>NW_019773702.1:3174-58851 GCF_001039355.2 Lingula anatina | reverse complement strand
TTTTTACCTAGCAATTCGAGACTCTTAGCTTTTAAGGGTAGTAAGCGATTTTTAAGTAGCTTTTATCCTTCGGCAGTAACTATTTTTAACTCTAACATGTAATTTTAATTTTCATTTTTTATATTTCAATGGCGCTACTACAGGGCAAAAGATTCCCGATTTTATACATTTGTATTTTATTGGCTTAATAAATTATTATTATTATTATTATTAACAGATGTTGTTTGAAGATCTCTCCAGTCAAGGTCCTATTTAATACATGAATGAGCTTAAAGCAGCCAGTGAATCAAAAATCTGAACTGAAGTTGAAATTCTTTTACTGCTAGACTTCCTCATTTACAGGAAAACAAGCTAAATCAATAATACTGTAAACATTTCTACATAGGAAATTTTGTTTGATTAATTTAATATATGTTTCTCATAAAAGAAAAAAGAATTTTCCTTAAGTACACCATCAGATATGGTATTGGAAGATGTTATTGAATTGTGAGTATATTTGTGCTGGTTAAAATGGTAATTTAAAAGTGTTCTGTTTTTAATTCAGTGAAACTCTGAATTTTAACAATTATTCTCTAATACTTAAATTTTAATGTGTTGAAAGAAGATTTTAGAAAAAATCTTAAATTATACAAGATCGTGGATCAAAAGATCAGGATCTTTTTTGAGAAATTTCATCTTTAATATTTTTTACCAGTTGTGTTTTGTAAATTTCTAAAATGTTATTTTCATTTAGTGAAAGCACTCCAGAGGGTAGAAGAGTTACTAAACTTGATCAAATCCTACTAAATGGAAACAACATCACAATGGTAGGTATACATCTGATATATAGATATATATGCTGCTCGTGCCATGTACCTGAAGAGTGATAAAGTGCCAGAAAGTATGATGTATTTTTCATTAGATTCAGCAGAAATAGAAATTTGCCAACCACTGGTGAGGGTTCTTTTTTGGGGGTTTGAGGCATTTTAATCTACTTGAAAGATTAATTATTTATTTATTTGTGTTTTCCTTATTACAGCTTGTGCCTGGAGGAGAAGGTCCTGAAGTATGAAATCTGTTATAAAAGCGGAAGAAAGGATCATAATGTTAAAAACAAATGAACAAACATTGACAAAAGCAAGTTACCTGACCATCTGAAAGAAGAACAGTTATTGATGGCATAACAGAAAATGTTCTGTTACAATTTTTCTCAGATGTTCATATTTGACAGATGCTGATATGGTCACATTTGTTGAAGAGAGTGTTTTCTTTGGTTTACATACATTTAGTCTAAAGTCATGTCAGTCTTAAATAAGATAAGATTTTTTTTTTTTTTTTTTTTTTTTTTTTTTGTACAACATTTTGCTGTCTCCTTCATTTTTGGATGACAATATCAAAGTGTATTATGAGTGGATTTGTAGTACAATTTTATATATTTTTTAATGAAAAATAAATACCAGTCTTCTTAGAATCATTTCTTTGTCATTTTGTTGGTTATTTAGTGTGTACATTCATGCCACAACATTATCAATTTCAATTTTTTATGTATTGTACATTGCACTTCACATGAGGTGGATGCTCCAAAATGATAAATACTAAGTTGTGCTACTGTTTAATCAGATGAAAATATCGTAGATCAATCTCTAAAACTGAACGACTGATGAGTGCAAACAAAGCACACCAATGAGATCTGCTGCTGACTCGATCTATTTATTTTTTCACTTTTCTAGAAAGTTAAGAAGATTTGAAATCCCCACAAAATACAAACATACGTCATGGTTAAGTTGACTTCTTTTTACAATGAAAAATAATAGATCTAAGTAAATAGTGACTAACTAAAGAAAGGGTATGAAATGAAACTCCTATGCATTCAAGCCTCCACGCCGAAAAGAGCAAATTTTATAAACAATATCGCCGCCATCTTTCCATACAAGCCGGTGTCTCAAAATGTAAGTTAAAATCTCTTTGAATCCTCTGATTTTATTGACCATCGATGCAATATTGAGAAGTGTTTTTTTCATCAAATAAATATGCATACCCTGCATTTATGTTTATATGTTTGAGTACTTGCTAGAGCTTAAAATATTAACGTTGGGGTAACTCATACGACTTGCAAACGTAAATTATTTTCATCTGGGTCTGGAAATAAAACGAATCAAGTTCCTTATGTTTAATTTGATAAACGTTGGAGCTGTTTAGAAAAATAATGTAGTTTTAAGCATACCCTTCATCTAATCCCTTACATTAGTACCCTGGTTTTTACATGCAGTGAGACTCAAAACTTCTAGTAGAACATGCACCCAGTCAGTAAATAAACTCGTTTACTTTTATAGCAGTTGAACCTATCAAAGTCACCATACAAATTAATGTGGAAAAATATAGAAAATTAATTGTCTAGGTTTTGCTGACATGCTACAGAAGTACAAGATATTTGTTTTGTTTTCAAATAAAATATTCTGACTAGGGTAGCTGCTACCCTAGTCAGAATATTTTATTTGTAAACAAACTAGCTGACCTTTTGTTTGTGGTGAATGCTTATATATATATAATCTATCATTCACATTGTCTTGACTTGCATGCTGGGGCAACTTATTGATGCTGACAAGGGTATTGGGTTTTTCAAAAATATTCCACTGTTAAGTACAGCCTGTGCAAGGATTAAATTGAGTATTCCACTTGCAAAATATTTTGCTTGTTAAGGGGGCGTCTAGATAATCCTAAGGTTCATTGGTCCGAAAAATCATAGCATTTTCTTCAGTTTTTTAATCAAGTGTTCATTGGTGCGAAAGTTCTATACTAAACTTTTGGACCAATGAACCTTGGGACTATTGCTATGGCCCCGTCCTTTAAAAGGTAGAAATGGATCGATATATGGATATCTAGGTATGCAAAGCAAACCTCTCTACTGTGAGATCACATTTGTGTTTCATGTCATAAAAGCTTTTTCAGAATGATATTTTATTGAACTTTCTGGTGATCAGAATGGTCCATAGAAAATCAGTCTTATGTTACAAAGAGTACTTGAAACAATCTTAAATAGTTTGCCAGAATATATATTTATATTTACTGTGCATTATCATGTTGCACACATTTTTGCAGCTTCTGTTTTTGTACTGTAGTCCAACCTTTACAGTTTAAATTACTTAATTGGGATCTTTACTATAGGTATGTCTAATTCTGTCACTGTGGTAGTTGCTTCACAACCGCATTGTGGAATCCTTGAAAATGGTGACCTCCAAGTGTGTGTGTAGTGTATATTTATTTATTATAATTTGCAATATAGGGTTCGAAGCCGCAGTGCAAGCAGAGAAAAAAGTGCTGGTGCAAAAAAGACAGGGGAGCGAGGACGCACAAAAGAAAAGGAAAAAGATAAGAAAACTAAAGGTGGTAACAGCAGTGGTGACAGGTAAGTTATGTAATCGGTTACTTGGTATTGCTGTAATTTTTTTCCCAATTTGTATGGTTGGTTGCAGTAATTGATTAAGTTGAAGAACCAATGATTTATAAAATTCTTTTATCCATCTTAGTAAGTCAACTTTTATAAAATTATAAAAATGTGAAAGACATACATTAGACAGTACCAGTTTAAAAAAAAGATAATTAACCAAGCAGGCCCAGCACTTAGTTCCAAATTATTACCAATGGGTATCATGTATTATACAGTTCCAGTAGTAGCAGTTCCAGATCTAGGTCAAGGTCAAGCAGTTCCAGTTCTAGTTCTGGCAGTAGTTCTGGTAGTTCAAGAAGCTCTAGTTCAGACAGCAGTAGTTCCAGTGGATCTTCCAGCTCCAGAGATAGAGGAACCAGACGCAGAACAAAGTAAGAGATATTACATTTCAGATATGTTGTCCTAAACACTAGTACCTGCATCTGGCTTTGATGATGATGATGTACATTATAAGAACACTCCAAATTAGTTCAACCATGTAATCTTCTTTTAAAAAGATACATTTGAACTGAGAATGGATTCCCAGTAGACATATAAGGCACTTCAACTAATTTCTTATATGACTCAAATAAAGTTGACGTGCCAAATGAATTAATCACTCAGTCAGCCTTAAAAAGAGCTTTCAAACTTATTATTTTTCTCGGTTATTAACAGCGCAGAAAGTAAGCAGAAAATACCCATTCTAATTATATGAAACACTAACCTTAAATATTTCTGTAAGTTATACTATTTGAAACTATATGTTGACATTTGGCTGACTTTTGTGCCAAAAAATTGATTTAAAATGCACCTTTATATGCTGACAGAGAAATATAGTAATAAAATTATTTTTAAAAAATGAAAACATTTTACATACATTAAGATGTTTTAATTTTTTAAAAATAATTTCATTACTATATTTCTCTGTCAGCATATAAGGGGAATTTTGCTCAAAAGGATGTCAAAGACAACCTCTCCCCCTCTCTCCAAACAAACCTGTTTTAATGGAAAATACTTATATTCTCTTAGGGTATAAAATGTATTGTGCTACTAAGTGCTAAAATGAAGTGTTAAGGAAGGTGTAGACTATTTCACTTCTTAAATATGAATACTTGTCTAATGGTGAAATATGAATTTGATTATGTATAGCGATTGCTTTTAATTTTGCAGGGCAGCAAAACCAAAGTCCAAGTCCAGATCACGATCACCTGTCCGGAGAAAGAAAAGAAGCCCAACCCCCAAACCATCCAAAGTGCACATAGGTCGTCTGACACGAAATGTGAACAAGGACCACATTCAAGAAATCTTTTCTGTGTATGGAACAATCAAGAGCCTTGAGATGCCCAATGACAGACTACATGGCAATATTTCCAGAGGTTTTGCATATGTAGAATATGAAAAACCCGAAGAGGCAGAAAAAGCTATAAAACACATGGATGGAGGTATATCCCCCTTCCCCACACACCCCCATTTTTTATAATGCTTTATGTAGTGTGAGAATATTAGATTTGTGCTTAAGATATTGTTTTATAAGTGAAAGGACCTCATTTGCATCCAAAGTCATAACCTAAGTTTTAAACAGTGGTTCACCATATGTCATAACTAAGATATGTGAGCAATGTAATGATTTGTGGGGTTTTTAAAGGTTATATCTAAGATTGTGAGCAATGTAATGATTTGTGGGTTTTTTAAAGGCTGCACTTGATTTCATTGTTATTGTTAGTTGTTAATCTTAAAAAATTATTTACATTTTGTATTTCATTTTGTATAATTTGTAACCTCAATATGCAGGTCAGATCGATGGCCAGGAAGTGACAGCTGCAACCGTTTTAGCTCCCAGACAGCCCAGGATGCCACCACGGAGAAGTCCTCCCAGGAGAGGCCCCCCACCAAGGTGGAGGCAATCACCACCCAGGTTTAGGAGGAGGTATGTATCCAGGCCTGCTAAATATTTGAGTCAAAAAATGGAGATTTTGAGTTCATAGTTTTTGAAATATAAAGGCTGTGCTGTGAGAAATCTGAATGTACAGAATTATCTTAAATGATATCTTTCAGGTCACCACCTCCAAGAAGACGCACACCTCCAAGACGGTCACGTTCTAAATCAAGGTCAAGGTCACCAGCCAGACGAAGAAGACACAGCAGATCTAGTTCCAGTGAATCAAGATAAAAAATAAATAGAAAATACAGACTGAACTGAATTTTTCAATCAAGATTGGTTTCTCTCTTTATGTTACATATGTAGGCAGTAATTAAAAGATTTATGGAAAAAGTGAAGAAATTGTCTAGATGTCAATATCATCAATTTTTTGGCTTCGCAAGATGTTAAATCTTTAAAACCAACATGTGCATGAAACAATTGGCTTCAGAATAATTTTAATAATGTAAGTCCAACAAACAACTTTACCATGAATACCCACAGGGTCAACATGAAGTTTTTACAACTTTTCAACTAAGTAGCATTTTGTATTTGTATGTATCAATATCATGATTTTAATGTTCATTAAAGATCTTAGATTAACTTCTTGCATTTTTTTGTCCAGTGAGAGTCCTCAATTACAGTTTGTAATTAGATTTTTACCATACAAATTTCAGAAGGTTCAAATTTTTTTTTTTTTTTTTGCTCGTTTTATTATTCAGGCATATTATGATAAATTTTTGTTTAAGTGAACCTATGTACATTTAGACTGTTCCCATTCCCAGATCGATCCATCTCCACAGGGTCCCTCACTAAATTGCTATCAGCCCAAGCGGCTTGGATGTATGGGACGCCCACTCAGGCTGTAAAACAATAGTTAATTACCCCTATCAGCTTCAGCAGGCATGACAGACATCTAAACTGCCTAAGTTAATTGTAATTAAACAGGAATCCAGATAGTTTAATCCAAAGTTAGTACAAGTCTCTGGGAATGGTCTCTTACAGTAAATTTGGTATGAAATCTTTAATTTTTACAATGATGCATTATTTCCTTGTTCAAAAATAAGTACTTCATGACATTAGGTGAAAATGTTTGAATAAGTGCCTTTTTGTTTTGAATGGGCAATAAGAGTGCAACACGGGTAACCTAAGGTTTCTTTCTTTACAGTGAAACCCTAAATTAACACTGAAATAGTGAAGTTGCAACCAAAGGCTTGACATATTTTGTAAGAAGTGCTCCAATTTTGTCAGTTCCAAATTTTTTTCCAAATAGACTCAATGGGCAGAAACTGTGTATCCACAACATGCATTGTAAACCAGAAAAAGGCAAATACAACCACATTTCTTACAGAAATAATTTATTAATATGTATACTTTCATATGACACCATGTGAGGAAGGAGTATATAAAAATGGATAGAAACGGGCCATTTGTTGTACACAGAGCCTTGAAACCATTTCTTCTACAGCCAATCACTTTGAAATTTGGAATCTCTCTGGGGCTATTCAAGTATTAAACAATACATTTAAAAGAAATAAATTACCTTATCAATAAAAGGAAAAAAAACAGGCTGCTGCTTGGAACGGTTTCAAAGCCCCATATTATGATGTTTGTGCTGGGCATTTAAAACATTAACTGTTTAATGACATGATATAGTTGTATAAAAAATTGCTGCAATCCACTTATTCAGCCACTGATGATGCACTTGTATGATAACAAACAAACGTATAGATTTGAATGAAATTTCATTTAAATGTCTCAGCTGCTTGCAATAATCACAAGTCCCAACTGACATCCAAGTCAGACTATGACAACAGTTTAGAATGTCCATCATAATCGTTTCAGTGTTTTCTTTTTCTCTTTTTTCCTCTTTTCTGCAAGCTTTTTGTCTCCTGCATGCTTTTTAGCAGATGGACCATCTGAATTTTTGTCCAAGCACTCTTCTTCACAAGAAGATCTAAAAGTGAGTCAAATGGTGTTTGTAAGTTCAACTCTACTGGTACATAATGAATAGGAGCAACAAAATGAGCACGAGATATATTTAACAGTTAATTGACCCTTTTGTAAAATAAACTGAATAAAACTTTCAAAGTGCATAAAATTAAAAAAGAAATCTATCAGCTATCCATACTGGGTGCATCTGCTTTTATCTTGAGGTTTCCAATACGTCTTTAGTGTCAAAAAATGTGTACAACCACATGAGCATAAGCATTCTGCTTACCTTGGAGGTTTTGCATGAATATCAGTGTACAATCTAGCTCTCTGAGAATAATCATCATATTGCTCCAACAAAAGTTTTCCTGCCTCTTCGTTTAATGCGGACTCAGGATTTGGGACAATCAACAGGCACTTTATTGTCTATAAAAGAAGTGTTCAGTATATGTCAAGAAATATGTTAAAACTGGAGAATAAAAACAAAACACCTTTTTAAAAATCTGATTGTTCCTCTTAATGATTTTAAATTAGTTTCAACAACTGTATATAATTAAAATTAAACCAATAATTATTGTTGTTAACTTTTACTTTGAATATAAACAAAAATGTAAAGAAACATGCAACTAGCAGCACAAATATGTACCAATAAAATGTGTTTTATTCCATATTCCGTCTTCCAGTCTCTTTTTAATGTATTTACACAGATTTCACCATTTTTGGCAACATTGGGATGGAAAATTTTGGTAAGGAAGAAACCTTTCGGAGGCTCACTTGGAAAACCTTTGCTGAGCACCAACTTTACCCTGAACATACCACCAGCATATGGCGTGCCAGCTGAAATATAAAAGAAAAGATGACTATTGTTCATAAGGCAAGTGAATTAAAACTCATGTCAGTTGCCTTTGATATTATCACATGTTCCTGTTGTATTAGATTCAAATGGTTGGCAACATAAACAGATGTGAGAATCTTTACTTCTTCTAAACATTAAAGTAAATTGATTAATTTAAATAAGTTATTAAACCAAACAAATATAAATATACTCATCTCATCTAAAGCACTACCTAAACAAGTAGAGAAAATACTCTAACATACATAATATCTCATATTCTGCCTGTAACACTAAAATGTACTTAATAATACACTGTACTAACTACTAGTAACCACAATATACACCCTCATGCACAATGACCAACCCCTGAACCCTCACTGCCACTTTACCTGGACCTTCTATTGCTGCTTGTATGTCTGTGATGTCCTCTTCATTGGGGATAATCTTAATACCCTCAGGTGGGTCAGACTGGAGTGTCATCAGCTCTTTAGTGACATGACGCATAATCTGCGGTGACAAGTTCTCCACATTACTCTGAAAAAAGAAAGACATTTATACATATACATTATGATACCATATGGTGTCTCACTGGAGTTTTTAAAAGGCATGCTCCTACTTAATGAAGACTGGCAACAGTGGACGGACTTTTGGGCATAGAAACTTTTATAAATGGTCAAGCTTATAGTCCTTTATACACAGAAGGTAATTTAGGTAATTAGTTACGAAATGTCAATTACAAGACATTGACAAGCATTTTCCTTACTCCTGTCAATTACTGTATGTTATTCTTTTCTCCAAATCTGAATGTTGCTAATATTGTCATCATGGAAAGATGATCCAAATGTATAAATGTGGCAAAACACATCAAATCAAACCAATATCAAAGTCATGTTATATTTAATAAATTCACTAGTTGAAGGCTCTTACAAATGCATTATACTTTAAACAACTGTTATTAATTTCATGAAACCAGTGAGTTTGTGCTGGGTGACTGACAATTCTGGTAAAAACTTAGCAGTAATTTTAAACATAAATTTGTTGCAGCTGTCTTAATTCACTGATATAAAATTTGTGTTTAAGTACAGAATATACAAATACAGTTTACAATAATATTGTAATCTTACCCTAGACATTGCCGATAACACAACAGGAGAAATATTCAATGCTTAAATTGCCTGCGATTCAAGAAACACTAGAATTACTCCTGCCCTGTGTACAAACCAGCTGTAAATTTACAAACCAACCAATCAAATGTCAGAACAGATCGTTGGGAGATTCCGGACCGTCAAAAAATTAAGAAAAACACATTTTTGTGGCATTACGACGCCATAAGCCTATTATGTACTTCTTTTTTATAAATTGGAAAATATATATCTTTATATTGTGACTGTTTGTCAATTTTATCGATAATTCGACCAACGAGATTTTGCGAGACCCAAACAAACTTTTAGTGCTCAGAGATTACCACGCGTTTTGCAGAGTCAATACGTTATCATATGTCTATGCTATATAAACTATTGTCAGTGCAAGGAGAACCGATAGCAATATTAAGCAACCATGTCTAAGCACAGGTAGATTGTTTAAACCTATATAAGAAACTTATTATAGTTACGGCTGAAGTAAAACTGTAAGTTATACCGGTGGTATCATATGGTCTATAGTGTTACAGTGAAGACTTCGAGGGTCATTGAAGGAGAAGCTTTTTCGTAACTGTAGTACTGTTTGGCTTTTAAAATAACCTCTCTACTAAACAAACAGCCTTGTCAACTTCATTCTTAATACCCACCACAGAGACCCTATCAGTTTTATTAGGTCTTATTATCTTTTTTTTTTTTTTTTTCTGACTTAGAAGTTTGATTAACTTTGATCAGCTTTACTCACCGCATTATACAGTGTACTACCTCACAAAGGCCACATTGTTACTCTCCATTGGTAAAAATGTGACACATAAAACTCAATTTTAAGTTTAAAACCGTTACCATAAAAATTGGGATCCAAAAGCGGATACATTTTAGAATCTTCAATTTAAAATGTTGAGGTACAGTACTGTAGTAACAGTGTGGTGTATTAGTATTAAAATATTGATGCATAAAACGTACATACTTTTGCTAGGGAGGGAAACATTGGGGGACCATATAGTCTGAAGAGATTTTCCTGATGCTTCTCTACACTAACTTCTTATGTGTTTAAGCATTGTTGTATTGTATGTCATTTAGAATTGACTTCTAGTACTTCCCTACAAAATGAACTACCTAGAAATATTTCTTTAGACTTTCAGATGACTAAAGCACTGGATTTATCAGTTTATTTAGATGACACAGGGTCATATCTTTATATCCCCACATTCATTCCTTCTCCTCATCAATTTTTAATGACAAATTGAAGCATTTTTCACTTTAAGGGCCAAGTATATGTACAGTGTACATTTGAAATCAAGAATATCGTTTTTTCCCTTATGTGTCTCATTTTTACCAGTGTGGAGTAATGATGCAGGGGAGTAAGGACACAGGGGAATAACAAGACGTAACTGACTATTATAGTGTGTCCCCATAGATTGTGTTGTGCGTGAGTTCAAATTGGCCGACTTGAGAAAAACATGCTCATTTCTCAGCATTTAAAAAAAAAATTTAAAATTTCATCTAGAATAAGGTTCATTCATGAACAGAAACAAATGTTGAAATTGTTGTAACATCTATTTCATCTAAAATATTTTATTTCATTTTGATTAAAATTTATTTTAAAATCATGTTTTGTCATCCGTTTTAATATTTAAATGAAATCATATGGCAGATTGGTACAATGCACATGCCTTACCTTTAGAAAATTCTACAATATAATGCCAAGATCAGTTTCATATCAGGTTTATGATTACCTTATGCCATGCTAATTATCAGTTTATTCAGTTACTTAAGATGTATATGTTCAAACCAAAAAACAAACGCTCAGGCACGGTCAGCTCACGACTCCTATCTTCCAATTCAGTAACAGTTAACATAAACTGATCCTGGCATAACCGAGCTATTTCGAACAAATAAATGATTGTGTGGTATGTTTCCATGCCAGCATGACCTAGTTTGTCAGGTTGTGCAAGACCCTCCACACTTATTTATGACCCCTTATAGCTATGATTGTATCTCTGCCAGTTTTGGAAATATAACAGGGAAATTTTCAAAATATGTGTCATTTGGTCCTTGGCATTGGTCCCACTTGCATCTCATACCACAAAATAGTGGATGGAGGTGATTTAATTGCTAAATAGGATGTCACAGTCAATCCAGTGAAGTACATTAGTGGCATAACTGTCTGCTGATCCTCTCTAGTTATCTAATGCTTCTAAATTTTGATTTTATCTTTGTGCATGTAAAATAATTGGAGAGACTTGAAAGTGAAATAATGTTCTAAATATGCATTTATATGTTTTTTTTTTTTTTTTTTTTTTTTTTTTTTTAGTGGTAATAATTAAGTACTTGTACATAGAAAAGAAAACATTTAGCTATGCATCATAAGTGCACTGCAGTCACACCACAGAAGAAATGAATGCTTTTATATGCCTCAAACTAATGAAGACAAATCATTTTTCTATATTGGTACACACACACACACACACACACTTTTCTTGAAGCTTCACTTCAGAAAGAATGGCAGAATATATTTTATTTCATGTATTGTTACATGTACCCATGTACCCCATTCCCTCCCCCACCCCGGCCTTTGCAAAATCTGCTGTATAGCATTAGTGGACAAAACATGCCATTCTTTTGGTGTTCCTTCAATCCTTTCAGTGTTGAAGTACTAGTACTGTTTTATTGCACAGTACTCCTTATCTCAAGTTATTGGTTCAGTAACTGTTGTCGATAATATGTTTACTTAGTGCATGTTTCTAATATTCCAGTGTGATTCACCAGTCTACTTGGTCTATCGGCCTTGTCATGCAACCAGGCTATCAGAATCCTAAAGCAGCCTACAAGTAGCTTCTGAAAGGCTATATACGCATTTGCTTTACAATCCAGAAAAAAACAGAAGATTAGGAAAAAAAACAGACTGAAAGCAATTGCATATGGGATATCAAGAAAAAGTCGGACTGAAAACAAGAAAACATAGATGAAGAGATCTACTTACCATATTGTTCAGTTATGGCAAATGAGCCTGAGTTCATACACAGGTATCATTGCAGCACAGTCAAATGGTTGAAATTGCTTTCTAGATGTTAATTATTAGAAGGCAAACACATTCAAATAGAAGTAATATTTCAATTCGACAGGAGGCAGTTTACCTTACATCATTAGTGCAAGAAATATTCAAAGAATACTGAAGGAAATTCATATTATGGACAGAAGAAAAATCTGGAAAACAATTCTAAGAAGTGATAAAGGAGTTTAGTATCACACAACAAAAATATATGGATTCCTGATTCACATGTGGCAAATAGCACTGTTACAGTAATATAAATTGATGTAAGCTACACACTGCAATGGAAGTAGCCATAAGCATATAGCAGTATACACAGGAGATTTTATACTTCAGTTACAGAAGAAACTGGATTTTATCACATTGAACTGAGGGCACTTATGTTGCAACACATAAGAAAGTGTATTTCAGTTGAAAAACTACCTTCACACTAGGATCACCTCGAAAAGAGTACAGTACAGTTTCATCTGGACATTGATGGGTCACAAAGTTTCAAAGGCAACAACTAAGATTGAAGATGTATCTGGAGAAGGAGTTGAGAGGTCATTGACACCTGGTGATGACAAAGTAATTAACATTCTTGTTTTAAGAATGTGCATTCATGTTTTTCTTTTTTCNACTGAGGGCACTTATGTTGCAACACATAAGAAAGTGTATTTCAGTTGAAAAACTACCTTCACACTAGGATCACCTCGAAAAGAGTACAGTACAGTTTCATCTGGACATTGATGGGTCACAAAGTTTCAAAGGCAACAACTAAGATTGAAGATGTATCTGGAGAAGGAGTTGAGAGGTCATTGACACCTGGTGATGACAAAGTAATTAACATTCTTGTTTTAAGAATGTGCATTCATGTTTTTCTTTTTTCAAAGTCAAATCTGAGTAGGCATCAAGCAATTTATGGTAGAATTTGATTTGAAATTAGTTAGACATCAATTTGTTAAATTGATAATTTTGTATTTTAGAATTCTGGAGAACCAGCAGCCAAGTATCAGAACTTCATAGTTGGCCATGAGGATAGCATGGGTGCAGAAGGTAGGTTTTAACCAGAGACCTCAACAGCAGGTGCCTCACTTAACATATAATTTTTCCACTCATCACCACTCCTGTGCAAATCCCAACAAATAGAACAGGGAAATATGTCTGCTTATGCATCATGCATAAATTTCTACTAAGTAAAATACATGTACATACTGAAATGAAAACAACTGCCTTTAAGATTGCCTTACAATCTTTCACAAAAACTGATACTTCAGATGAACTGATTATTCTTTAAGGGATAACAACTGTTACTGTTCATTTTGGTAAAAAAATGAATCTTCCTGGGGTAATCGACAACATTCCCATACTTACCAATGATTCATGAAACCGATCAAACATTAAAAGTTAGTCCCAGTTTTTTTTTTTTTTTTTTTTTTTTTTTTTTTTTTCCTGAAAGGTTTGGATTTTTGTAAAAATCTCTATCAATTTTGTGGTAAAATAAAATTTATTATATTCCTATGAGTTGTTTACCATGTATTTATTGTGAAGTATGGATCTCATACGAAGAGTTGTTATCCCTTTCAATAAAATTGTTGATGACAGCCTGATATTATTGTTGTGACACTGCTTATGGGGCATTTTTTCCCTGTCCTAGCCACAACATAGCACTGAGCAATTTTGATATGTTGACTCACCCAACTCAACTTATTATTTTATTAAACCTTATAACTCAATGAATCTGTTTTTTTTTTCTTTTTTTTTCTTTCTTTCTTTCTTCAGTAGAATATTGTGGTTAGTATGTAAATGTACAAGAAGCAAATTCAGTTTGTTTTTAGATATTTTGTCATAAGCTTTATTTGCAAAAGATGTTGATAAATAGTCATATTGGCTCCAGGGTGATACTTAAGTAATGTTATGGTGTTGGCAAATGTTTGAATATTTTATGTAGTTATTTCTTGAGGTTTATCAATAACTAGACAAATTGGATGTGATTCTGATTTATTAAAGATCAAAGTCAAATATTTTCATCGATCAAACTTAGGCAATATTTAGATTTCCCAGAGGAACTTTACTGCTGCCAGTACAGGATTAATCTGGGAATTAACTGCATACATGTAATTGCAGTTTGCTTTTTTTTCATAAAGAAAAAAACATCAAGTTTAGCTAGTTTTTATTCCTAGTAAAATCTTTAGTAAAATATTATCTTATGTAAGCATTCCCTTAATGTGCTTTATTGATTTATTTATGATTTTTTTAAGGTGGGGCTGAGAGTTCGGAGGTTAATGCCAAATCTTCCTCTGCTGGGAAAAGGCAAAATTTTGGGAGGAGAAATTCTAAGATATGTCCTTCATTAGTAGATTCTGAAGAGGGGGAGCCTTCTGTCATTTCCTCAGAAGTTTGTAAATGCTTCATCACTGTATCAGCCAGTAGTGGTGAGCATGGAGAGTCTGCTGAAGTTGGTAAGAAGGAGCCAGGCTCTGACCATGCCACTTCTGGAAGAGGGGCGGTACCAGTCCCTGTCAATCAAAGAAAAGAGCTTGGAATGCTGAGCACCATGGAGTTCTACAATATGTTGATGGAGGGTCCCACCAGTCCTTACCTTTATGATCCACACTATGTTTTGATTATAGACACAAGAGAAAAGGAAGAATATGAATCTCTTCATATCATCACTGCTGTTCATGTCACAGTTCTCAGTGAATCTCTGATGGTCAGTGACTTCTCTAAGTATGTTCATATCATTCTGTATGACAAAGATGGTAGGTCACACTGTCTCACTGAAAGTCCAATGTCTCAGTTACAAATGAGACTTGAAGACTTTGAACCAGAAGTGTTAGAGGGAGGCTTCGATGCATGGCTAACTAAACACCCTTATTTATGTACTGATGAGATAATTTTTTCAGAACTGCAGCGAGAGGAGATGTTTTTCACATATCCTTCTATGATCCTGGAAGATTGGCTGTATCAGGGGGCTGGGCAGCATGCTACAAATGAGAAAATCATCTCTGATCTTGGCATCACTCATGTCATTAATGTGGGACTGGAGCATCCTTCTCCTTTTAAAGTTCGGATGCAATATTTTGAGGTTCGTGTAACAGATGACCCGGGATCCAACATAATCAACATATTCCCTAAAGCAACAGACTTTATGAGACAGGCCAAACTAAGTAAAGGCAAGGTTCTAGTCCATTGTAACTTGGGAGTAAGTCGAAGCTCTGCTGTAATACTTGCATTTCTCATTACAGAGTTTCATTGGACATTAATGGATGCCTACAAAGTGCTTAAGAATACAAGAAATGTTGTTCGTCCAAACTTAGGTTTTTTAAAGCAGTTGTCAGAATATGAAGAAAGAATATTTGGGAAGAAGCTGACTGATATTGATGAAATACATTTTGGTTGAGTGACATTTTATCTAAAATGGTTTGTTTTATTTTTTTCACTGCACATTTAAAAGCAGCTGATATTGGAATGCAAACTTTTATTTAGAGTTAATGATTGGAAAGATTTTTTTGTGTATGTGTGTGTGTTTATATTCTATGTAAAATTATGTTTCATTGTTTTATTTGAATTATTATTATATAAAGACATGGGGTGAATTATTGGCTCAGAATTTTTCATGTAAAATTGATTTCACCAAAGAAACACTTCCCTTTTTTTCCCCCAAGGTCAAATTTGCCTCGTTCATTCATTGTAGACACATATATTAACCCCTTTTTAAATTCATTTATGAAATGTGAATGTTGTGGCTAGAAATCATTATAATCTTTTCATCACAAGCTTATTTTCTAGATCTTGGATATCCTTTTTGTTTTAATTTTTTAGCAAGTGTGTATTAGCTTTAATTTTTTAATGAAGTGTATATTTTTTAATTACAATATATTGTCATATAATGAAAAACATTTTAATTAGATACCCATGTAACTTGATATGTAATATCAAATATTTACATATATATTGGAAAACATCAGAGTAGTAAGATTTAGTGGACATCAACTAGGAAGTCCAACAATGACTTACCTGATCACATACCTCATTGATTTATTTTAATAAATGTATTCTCTTTATTATTATAATATGTTTAAACTTTTGTTAAGATAAATATATTTTCCTTATTTGCATTGCTATGTTATTGGAGTATGTGAATTTCTCATGCATATCGTAGTATGTATTACATATTAATTACGTAATATATAAGTATGTGCCAATGTAGATATACAGTAAGTGCTGCTAAATGTGAACATTAATGACAAATGACCTGTGGTATTATTTCAGAAACTGTTGATTTTACAAATATTATTCAATGGCATTTCATTAAAATTGTGGACCAACACATATCCAATAAAAATTCATGACCTGTTTTCAAGGTGTACATCAGTACACATTTTACTGTATCATACCCCAGGACAAATTTTGACAAATTTTGAGATGAGATGCACTACTTTCCAATACCACAGAGAATCATCACTATCTCATCGCGTACTAGACAAGAGCGGTGTCGCGTCAGATGCTTCGAAGCACGTACAGTACATGTACTGATACACACCTTGAAAACGGGTATTGTGACCCAATCTACCGATGACTTCAGGATCATTCAGTGCCGAGTCTGGTAGCTGGGTCGCCCATATTTAGTTCCCAGATCTGTTAGTATGTGGACCATCTGGTCTGAATGCTCTGACTGCAATATGGATTTTGCGAAGTGAATGGTTGTGAAAAGTTAAGGTTCTGAAATAAAAGTTAAATATTTTCATTGAAGTAGAGAATTATATATACAAATTATTGCAATTTATTTACAATTTATGTCAAATTTTTAAAAACTTTTTTGTTATTTATAATTAAAAAGCAAGTACCAGATTGAATGACATTAAATTTAATATGTTCTGTATATATAAATGGAAATAAATTTGAATATTCAGAAATGCTCATTTTGATATCAGGAAGTGTTTAGCATGATAGTGGCACTAGAGATTTGGTTTTGAATTTAGCAGTTAAGAAAATAATGAGAAAGCGTGATCATTCCTATGAACTGAGGCCAATCTTGAAATGACAGTTGGATGCAATTTTTCAGTGAGATTTTAAACATAAATTAATTTTAAATTTACATTAAAATGTCATCCAATAAAGCAAAATATGATTTAAATGTTTAAAAGTGTTTGAACACACGTAGTGTACTATGTCTATGCTGAGCCTTCTGTGGCTATCTCACCTACCAAGTAACTGGTGACTATAAAACGAAGAAACAAAAAAGACATGTGGCAGCGGTGGGATTCGAACCCACGCCTCCGAAGAGACTGGTGCCTTAAACCAGCGCCTTAGACCGCTCGGCCACGCTACCCGAGTTGTGAGGAATGGCCTCAAAGCACGTCCTTATTACATTACATATTACTAATTTTATTCTAACGAAATTAGAAAGATAATGTGGTAAATTGAAGATTAGTCTTATTTCTATGAAAATATTCGTAATTCATATATCGAGAAATTTACTTCTGTTGGTATGTATACTGTCATTGTAATGATTATGTGACTTTTCGTTTACGGCAATCGTAGCCAGACTAAAACTTTCTTTTCAATCCTTCAAATTAGAAGAGTAGATGCTAGCGCACAATGTTTTCAACGGTAGCACGATGCTTCCTCAGAATATCGCTCTCAAGTCGCGGAGATGCAGGCATAACTGTCCGAAAAGCAGGATACAAAAGCCGCTACTCTTATGACACGTTATACCCAAAGAGTGATTTTAATGTCACTGATACTCGGGAATTGAGTAAAGAATATTATCCCCCAAAGGTCGGTATACATGTACATGTATTTAAATAGAAATATCATCCTGAGATCCAACATTATATGATGGAACCTAGTCTAGTAGTGTCATCGTGCATGGTACAAATGCAGCTTAGACGTCTGGGACGCCCACTAAAGCTGTTAAACAATAGTTAATTACCCCCTATCAGTCTCAGCTGGCATGACAGTCATCTAAGCCATCCAAGTTAATTGCATTTTAAAAGCGAGAATCCCCTTGGAGATAGTTCGACACAAAGTTAGTACGATAGTCTCTGGGATCGGTCTCCAAGAATGGGTTCCCATACCTTGATCGATCCATCTAGATCGACCTAACTCCTTGGGGGTTCACGCTAAATTGCTATCAGCTCAAGAGGCTTAAATGTCTGTCACATGCCTACCGAATCAGCTATAATATTGCCCCCTAACAGTTTTACTAGGCATGACAGATGTTTAAACTGGTTAAGTTAATCGCAATTTAGTGAGACTCCCCAGGGAGATAGATGGATCTAAATATCTGTGAGAATGGTCCCAAAGGCACAGTGGGATTCCGATAACATGATCCCTAACTTTAATTTTGTTTTTGTCTTTGGGATAAAATGAATAGTTTTCTGAGTGATTGTCTTGTTTTTAATATAAAATTGATAATAAAGTGTGGAATAGGACTTGTAAAGATGAGATTGTGATTAGATTTTAACCCTTTTCATGGACTAATTCCAAACTTTTAAAATTTCAGGAACCTTCTCAAGAATTGCCCGAAACAGAGACCCAAGAAGAATTTAATGGGTATATTCCTGAAGGTAAAGTGCTTTCTAAATGTGTTATTAATTAAGGGACAGTAAGTCAAAAATTATATATGTACTGCATGACACTGCATCTCGGTATGCTTTATAAAATGTGTGGATCTGATTCAAACAAGTAGATAATTCTCACCTCCCTGGAGAAAATATGGCTGTACAATATACTTCATTACTAGACCAGGTACTAATTAGTAACCCTGCTTCAGCCTTTAAATGCTGATTGAGTGTCAAACAAACAGACATAAGGTGCTGTGTATAAAAGACTGGTACTATATATATCCCCAACTGAATCAAAGCAACATCCTTCTGCTCTGGAGGAAGATGCTTTAACCACAAGGTCATCCAGTGACTTACTGTTGTAATCAGTTATGCTACTTCCTTTGATGACTTTATAAATTGGATGGTTATTCCTGTTTGTTTATATTTGTAAGCTGCACAGTAAATTATTATATAAATATGTACTTTTTTGTGACACAGGTAGTTTGGAATTTAAGTATACACTCAGTGGTGGACCTGGAGGACAACATGTAAATAAAGGTAAAGATGACGAACATGAAGGTTGAAAATGGTTAAAGATAAACTAACATAGGATATGAAAACTGGTTAAAGTTATAAGATGATGAATAAGACTGCATTCCCACAGATTTAGATCGATCCATCTGGATCGACCTTTCTCCCTTGGGTTCACACCAAAATGCTGTCAGCCGAGCGTGCACGGAAGTTAATTACCCCCTTAAAGCTTTCAGTAGGCGGGGCAGACATTTAAGCTGGCTAAGCTGACAGTAATGTAGTGAAACTCCCCACAGGGATAGATTGGATCTAAAATCTGTGGGAATGCAGTCTGTTGTAGTAGTAAGATAGTGAACTAATTATATTTTTGAATTAAGCACCAAATGATTTTGACATTTTGAGCATAAATACTTTTACAATGTGACATTGATTTTTAAACTCATTCATTGCTTCCTAAGAAAGTTGGATGTTTGCATGCCGAAAAATCAGTTATTATTTTATTTCTATTATTGATTTTAGTGAACTCCAAAGTCCAAGCAAAGTTTCACATCGATAGTGCTGATTGGATACCAGCTTGGATCCGACCACGGCTAAAAGAAATGGTAGGTAGAATTAGTTTGTTGAGGGAGCAGCATTTATTGGTTTTTATCACTGTGATATACATGGAAGACTGTGTCATTTGTGGTTTATATTGGTTGAAATTTCACCCTTTTGAATGTGACAAAAATTTTATTTGAGTAGCTATGTTAGGGTACATGCATAAAGGATCCTTTCTTTCATGAAATATTGGTGGAAGCTTTAACATCATGGCTTAATGTAATTAAACAGGATATATTGTTTCTTCTATTTACAGGAGAAAAGTAATATAACAAAGGATGGTTATCTGTTGGTCAGTTCTGACAAGACTAGGAAACAATATCTAAACAAGGCAGACTGTTTGGAAAGGATAAGGAAGATGATTTGGACTGCAGGTGTACCTGATCCACCTCCTCCATCTGAAGCGGAGATAATGAAAAAGCTTATAAAGTATGTATGTCGATGTGTGTGTGTGTGTGTGTGTGTGTGTGTGTGTGTGTGTGTGTGTGAGAGAAAGAGAGAGAGAGAGATTTATTTTAAATCTAGCTTTTATGGGTTACAGAAAAAAGTTTAAATTTTACTTGATTTGCAACTCAGATGCATACAGCACTTGCTCAAGTTTTCAAAATACAACATATGAGCAATTATTATGTATCAGTTATTATTGATATTTAAATTGACAGTATTCAGTTTGTTTACAGTTGTCAGTTCAGCATATATATATGATTTTTTCAATACGCATGGTTGTCTAAATTTTAAACATTATATTTTATTTTCCAGGCAGATGAAAGCAAATGAAGTCAGAATTGCAGAAAAAAGAAGTCAATCATTAAAAAAGAGAAATAAAGCATCAGCATCTGTAAGATTTATACAGAAGAAAGGATTTTGAAACTATGAACATAATGAACTATACACTCTGAAGAAAATCTGAATATGATAATTTTTTAAATTACTGAATTAAATTATATTGTTAAGTTTCTGCATAAGGGAATGGACAAAGAATGGTATTCTTGAAATAAAAGCATTTAAGCTGGGTTGTTAGTCTGTGGACAGAAGAAATGCCATTTTTATTTTCTAATATCTTTTTATGTACCTGTAAGTTACTGACAGTAGCATATTAGGGACCTCTCAATAAAAGCAGCTGCTATTGGCCAAATTTCGAACACTATATTTGTGTTTGTCCTTTACTTATCCTTTCACTTGGGTTAATGAGGAGACATAAATATTATAAAAGGCATTTGCTTTATGCCCTAAAGCTTTTATTCAGATAATGTTTAAGATAAAGAAATGGCCTGGTTAAGGTGCATTTACAGCCCAGTTGCAACAGCATGGTTTATTACCATGCTATCTGGGCTGATGGCATTTCACTTTTCAAGGGGCAGCACACAGTTTTTGTTTTACTCAAAAGTACACAAACCACTCCTTGGTTAACTTATCTAAAGGCAAGTAATATTTTTGATGATTTAAACAGATAAATGCTAGTCTATTTTTTTAAATTCTGACGAACCTCGCCAGCCATCTAGACATATCAGAGCTCCAAGCTGGGTCAAAGAGTTCACTCCTTGCCCCAAATGATGGGGGAATATGAAAAACCCACGCTTATAGGCCTTTTAATTTTCCCAGAGTTGTAGAGTTATGGAAAGCGCCTGCAAAGGTTGGCTTGTCGACATTTGTTTAAACGGCCCAAGACTTTGTTATGGTAGGCTTGCATCTTTTAAGATTTGAAAACTTTTTGAACATTATCTCATCTAATTAACAACCTCTGTTCAGTACAAGGCACCGTAACTGCTGTAAACAAAATAACTTACCAAGATTCTAAATCGCAAGAGCCAAGCTTGTAACCTCACATAACGTGTTTGTCACACTACAAGAGGCATAGATTCTTTGGTAAAATTAGTATACGCGCGGTAACGAATTTTGAACATCCTCGAAAACGCTGGAATTAGGTTGGTTCCCAATGGTTAATAAACTAGACATCTTTAGATTCCAATAAAAAGACGTGCCCATGGATATAAATACCTTCAAGGGTCGTGGGTGAATTTTTAACGGGAAAAGAAAAACGAAAAAAAAGGTTTAAATATTTAATGATCATTGTAATAGATATTAAATTTTTTATAATTATAGCTTTTGCTGCGACGTTCTAATGTCGAGTTTTCAGTTACGTCGTGCACATTTATGACGCCATAATGTGAACGCCATGACAACGTCTTTCTTCTGCGGGCTTATGCAACCAGGAGGGCGCTACCAGGAAACACGCTCTATAAATCTTCCAACTTGTCAGTAGATAAGTAAGATTTTGAGGATTTTTTTCAATCACTTGAGTGACGTGAAGAAACCTGAGCATAATGGCAACCTGGACGCCAGTCATTTTCGACTTGAGAGACGAACCCGTGGTTTTGAAGAAGAAAAAGGGCGGAGCTTGGAAACCAGACGCCAATTCAAGATACAGCATTGTCAAGCACGGCTATAAGTTAGATAAAACCATAGGCAATGGACTTTTCTCAAAAATCAAGCTTGCTTACTGCGAGAAAACCAATAAGAAAGTCGCCATCAAAATAATATACAAGAACAAGCTGAGGCCAGAAGTGCAAGATGAATATTTGGATGCTGAGGTGGCGATCATGCAAAATTTGGAGCACCCGGGTATGGTAAGTAACTGTTTCACGTCCTATCATCTGCCTTCATATAGACAGTATATAATATGTGGCGTGAAAATACTGAAGTCCTGAGGTGGGTAAAATATTACTTTTTGGTTTTGAAAGGAGCCGTTAAGCAGGTTATGAGTGAGCGATCCTCTACATTTTCTTGAAAAAATAGCAAAATTCTCTTTAATGTAAAAATGACAAAATTATGATGAATAAATAAACATAATCGCACTTTGCTGCCAAAAATGAATGAACGAATTAAATAAATAAAGGTGAGAAAAAAAGAAAGAAAACAGAATTGAAAAACTAACACACTGTTAAATCTCATCACGAAAACCCATTAAATTTTTTTAATCTATTTCTTAAAAGACACGCATAACATAATGACGTATTTTAACATTTAAAGCAATGTTTGAAAACACGGCAAATATAACTTTTACCAGATTGAACTGTACGAGGCAGCTGAGAGCGTTAACAACCTATACCTGGTGATGGAGCTCGCGGAGAATGGCGATTTACTGGATTATATATTGAAACACGGCTACCTGAGTGAGGAAGAGGCGAGAAGAATATTTCGGCAAATTCTTGATGTCGTAAAATATTGCCATGACAACTACATATGCCACCGGGACATCAAATGTGAAAATGTACTCTTGGACGAAGAACTCAACGTGAAACTTACAGGTAAAATGCTTGTTTGTTGATTTTTTCCTTTTTCGTTATCTTTGTTGGCTTAATCGTATGTCTGTCTGTCTGTCCGCCTGTCTGTCTCGTCTTTCAGACATTGCCTTGTTTATTTTATAAAATAAATGAAACTGTGTGATGAAGCTCAAAACACAAGAAAGTCGCAGAAAAACACAAAATGGTAAGTTTTATTATTTTATATGTTTAATTCAAATTTCAGATTTTGGCTTCTCCTGTCCCACCAGTGAAGGAGATTTGTTGACCCAACGCTGTGGTTCCTACGCTTATGCCGCCCCTGAGATCCTGGACGGGGACCCGTATGAAGGCTTCAAGACAGACATCTGGAGCATGGGTAAGTGCATGAGTCAAGGAGACAAACTCATAAATCAAAAAAGTACAATGAAAGAGGAAGCAAGGATTGTATAGATAAGTACATGAATAAAGACATAAATTATTGATGTAGGTGCGCTCGCGCACTTGTGTGTGCTAGAAAGTATCTAAAAAATTAATGGTTAAATAAATAATTTTAAAAAATCTTTACATACAGGGGTGACACTGTATGCCATGCTGTGTGGAAAGCTGCCCTTTCACGAAGAAGATATCGATATTTTGAGAATTTCAATGAATGATCGAATCCATTTCACAAGACATATCTCCAAAGGTAATTTTCTACCACCAGTTATTAACATTTGTCACAGTTTAGCTTCTTGCGTTGGTGTGTTTTATATTCACACTTTATTTCTGTGCATCTATAGAATTTAACTGCCCATTTGCATATTCAGAAAGTCCCCATTTATTGCCTTAAGTAGATGCCAATCATCTCCAAAATTCATCCACTATTAGCAACAAATCCTATTTTTTCAGACGCCAAAACTCTGATCCGCGCGATGTTGTGCCCCAACCCAAAGAAGCGTATCACCTTGGAAGAGATCTGCCACAGCTCCTGGCTCAGTAAACCCATGGGTGTATCCGGGGCAGGAGCACCTCTGGCGTCTCACGTGTCTTTGCACTCAGGTAGGGGAGGGTTCGCCCAGTAATTTGATTTCTCCATGACCTTTATATTTAGGAGCCTATGCATCCTAATTTGATGAAAATAATTGACTTATAGTAAAACAGAATAGTTGAAGTGCTCTTTCCAATTTCATTATTGAGATTATGTTGCTCAGATAGATTTGTTGTGGGGGTGGATTCTGTCACATTGATTTAATTTCAATTCTTACTTGCCAAACGGTTTGTTGTTGAGTTTTTCATTATGAATGCGCGCTAAGGTTTCTGAACATTTCTGTAGTTGAGAGCCGACCATCTGTGGAACTGAATCCCAATGCAGAACACGGGTATTCTTGCGATCAGCACAATGTCGAGATCAAACCCAAGGTAGTCACAAAGGTGTTGCGCTCTGTGGCTCTCAAACACAGGTGGGTGTGCATGTCGGCATACTTTTCACCCTAAAAAGACTGTGACAACTAACGCATTTTTTCATCATTTTGGGATTTAGAAGAGAAAGAAGTTCGTGTATTTAAAAAATAAAACCAAAAAAATTTGACTTTTTAAAAGGTCATAATTTATTCTACTGTGTCCTTTTTGTTAAAAAACTCTTTATAGCCAAAGCCTATTTATACATCTTCGCAATATTTTTGATGTACTGTATCTTTCCAGCACTGGTGAGAGTAAAGTTGATCTTCGGTCATGGAGTCTGCCAGGAATGGGCGCCACACTGGGGATTACAGGACAGGGGGCAAAGAAGATCCTGGAGGACTTGCATAAAGTGCCAGGTAAAAATTTCCCTATGAAAGACTGCCAAATAGGAAATTAAAACATAATACAAGCATAATATAAGCATGTTTTTTTTTCTTGCCGAAGTCGTTTCACAACATTATCCTATAACGCACTGCTTTATTGTAATCTGTTTGGTAATAATAAACATTAATTGTAGAGTTTCAAGTGATCCTTAATCGCCAAGCAGACATCCACCATCTTCCAAAAACCAAAGTCATCGCTGGTCCGCTGCGAAAGGGCAGTTTAGGCGCCACCATACTGCGCAGACTGAGTTGCCACAAGGGGCTCTCCTCCTCGTCAGTGATCAACTTGCCTCAGGACCGTCTCATGGCCTCCGTGACGAAGCTTCGAGAAGACCAAGTTTCCAAGGAACTTCGATCAGTCCATTACAGTTTTGCTTCTAAGGCTGCAGTGTGTGCAGGGAAGCAGAAGAAGCGAGCCGTCTTGGCAAACTACGCCAATAACATGGTTGCCGAAACCTACAGGATGCACACCGCCCCCGAGATTTCAAAACGAGAGAAAGAAGAACTTCAGCATCTTCGATCCATGTTCGCCGCAATGACACGACACAGAGAAGAATGAGAAGTTACCGCAGCTGGCCTTAGGAACTTCTCGTCAGAAAAAAAAAACTCGTAACATTTACGAATACAGTTTTAATTGCGTGCGTGAAAAAATGAATAAATTTGACAGATAACAATCAAGAAACGAATCCTTGCAAAAACTGATTCCCTTTTGGATATACTTTATTCACAGACCGGTATACATTTTTCTCACAAAACTCGTAACATTTACGAATACAGTTTAATTGCGTGCGTGAAAAAATGAATAAATTTGACAGATAACAATCAAGAAACGAATCCTTGCAAAACTGATTCCCTTTTGGATATACTTTATTCACAGACCGGTATACATTTTTCTCACAGTGATAAATCAAACGAAATAAATAAGAAAATTTATGAAAAAAATGTGTTAATTTTTCTTTACTTCATGTCGAAGGGTCATCAGATATTAGATATTCCGTCAAGGGTAAAGAAACGATGGTTAAGAAATACCCCTGCGGTGCGATGGTTGAATGCGATGGTTAAGAAATACCCCTATCAGAAACTCGACGGTTACGGCAAGAAAACCAGGCGTTTCTTAAACACGAGAGAACGTTTATGAACATAAGAAAGAGTAATCGGATGGAAAAGTTGCCATAGTATTTCCAATCTAATGAATAACGACAAGGACTGCTGATGATGATGATTGATCTCACAAGAATTCGTGTAAGATCGAAAAGTTATGAAAGATTTACAAGAGAAAACATTTTTCTCCGTTGCATTACATATCTCATACCTGAGCCCAAAATAAAATCGTGATAAATCGCTCTATAAGTAGTGGGTTTTTCCCCCAGCATTTTCTATCTCAATAGATTCGTCGTCACTTCTTATGCTTAATGGATAAATCGTGCTCGCTGCCTCTTAATACACTATCTTTATTAGCAGGCTTATAATGTCAAGGGACAAGAAACTTCTTGATTTCCTGGGAATCTATTAGTCATTTCTGATGCAATACGAAGCATAGATTTCCTCAAAGTATCACGATTTAACCTCGCGTCTGCCATTCAAATCGAGCATACCCTTCGCTTGAAGTGATCCTTTTTTGAACAGAAAAAAGTGGCTGGAATCTGTCGTTATCCAAGAAAACACATTGCTTTGAAGTTCAAGGGAACTAGCGGGAGTTTAATGCGACATTTTACACCGTTATAGACGAGGGATGTAGTAGGCCTATTTAAGTTTGGCGCACACTTCTGAGATTTTGAACAGGGGAGCATAATTTCATGCTCATACAGGGGGTCCCATTCCTCTTTACGCAGTACAAAGTATTTGGGGAATTGAACCAAACGCGATTAACATTTAAAATGTCAGTATTGTTTTAATACCAATCGGTTTCCATCTTCTCGGCGGAAGCGCTCTTCATCTGAGCTTATCTAGAAATACAATTTCACGAAACTGTAAGACAGATCAGAATTGCTTTTCAGAGGAAACTCACAGACGGCTGTCGCAGAATTTACATGTATGACGCAGAAGGGACTTTAGAAATACTATAAAATCCGAAAGGGAAAATCTTTGTAGACAAACGTTTGGGACCTATAACTGAAGGTTTGTAATAAATTGCAATACAGATTTTGAGATTTAATACCAATGGCGAAGCAGTGCTACAAAACAGTGGCATAAGAATATAGACTTTACAATGGAAAAAAATTATTAGAAAAGAAATAATCGTAACGGTATATGATTAAAATTTCTGCAATTCTTTTATCTATCGATTCTTTTCAGAATGGACGATAGGCACTTCAACAGCAGCAGGCTTCTTGATGATACGAACGTAACAATTTCTCCCGCCGACCTGGTCGCCAATGCTTCTACCGCGGCGGCGCCAATGTCCAAAACTATCGCAGCGACTTTGTTCTACGTGAACACGGTGGCCGGGGGAGCACTGAGTGTCTTTGGCATCCTTGGGAACATAATGGTTATCACAGTATTTACCCTACACAAACCAATCACTCCCACCTCCATTATGCTACGAGGCCTTGCAGTATCGGACGCTCTTTTCCTTCTGACTACGTTTCTGTACAAACCCATGCTAGGGATCTATTTCCACCTGGGACAGGCCACTTTTTACGCCAAGAACATATATACTTGTATGATACAATATCTGAGACCCATCATGTATAGCTTACAGCATATCAGCACATGGCTCGTCGTCGTCGTGGCAGTAGACAGACATTTCGCCGTGTGTCGCCCTCTGCAGAGTAAGAGCCAGCGTCATGCCATACGCACACGCGCTCGTCGCACAGTGTTGACCGTTTACCTCGTCTGCTTCGTGTTCAACATTCCAAGATTTTTTGAATATGAGACCAAGGTCACACAAAATGAGAATAGGCCGATGTGCAAACCCGAAGTAAATCCCTTCGTTAAGAAAAACCGATTCTATATCATCTTTTACTGCTGGACTTTATATTTTTTGGTCATGTACGTTGTTCCCATTGTAACAGCGACTGTCATTAATGTTAAGTTGATCCTGTCACTACGCCAGGCGCGCAAACAACGTGCGTTTTTGAGAGAGCGGCAAACGCACAAGGTTCGCAGGTACAACACCACCCGCTTGCTTATCATTGTGGTCATGGTTTTCATCGGTTGCCAGACACCTGATTTTGTGTTACAAGTGTTTTATTTTATCAACGTTCTGAATCCGATGAAGATCAAGCAATCACTAGATGTGTTCAGCAAAGTGACAGATACGTTGCTCACGTTGAACGCTGCAGTGAACTTTCTGATATACTGCGCAATAGGAACAAGCTTCCGTAAAACTCTCACGGATCTTCTTATGTGTAAGATAACGAGAAAGACCAAGGCAAAGTTTCCATTGCAGCTAAAGCTTTTTTCTGTGGAATCTACTTTCAGCACCTCTTTGTCGGGTTCAGCAGCCAACCACTTGCGTACAAGAAAAAAGCCAAGCAACGCTAAGGACAACAACGCCCATAAATCTTTATACAAAACTGTCCAATCCAAGTGAAAGTACTTTATATAAGAGAGGATATGTTTATCATTTCAGTCCTTCGATTAACAAATTAACTAAAAAGTGCAATTGGCTAGGGGAGACCGGGGTTAGTTGGACCCCGGGGTAAGTTGCCCCCCCCCCCCCCCCCTTAGCACTATTGGATGCGGTCACTTTACAAAATGATGTGATCAGTTTTTTTACCCCATAGTTACTTTGTCATAAATTGATGGGGGTCCAACTTACCCCGGGGTCCAACTAGCCCCGGTCTCCCGTATATCTTTATATATATTACGGTAGTAGGCTTACAGTACATTAACAGTCAAATACACTACTGCATTGTACACAGTGTAGTAGAGAGTTGTAGTGCAGCGTAATGTAGAATATCAACTACTATTATTATTATTATTGTCCCTGTTTTTGTTGTCACTAGATAAATATATGCGATAGTTTATTGGAAATCTGAATATAGGGCAAAATAATATCAAAATGTCCTTTGGCCTAATTAGTATCATTTAATTTGGCCTGTTATGTAATAATATCATAGTTTATACTAATCAGTGATACTGGGGCCGTGCTTGCTATACTTGTTATATCATAATTAAAAGATACAAATGAAGCGAGAGTAAATACCCCGTGACGTATATGAATTAATAAAAAAGTTTTTTTAAAAAAAAACGCAGAATAAAGCTTTTAAACTGCACCTTCTTCTAAATGCTTTTCGTAAATTTGACATACTTATTCTCTATGTCCGTAAACCATAGAAATTAAACAGGAAATAGAGTAAATATCGTTTTCCGGGAATGATATACCCATCCTTCTTGTTTCAGTTATACTATTTGAAACTATACGGTTGCATCTGAACGCGTATAGCGGCAATAATTTGACGTAAGCAGGGGCGGATCCAGGATTATTTGAAGGGGAGTACCGCGGATGCGAAGCCGACCTTCAAAAAACCCCCCCCCCCCCCCATCACCACCACCACCACCACCCCTTGGCGTGGGGTTCGAGGCCTGCTGAAGGGCTCCAATAGTTTTTGGTATTTAAGAGGAAGAATGGTGCCATTTGGTACGGTTTAGAATTATGATTCAGCCAGTCAAAATTCTAATTTCAAGAGGGGACCATTGGTGTGATTTTTTTCGGTGCAAATATATATTATTAAAGAAACCTCATGTTTTCTTTATTTTCTTTGTGTCGATTTTTTACTTCTGGGGTAGCATACAAACTCCTCTACAAAGTCATAATCAGAAAATAACCGCGTCCTACTGATTTTTTCAATCTCTTTCTTTCAAACTCAAGGAAAGAAACTAGTGGATTTAAATGTACTCAGATGTAAAACGAATAGGATTCTTATTGAAAACTGTATTAGTCATGATATTACACGATAGCACGCTAAACCGTCACAAAAGTAATCAAAATATGCTCACCGTATGATGGCATATTGATGATGCATATCGTCGTAAAATTAGGAAAAGGAGATTGTCGTAACCGATTGAACGTTTCTTGTAAAATATCGTTACTTTTTAATGAGATTTTTATAGATGTAGGTTTAAGTCAACAACAAATCTACGCGGCTTACCTTGACGTAAACCATATAGTAGGCGGTTCCATTTGAGAGCTTTCCTTTTGAAAAAAAATAATAAGACAACAGGCGCACAGGAAACAAAATTTTAAGTGTGTGTGGGTCTAACCATTAAAATAATTAGATACGTGCACTTTGGACGACAAAAAACGTTTTATTCGTCCAAGCGTGCATAAAGTTGACTAGGGTATGAAGTAGTCATTGAATGCACACAAAGCATAAAGAAGTATACAGGTGTCATTCTTTCTTCCTCGATTGCTGGAAATGACGTGATTGAAATAACTATGTGTATATGGGGTGGGGTGCCGACGGGTGAGGGTCCCAAGCTTCACATCGACTTTTCTTGAAGTGTATTGCGTCTCAAAATCCCAAGAGTGGCTTCTCATTTTAAAATAAAAATAATCTTATTAAATTCAATTCAAGTTAAGATTTAATTGTCACTAGCTGCAATTGAAACAGCTCTCGTTAAACACAAAAAGGTCACTTAAATTATACGTTGTTGAAGGACAATTACCGGTTTCCTGAAAAACACTATCAGATGATCAGAAATTCTCTTTAGATGTAAAATTCCGCGCTCAGCAGTTTAGGTTTATATTCAAGTGTGTGTGGTGATGGCACAAATGGCATTTTCATTCTCTCGACTCGGCATACTAAGGTAGGCTTATGTCTTAATCCAAGCCCATTTATTCAATGAGGCTTTCAAGTATTCACAACTTACTCTTACCTATGAACCGCAAGCAAGCGTGACGCGTCAAGTGGTTTCTGTTACCATCCTTGACAAATGATACCCTGGGACGCCGTTAACGGCAAATAGTTTTAAATCATTTGACTTTCAAAAACTTTAAACCGGTATAGCGCAGTACAGCGTTAAGTATGGAAAAGGAGAACTCGAGCCCGATTTTCTCTCAGGAACTGATAAGAAGTAAATACTTATCAGAAAAACACAAAGATGAGAAGGTGCGTCGCACATCAAAGACCGTACATGCTGACTTCGTAAGATTAAAAGCTAGAACTGAGAGGTTACGAATTAAGGACATCCTCATACGAAGCAGATCCACTTGTGTTTTATTACGGGCTAAGCGACTAAGGACGTGCTCACCTATACCCCTTGGGAGAGACACCTGTGCCCATTTCAAGGAACACAAAGTTACAGGCGCCGAGTCCCGATCAACGCCTACAGGGTCCCCCATTCGCGGAGCAAGCCTGCGAAATTCGCCTCAAAATAATTTGGAACTGCGTCGCTGTATTACAACTGGTCAATTGCTTCTTCCTAGTGAAGATCAGTCTGATCGCCCAATTCCTCCACCAAGAAGGAAGAAAAATCAACGCAAGATGGCACTGACGTGGACCGAACCAAACGGTTAAGTGTGACAGACTCACATACCTCCACCAACAAAGGAGGTTATGTTCTTAACAACGTTGGGTTGCCTTTTTTTTAAACAAGATATCTCAAAAAGTTCTGGACAAATACTGATGACAATTTCAGGATGTTCATCTATTCAGAACGGAAGGGAAAAACTACAATTTCATCTGAGTCCGAATCTCTTTATATTTAAAAAGTCTTTTTGGAAAATTGAACAATGTCAAAATTATCGATAGAAAAGAATTAAGAAGACAAGGAATAAAAGGATCGTTTCCATCTTGTATTTTGGATAGAAAATGGGAAGATTCAAACATCGAGGTCAAATGGATTACAACTGGTGCTTTGAATAAAAAGCAATATTGTGAAAAACAGCATATACAGACAAACTATTACCACTTTAAATATATATGTCGATGTTAGCTCATAACTTAAGCCTTTATTACTATAGGACACAGTGGCGAAGTGATGTTCCAAGAAATCAAAACGAAAACGATTGAAAATCACATACGATTAATAATAATGGCTTATTTGATCCTATTTGATCTTATTCGAACTTATTACTATAGTAGGCCCTATAATCCAATATTTTTAAGAGTTAAATGTCGTCGTTTAAGTTATATCGGATTTTAAAATAATAAAATTTCAGTGAAGCTTGTTTCGATTCTAAGAGCATATTCTGCTGGTTTCTGCTGCTAAGACTTTACACCGCAGCAACGTTTATCTTACTATACGAGTACCCTCTACCAGGGCCACAGATTGATTTCTCAATAGATATTAACAGATATGTCTCTGATTAAATAGATGGCTAATATCTGCACTGTGCCTCAGCAAATATGTCGACAATAATAACTGCGGCCCTGGTAGAGGGTACTGTACGGGTAGTAGGCTATAATTACATGTATCCCTTCACATGCTCTTTGTTATTATGATTGTGGTAGAGAAGATTTTGATAGTCATTTCCCGTGGTACTGAGTTTTGTGGAAGTGGTGAATGATGGGGAAATGAAAGTACATGGTGGAAGAACCAAGTGTTGGTTTTCTGGAATAAAGTGCCAAAGTGTATTCAACAACAACAACAATAACAACAAGCGTACTTCAGTAATATACTCGTATGTGCTGACCAAAGACCATAGACAACAGTTTCCACAACCCCTCCACTGAAATGAGCTATACCTGTTGTTATTTGCATAACAATATGTTGCTCATCGCAGTGCGAACTGTCTTCCAGTCACTTGACAGTTGGACACCGAAAGGTGAAGACGCAAGAATACACGTATCTATCGTGCAGTCGTAAGTTCAAACTTTTATAAGGCGTGGAAGTTGCAGAAGCAAAATTGCACCTCTTGTAAGTATGATGATTTTTTTCAACGTGCGAAAGTTAGGTATTAAAACCGCAGAAGAAGGAAAGAAAAGTTACAATATATGTTTGTAACACGCGTCTTTGTTATATTCCATCTGTCAATCAGACAAAGTCGTACATGCATCTCTCCACGGGAAATATTGATAAATGTCTATTATTATTATTACCTCAGCAAGAATATCAAAATATATTGTTTATGAAGAAATTATTCTTTGGGAATGAAAACGAACAGGAAGAATCACACTCCTTTCTAGCCATCTTTGGCGAAAACCTGCGTTTAATTGAAATCTTACGCTTTGCAATTTCCAATTTTTCTCAGGAAATCTGCATGAATATTTGTGTGATCCTGTACATTTTAAATGTTTTACGTGAATGTTAGAATAACCACAAAGAACACTGATCAATCAAGATACTAGTGCTCGTTACAGTTTTGAGTCAAATTTTATCAACAATGCAGAGGCATCTTTTTTTGCCAATTACATGTACGATGGTTTTTAGGAAAATTTCTAAAAAAATTATCTGAAAAATCTTATGGTCAATTTGTGTCCAATTCCTTTTAATATTTTTGAATTATTCTTGATATATTTCAATGATTTTAGGTTTTACGTATGATATTTGGATGCAATGTTTGACATTTGTTTTATCGCGGTTTATAAGAAACTTCATTATCACCGTTGTTGTTGTTGTACATGCGCACATAGTAGATTTATTATTTAAAGAAAAGTAAATGATGTCTTTTGTCAGTCTGTAAAATTCACCGGCTCTTATCTTCTCTGAAATATATCAATATGATTTGCAATAAAATGTTGATCTCTCAAACGGTATGCTACTTGTTACCTCCGCCATTGAAAGGTTGTTTTTCCCTCGGCCAAATTTTAGTTTGATGAGATAAATAAGATAGAGTTATAATTTCATCTGAATCCAGGTCTCCTCATACTTTAAATTTTTTCATAACATAATTTTAATATCATTTACACCTTGAATTTGGCTTATGTTTGTGCTATCGGTCTACCCTTTGGTCCTTTCTTGTACTTATTTCGGATCATATTCTAGACGCAAGGCACTCCGTCATTTCAATTATAAATTCCCTCTCCTCCATGATTTATCATGAATTAGTCACCTTTGAGGAGCTTTTTGGACATAATTGTTAAACAACATTTTTTGATAATTTCAGAAGCCAACCGTGATACTGCACAACATGCGACTGCAAGCAACGAAGCCTTTTGTTCGCCTTCAGGAACCCGACGACCATTCATGCATTCATATTTAATTGAATTTCCATGCGTTTTTTTTTCTGTTATTTTCATGTGAAATAATTTTGATGAAAATAATTATTAGTGTAGATACTACTGTCTGACCACTATCAAATGAAATCTGCTTAATATGATCTGCCTGTAGGATTTATGATTTTCTATATTCCTGCAAACATATAAATTTAAATGGTTCCAAAGTTTTGTAAACATTACTAACGGTTACATAATGGTGCTAGTATATATATGTAGACATTTAAAAATTCTGCACCCACTGAAATAGTATATCTAAAAAGTTTTCCAGTATCTATCACATATATTTGAAAACTTGTTTTGAATTTTGTATCAAAATACATTTTGCACTATAGCATGAAAGTTGTTAACATCTTTTAGAATCAATTTTTTCATCCTCCTGAATAAAAAATTTCCCCAAATTTCTGTATATAGATCAGATCCTTTTTTGATGGTTTTTTGTTTTTAGCACCACAAAGTAATTCAAATTGACAACAGTTAGACGAGTTTGCCAAAGAGATAGGCTTACATTTTATGAACGTATAAGATTGATGGCTCGCTTTCCAATTCCTATTATCTGCATCTGATTAAAAGTATTATATGCATCTGGTTTTTTCGAATTTTAAAATATATTTAATGACCAATTGTCAAGTGCATGTACGTCAAAATGTGCACTATATGATGTTATAAATTTTAATTAATTTGTGGAATAGTCAATTTTAAGAACGAGCATTTAATGTTTTTATGCCAGTCAAAAGATGATATCCCCAACTCTCCAAAACTCACGCATGTTACCATGCATTTTATTCCAAGACACTCCATATTTTTTATTTGGTTCGTGGTTTCCACCATATATAAAACTTTAAGATTTACTTGTCACTCCTCCAAATATAATGGACTTGCCCCACCTGATGCCCCTCAAACTGAACTTTACTCACCCTACCTGTTACCCCTCAAAATTTGAATGGACTCTACCTACCTGTCACCCCTCGAAATAAAATGGACTTGCCCCACCTGTCACCCCTCGTGATAAAATGGACTCCACCCACCTGTAACCCCTGGGAATATAATGGACTTGCCCCACCTGTCACCACTCACAAATTATGGACTCAGCCCACCTGTCACCCCTCGACAATTGAATGAACTCGCCCCACCTCAAAAATTTAGTGGACTCGCCCCGCATGTTACCCCTCCAAATTTGAATGAACTGGGTCCACTTGTTACCCCTGCAAAATTGAATGGTCTCACCCTACCAGCCTCCCTTAGAATAATATTGGGCTCGCCCCATCTGACATCCCTCAAAAAAGAATTTATTCATCCAACCTAAATCCCCAAAAGATTGAATGGAATTGCGAAATCTGACACTCCTTAAAATACAATGTACTCGCCCCACCTGGAATTACTCAAAAATGTGGTTTTAGAATCAAAATTATTCAATATTTCACAACAAATTTCAATTACTGAGCACACTAATTTCTACTAGACTAAGAAAAATGCCAAATTAAACTAAGATGTCAATTTTTGTGTCATCATGAAAATCTATGAAATTTATCTAATCCTAATCTGCTTCAGTTGCAATCATGAAAAGTGTTTTTTTTTCAAAAATAAATAAACGAAATATAACACAGACCAGTTTCTTATGTAACCATTTAAGATTCAAACTGATAGTTCAACTACATATAAAAAGTGTTTTGAAAAAAAACCTGCAGTGAGTGTTAGGTATTCAATTGACAGTATCTGGTATCTGGGACACAAAAATTGTTATCTATTATGATGAACATCTATCTTAAAATCATTGACGCGTCTATTTACAGTATGCTTTTACCGATCTTAAGAAATTATCAACGTACATCTTTCCAAAATACAGTGAACTATCCAGACAAACTAGTAAAACGTGAAAAAATATAGGGACATTATTTACTGGTAATTTTATTTCGCAGGAACACGAAAAAAAATTGTAAGACGCGGCCTTGGTGCTTAGAAAATGTTATCTTCTAAACTGCAAAGAGTACATTCGACCTTTCCACAAATATTTGAAATAAAACGGGCTTCTAACAAACTCTTATATGCAAGCCATATTTCTCCGACGATACAAGCACACATCACATTGTTGAGTAATGCACATAAATACGTAACTTATTTTTTCACTCTTATTCGCTTTTAGTACTTGGCTATAGAAGAAATGTTACTCACAAGATATATTTGCTTCAACGCTGAAAGGAACATTTGGTCTAGCGACTTCACCACACTAATTCTGTGTCCTCTTCTAACAGGGCCCAGTTGTCAAATGACTATACTGGAAGACTGTTCACGCACTGCTCGGAGCTACGTATTGTTATGCAAATGACAACAGGTAGAGCGCAATAAGAATGAGGAGTTACTACTGTCTTACAAGACAAGAAAGGCGAAAATCTATATGATTTTGCACGTAAAGATTTTGGTAGTTCTTGACTGACACAGATTATTTAATCAGAAGTTCATAATAAATGTTTTAAAATCCCTCATTGCGAAATGCGGCATGGCCTAATTCTGTGCCGACTCAATGCTGTCGGAATTATATATATATATTCTGATAGTTACAACATATTGACATAGTAACTTCCCAGGGACAGCTGACACTTTTATAGCCAAAATTTGACTTAACTAGAGGATCACAGAGGCGATACCGCCTCCGAATATTGTACCACCAGCTGGAGTAAGCGCGATCGTATAGACACACACACACACAAAAAAGGGACACCACCACCAGTCTTGTGCTTGACAAGCTGTAAAAAATGCAATCAACAAGAATTCTCAAAATATGCAAAAAAATATATATAACTAAAAATGGTACAATCAAAGTTCAGTTCTTAGTGAGGTAGGCCAAAGGTCAATTTCAAGGTCACATTTAGATTGCCAGTATATGACTTCCTATTCAAGTTCAATAGTAACTATGGACCTATCTCTGCCAGTTTTGGAGATAAAAGGGAACCAAAATTTGCAAAGTTAAATTCATGATGAAAAGTAGGTCAAAGGTCAATTTCAAGGTCACATTTAGATTGCCAGTATATGACTTCCTATTCAAGTTCAATAGTAACCATGGACCTATCTCTGCCAGTTTTGGAAATATAAGGGACTAAATGTTATAATTTTGGAGTTACCATAATGTGCCATAAATTTCCTACAGAAAAAATTAATTAAAATAAAGAAAAGGTCATTTTGGTCAAAATTCTTGAAATGGGAGGTGCTCTGTAGTTCCAGATGTTCAAATTTGATGAAATAATGTCATTTTTGACCACAAGTTGTCTGCCTCGCCAATCCTTGTTTTATTTTTCCGGGGTTCAAAATTTATTATCCATTACCGTACTGCACATTTTGCTTTCACCACCAATATGTACTTTTTGATACAGCGTAACTCGAAAACCGTATGGAATACAAAAAAACGCAGACCACTTCCAGTGTTGGGCTTTACATGCTCTACAAATTGCAAAAAAGAATGGGTCTCTAGCATTAATGGTTCCTGAATTAGATACAGTTTTCAGTTTCCGTATCTTATGGCCGCTACTCCCGTGAAAATGCACTGATTGACCCCAAATTCATGGGGATGAAAGATGATCCCAAGGGTAACACTTTCCAGTAATATTATTGGTTAAGTCTGTGTGGTGTCTGAATAACAGCGCAAATAATTTTTTTTTGTAAAAAAATTTGTTTTTTTGAAAATTTTGGCCTGCTTGGCCTTGAAATAAAGGTCAAAGGTCAAATCCAAAGGCATATTTGAAATCTACTCATGACTTTTGGAAAGCTGTCTGTAGAAATTTTTCCCATAATTCCTTCCGTAGGGCAGATAATTAGCATTTAATTTTGCCATTTTTGGACAAGGGTGCATTGCAATGAGTGCCACACCTAGACCCCAATACCGACAAAGCCCAAATTTTACGTGGAACGAGTTGAGATTATAGGTGACCTAAATCCAAGAGATGGGTATGGAGGCCCTTACCGTCTAGGAGGAGAAGCGGTAACGGTCGGCGGAGCCGGCGGAACGATCTGGTCGGGACTAAAACCATGTGTAGCGCCAGCGCTAACGCTGGTGGTACAATAATACACTTGCTTCGTTTTATTACGAAGTGGACACATTTTCATTTCAAAACAAGTTTTCAAGTTTTTACTTTACCGAAATATTTATTAATTTCTTATTGTTGATGTAATCATATTTAAGAACATTAGATATATTAAGCTAAAATATGTAACTCATATACTGCAACACATATTTGGGACAGCTCCTTAGTCTTGACACAAGATGGCCCTTTTACAGAGAGGTACATGTAACATCCCTTCCAAGTAACTGTGTTTCCAGTGTCTGTACTATACATTGAATAAAAAAACACACTGAACACTCAATTTCTTTTTCCACATTTTATTCACAGTATGGAATATTGTAGAACGTTCCAGTTACTACAAAAAGTCATACTAGAAGAACTTTCCACTAAAACTGGCTGCAAAACCATATTTGCCAGATGCACTGAATCGTGCTTAGAAGGTGACCACCTTAACACAGCGTCATTACTGGCCTGCGAAAGCGAGTGTAACACCATATATCACAACTCCCCCTGTGTCATGACTTGGTTATTATCCTTTGTAACATGTGCCTTATCAAAACTTTATTGGAAGTTTTTACAAATGATCATCAAAACATTTCTCAAGCTTTCAATAAACATTTTTCAAAATCATTAATACATTTAACTGCATATTTGAATAGGAAAGAACCACATAAAAGGATGGTTTTGCTTAGGACCCGCTTCAATGATTCGACACCATTATTTCACATGGGTATTTACATACAAGAACGTTAATTGGCAGTGAGTAGTCAGACATCACACCAATAAAAACACGAGGAATGCTCGAGACGATAAAAATTATGCATAATTTCCTATTAAAACTGACTAAAAAATCACCACATTGATGGCACTATCAGAAAAGCAAGCTAACTCTCAGCTATTGACCAAAATAATTTATCAGTCATATTTGAATGCTTTTTTTTTGTATAATATAAAATAAACATGGGTTTTGTCCAATAAAGAAGTCTACCAAAGGCAGATGCATAAGTGTTTACAAGAACCTATAACCTATAATTCTTGTCAAATAGCATAGTGAATGTCTGCATAAAATAAATGGAGTAAAATAAGAACATGTACACTTAAAACAGATAAAGTGTGCTTTTTGACAACGTATTGCAGTAATTTACAGTCCCAATGTGCTTTTACATGTTATAGATATGTACAGGCAAAGACTTGAGCTGAAAGTTACAGATCGTAACAATAGTGGAAAGAGATCAAGATAAATCTTCAGGTGCATTCAGATCAATTTCAACTAAAACCTGTGCCAAAGAAATTCAGTTACTAATAGCCAGAGATTTACAAACAGTAAGCCCAGTGGCACTGCTTTCAATCCCCCATACCTTGCTGTATTTTGTCAGATTATCTCCAGGCCGTTTTGCAAATAAGAAGAGATGTCTTCAATATCAGAATCAATGGAGGATTAATTAAGTCACTCGTGGATGTGTTTTATACGGAGCTTTGTTAGTATCATATTAACTTTTTTCTATTTTCATTTAAGTTTTATTTTATGGAATTTTCACCGCGGTGAAAATAATTTACTCCGCGGTGAAAATAATTTACACCGCGGTGGAAAATAATTTACACCGCGGTGGAAAATAATTTTCACCGCGGTGGAAAATAATTTTCACCGCGGTGGAAAATAATTTTCACCGCGGTGGTAATTCCTGGCCATCTCGGCCCGGGTGATGAATAGGTAATGAGAACCTTACATTTGCCAGATGCCGTCACGGTGCATGCTATTGTTACATACACACAAGGTTGGTGGATCTGTTCGTGGGGCCACTGCCGTTAACTTAGGTTTCCCATCTATATTTAACACCTATATAATTAAAGTCCCGCTTGCAGTTTTATGCAAAGGGAATCCCATTGTTATTACTAAATACTTAACGTTATTTTTGGACAATGTATTTTTAAATATTAGTGTGATGTGTTTGCCCATAGATCTTATCTTAATAGATGTAATCTCGGTTTCTTCGGAGAGGTTTCTTTTTACCAATATTCCCAATAATACGCAAGTTATTATAAAGGGAAAAGCGACGTACAACATTGCAGCATTTCGGTGATTTTTAATCTATTCGAATACTGCCCGCTTCCTCCACATTCCTGGGATGATTGGCACATAAACTGGTTAAACCGCGTGCATGTGCATGTGAGTGTCTTTATCAACTTACTTCCCAGACATCTGGTAAATTTTGGATTCGTACAACCTACATGTATGCATCACCCGGGCCGAGATGGCCAGGAATTATCACCGCGGTGTAAATTATTTTCCACCGCGGTGAAAATTAATTCCCACCGCGGTGTAAATTATTTTCACCGCGGTAGAAATAATTTTCACCGTGGTGAAAATTCCATAAAATAAAACTTAAATGAAAATTAAAAAAAAGTAAATATGATACTAACAAAGCTCCGTAGTTTTACGCCTAAAAGTTTTCATTTAAAATTGGTCTGAATGCACACAAATGATCAGATACCAAAGGTGATGATGAATACCCAAGTCATCCATTGGGTCACAACCTGTACACAGTACATAAAATCACTTAAAACTTGTCTGACAAATTTTTCTGAATGACTTATTTACAAAATTAACCAAATTCTCACTTTTACTTTCAGTGAACATAAAAACATCAAACGTATTCATACAAGTTTCTAAAATATATAATAATGTCACATGACATTGTAAATCTAAAACGACTTTCCAAGACTAGACATGCTTTTTATCCAGCCAGAGTAAATAAAAACTGTTTTCACTTGATATTTTCATTTCATATCAGGTGAAGTACAACTGACCAGATCATAATTTTGAGGTATTTTGTACACAGCAGGACTGCCCTTTGTTGTGATTTTTTTACAGAATACAAGAGATTATCAATGTATTTGTTGAATATCTTCAATACGAAGGTAACATGATGTGCTTATTACAGCTTAGTAGATACACTAAAGATGTTGCAACTTCCAACTCCCATAGGGATATATCTTTCATTTGCAATCATGTGCTTGTTTTCCACACCTCAAAATGTCCACAAGCCTTATTAGATCATTCAAAATCACCACATCACAATGCTGCACATTATCACAATGAAATAAAAAAACAGCTTCAGATGTGCCACAATTGAAATCATAAATGATTAAAAGCATTTCCCCTGAAATATTATCAACATAATCTCACTCACATTAAAAAAGTGCAATAATAAAGCAATACATCAAATCATGAAGCACTGAATAACCTTTAGGAGGAAGCCACTTTCTGAAGATCTTTAATATTATCTTTTTCCTTTTTTTGTTTGGAATTAAAAAAATTCATTTCAGTATTCAAAGGTGAATTTTTATGGTTAAATTTAAGTAAAATTGTCAATCTTGTCCTTTTTTATTAATCGTGCTAATTTTAAATATTGTTTGCTTAAATTTGAAAACTTAAAATATACCAGTTCTGTTTAAAAAATAAAATAAATCTAAAATTAAGGGACAATTTTACATTTCTCTTTTAAATGAACTTTTAAACCATAACCATTGTACTGAAGTTCCAACCTAATAGTAAAAGTATTAAAAAAATAAGATCAAAAATAAAAAGAACATGATCCTGCAGAGAGTTATCACCTTTATGAAAAACTTAACCCAGGTGAGTTTGTCCCATCTTGTAATTGAGCACCATCTATTCTTCAACGTCTTCACATTCTGCCCACACTTCCTCTGCCAATGCGTAATACTTGTTAGCAAGCCTGCCTTTCATGGCTTCCATGGCCGCCTCTGCTGCCTCATTATAGAGTTCACCTTTGAGGAAACAAACATTTATGTTAATATTACATGCAGTAAAACCATTTTATTTACAATAATAAGTTTTCACTTCATCTGCTTAACTTATCTTTTTGACAAAAACTGAAAAGCACGAGCAGCCAATATACTGATACCATTACAGGATATAAACTTTATTGTTAATCTTTTTCGGTTCAATATTTTGAAAAACTGCATCATTTCTGTTAAAAATCACAAAATATGATAGCTGTAAGATATGCTGATAACAATTTCAACATTAGCTGTTGATAAAAAGTTACAACTTTATTCCAAATGACAAGTGATTTTACATGTATGACAGCTAGATTGTTAAAGAAAGCCAAAGGGACTTCTTTTGATTGTTTTAACATGTAATCATGCCAAAAGGTTTGCTTAACACAAGAATCAGCAAGAACTGCCAAGCAAATGGCTGATTTTCCCCTAGTCATGCAATCTTTCCCACATTGACCTCATAGGTCTCATGATACTAAGGATTGCTTTCAAATCAGGAAAGGTCTATACCTGATTTCAGAGGATCCTTTTCCAAATTAAGACCCCCCTGTCTGTACAACTCTGCCTGTTTAGCCAATATCAGATGTCGAGGCTCTTCCATGGCAGAATCAAATGATCCACTTTCATCATTCTCTGTCATTTTCAGAGCCTTTCCGTAGAACTCTATAGCCTCAACAAAACATCGACTCCTGAAACGTAACATAATACTGATATTAAATCAGTACTTGCAGTTATAAGGCCTTCAAATATATTTTACTGCAGATAGGTTTATATGTATATCCATGAAGAAAAAAAAAACATTACAAAAACATGGCCATTGCCATCTATTTAAAAATGTTGAAAGTATTACTTTTTCACACTACATTGGTTTAAATGTACTTCATTGGTCTTAATTCTTTATTATATACTTTTTAAGTTGTCAAAAAAATGTTCCCAATTTATGGCTCCAAATGTTAAATTTACTTCCCGGAGATCAAGTCATTATTGTGTCATTTTTTTCATAATTCACCTCTTACCTTTCAGTCCCCAAACCTATGCCAGTTTCATAAGCCTTGGCCATGTACAACATAGCACTCCTGTCCCCAGCATCTGCTGCCTGCAGCATGTAGTCAACTCCACGGTTAAGATTGTCCTCATTTTCCTGAATAATAACCCATACATTTAAAACTGTTTTATCAATTTTTCTCCTTTCTTTTGGTGGCCAGTGTTTTTCTCTTTTCTCTCTCTCTCTCTATCTCCCCCCCCCCTTTAATTTTATGGTGGACTGAAGATCAAAAACAAATCATACCTAGTGTTATACCTCATTTTTGATTTCTCATTTCTGCAGTGGTATGATGTATATGTCATGTGTAATGAGGAACTTAATGTACTATCCTTTTCATTTCTGGTGAATAAATTCTACTGCCCAATTTGAGCAAAATATCAAGTTATCATCCAAATGTAGATGGTGTCTATGAGTATCATAATGAAAGTACACATAATGTAGAAATGGGCAACAGTGGTCTTGAGGGAGCTGCAAACAGTGGCACATCACCCCGATTGGGCAATAACTGTGTACATGTAATCTCACACACCACTCACCTGCACATTGCACTCCTGCAACACATCGTGTGGCATCTGTAGGTAGATCTTGGCCATGGTGAGTATGGCTTCCATCACGCCACATTGGGCAGCTATCTCTTCATGGAACAGTGCTGCATGCCAGTCCACTTCTGGGTTGAAGGTGTCACCATTTGTGCTGAAGCGACCGATCTCATGGTACTTTGCCAGTTCGTGGTGGACCTTGGGTGAATGAAGAGAGAGGTGAAATATTTGGTTGTGAATGTATGGAATTATATACATACTTAAAAATCCTAGCTGATGTGATAATCATATCCAGCCTTTCCTTTAACTTGGGTGTTCACAAAACAAAATAGTTATGGAGATTCTGATAATCTTAAGTAATAATTTGATTCTGATTTTCATTAAAAAAAAAAAAATTAAAATATAACCTTTAGCAAACTGGCCCTTGAAGTCAAAGGGGTCTAAGAACAAACTGGCCAAAAGCAGATAGGAGGATGGTATATGAACAGATTAACAAAACGATACTGGTCCATCTTTAATTTTACTTGCAAGTGGCATGAATCCAGTGCTATGTCAAAAAGTGTTAACCTGTCCTTCAGCCTGTCATAGGTCAGCATTGTACATTTGTGTGCTGTGCACTTACTTGGCCCAAAACAGAGTCATCCATCCGGGTACCATTGCAAGTGTGGCGTCTCTGAATTTCATGAATCACACAGGAAGGTCTGGAGAGCTGCTTCACGGCACGAGAAAACTCCAACCTTTCCTCCTCCTGTCAAAATGAGAGAATATAAGGACATGATGGCACATGTAGTTGTATGAGTGGTAAATTTCAGAGTATAACTTGCCACTGACGGTCAAAGCCCAATAATCATACATATATTACAGTTTTTAAATGAAGAGCCTTATCTGTTGAATTAAATCAAAAATAATCCCACTTACGATAGTCATGGTACCACTGTCGGATGCGCTAGGAGGCTCACTACTGCGAGGAGACGACTCGCTCTGCGAGCTACTGATACTCCAGCGAATGCCAAGATGGGCTTTGTCTGCAGCATCAGCACTCATCGGCTCATCCTCTAGGCTGCGGGGACTCAGCAAGTCACTGTCGCCATCAGATCCAATGGAAGTGCCAGATACAGTACGCTTTCGCAGAAACTCGTGCAAATTTTTTTGGTCACGTGGGGAAGCACTTAGACATACCTCTTCTTTGCCTTTAGTGTGAGTAGTGGCATCTTTCTGTAATATCAGGCACAAACCTATTTATATATACATATATGGTCAATTATACAGGCTGTTACCAGACTGTTTTCTACAGAACCAATTATCATTCTGTTTAATTTTGCATTTTTTAAGTAAAAAAAAACTCAGCCAAACTATAACTCTTACCATCAACTCTATGTACTTCTGCTGCAGCTTCTTCTCACTCTCTGCCAGATCAAACTTGCTGAGGTTGAGACTCTCACAGATACTGTTGCAGACATGGGAGTGAAAGAAAAGAGCCATGCCTTTTGGGCCCAGATTACCATCACCATACTCATGACCTGAGAAAAGACAAGCACAGTTGGTTAGTATATGTTATATAAGTAAAAATGCTGATTCAGTTCATCATAAAAACATTCAAACTACTGATGAAAATTCTGTATAAATGAAAACTTAATACCAATGGTATTATTTGTACATGGAAACAAGTTTGCATCAGCTCATTCTTTAAGATTTTATTAAGGTTTAAAGATCATATCAAATAAATAATTAATATTAGATAAATTACTCTCTTCTGTTTTTCTTTTATGATGAGAATGTGCAGAATACAAGCAATATTCAATTATTCCAATCTAGTGGTCATTATTTTCTTTAAAGTGCCAATCATTAGATAATGTTAATGTATCTTATGAACTGTGAAAGTTTTCAAATGAAATCACAAAACCCAAATAATCTGGAGAAAAAAATATGTACTGGAAATTCAATTTATCTGGTAAATATCTTCAAAGTTATTCAAGAGGAGATGTAAGGCAAACAAGATGGTGGGAGAGATAGATAGCAAGAAAGACAAGGATGAATGTTTTACTGCGTGCACATGTATAAAATTTGCAAAAAATAAAAAAAAAAAATAAAAAAAATAATAATAATAAATAAATCACACATAGGTACAGGGTAATGTATGGCTTCTTTTTGTCCAGGATTACTTGTGGAACCCATGTCCATATCCATATGTCATGCGTTCACATGTACCATTTTAAACATTTAGAAAAGCAGCAGTTTGTCATAAAAGCTTGAAAAAACTCAACAATACAGGAATTAATGCTCAGCCTGATATCAAGCAGCCACCAATATTCCCCTCTTCCAATTTATTTTTAAAAAATTTTCCCAATCACTCCATAAATTTCTACCGGATATAACATAAAACAGCACTGACCATTTTTTGTTTGGAGGGGCTATTTCTAAAACTACCTTCCTAGCCAAACTTTCTTGAAAACATCATCTAAGTAACTATGGAATTAAGATAACTTCAAACTGTAAAAACAAGTTATCAGTAGCACAGCTGGTGAAATATAAGCACACTCTTATTCGGAATAACTATCAAAGAGATTGGAAAATAAAAACAAGGCTCAGCTTCCTCACACAGGCAATATGTACCTACCAGAAGAAAGATCATATGCTGAAGAAAAAACACCAAGAAATGAAAATTATAAGTTTACTAATGGAAATTAAAGTCTGATGAAAAAAATGACAAATAAATATTAAAGATCATAAAAAATAAATACATCAATAAATAAAAACTTCAAAACCATATCAATTTCTTTACAATGGCAACTTAATAAATTAAAAATTGCATCATGCCCATTGATTTTGCTCTTTTCCTTTGATCCAGGGAGACAGGTTACTCGAACTTTCAAACTTAGGCTTCGTTCACATGCAATGTCTATTTTCTAAATTCTATTTTCTATTTGCGGTATGTCTTATGATCACGGTCTGTGGCCTGAATATCCCGCAGCGTAATTACTGGCAGCGCGAGCCAGTTACTATAAGTTACTATAAGTAACTGGCTCGCGCTGCCAGTAATTACGCGGCGGGATATTCAGGGCACAGACCGTGATCATAAGATAGCGCAAATAGAAAATAGAAATTAGAAAATAGACATTGCACGTGAACGAAGCCTTAATGTTAGCAAACTTAAAGATTTCAGATTTCTCCCATTTATTTTACTTACCTGACAGATAAAACAGAGCCATTCAACAGACAAAGTCAACATATACATTTTAAAACATCATGCCCAACTAGGCAAATCAAAGGCATTTACTGCTATTCAACAGCGTCTTTAATAATTTTACTCTGAAACATGGAATCACTGAGTCTTAAATAACCACCAAGTTACATTTTTACAGGAGTCACGGGACTGTTAAAAAGTCCCTAAACAGCTGACAATACTAATCAAGCTCCATGATCACCATGCATTGCAGTTAAATTACATTACATCTACTGTTAAAATACAGCATATGCCTTGTTTGCCTTGACAGCTGGTTGGGTCCACTCACCTCCAGCAGTGTGTATCTGAGGGTCAGTATACAGGTCACCCACTCCCTGGATGTCCACTACAATCAGCTGATGACCAGAACGCTCAAATGTGAAGTGGCTAAAGGCCTGAGGAAGGTACAAGTAATATATCAAAAATATGGCTGCACCATATCTGGTGTCATGAGTAAAAACATCTATCATTTTTGAAGTATACTAAGTATACTATATGTGCATATAAAGAGGTAAGTCTATAAAGCAGAATTAAGAAACTTAAATCCTGCTGATAAAATCATTTTTAATCAGGCAATTCAAAATACCCCTTAGTAAAAATAACAATATTGTTTCTACCTGTGTTGCAAGTTGCAAGCAATTTTGCAAGTATTTCTCAACATCACAAGCATCTACATACAAAAGTCTTGCAAACAGGTCAAATAAGAAATTGCTTCAAAAAGCAATTCATTAAATACACCTAAACACTGAAACAGTGTGGATTATCAAATAACAAATATACTTCTTTCACATAGCAAAATAGTAAACAAGTCTTTTCAGTTCATTACTCCTACATGACCTTGAGAGAAGGTCATGACCTTCAGTGAAGGTCATAAACCTCAGACCACTGTGGACACATTATCATTAGTACCATCCCCTTCCTCATACTGTTGTTGCCAATGCTGAAGGATCAGCGCCAGGTGGTCTAGACTCCCAATATTTCCCACCTGTTCTAAAATACCTGTGCAGATGATCTAAGAGCCTAACAGGCGAAGGTAAACAAGTCATAATGTGCTTTCAGGTCATATGCCAGTACATAATGTTAACTTTATGGTGGTGGAAGCTGCCTGGTATAGCTACTGAGTAACTAACCACGGCTTTGTACAACATACAGCTAAGCACAATAGCAAAGCTGTGATATGTCTCAAAAATCAATGGTACTTTTTACCTGTAAAATCACTAGCACACTCACCTGTGGTGTGAGGCGTGATGTCTCCTCTACAAAGCCCGAGTTGGAGTTGTATTTGATGTACTTTCCCTCTATGAAGTGCTCCAGATGGTAAAGAGGGCAGCCTTCACGGTTCTTGAACTCCAGAACGTACATTTGGAATATGTCAACCTGGATGGAAGAGAGTAAAAATAATTGAAAACTGCCTTTATTTCATGTTATATTAGCATTTGTGAGAGAAAGGTTTAAATTCAGAATAATCAGTAATCCTTAGCAAGTTAAGAAATCACTGCAATGGAAAATAAATGTTCTTGTATCAATTCCTCACTATGTAAGAATGAAACAAAAATTCAAACGGGCACATAAAACATGCTCGAAAAATGAAGCTTATGAAAACAAAATGCTTTCAAACAAGTAGAAGTATAAGCAGGTGGACATTTCTCTTGTAATTTCTCAGGTGATACATTTGGTCTATTCCGTCTATTTTCAACATTTTCCACACAGTTGAAGAGCAAAATCCTGCATGGATCAATACAAATGTCTTATTCAGCAGTCTGATTCGCATGTAGTTCAAACTATGGACTCTTCACTAATGCCATTAAGGGATTCATAACAGGAAGCGTATCAATAACATTGCATTGTCATGCAGCCTTCTTGAACCTCTTAGACAAAATAACATGTAGACAGAGATGGTAAAACATAAATAAGTCATAAATATAACATAAATATAACATAAATGTCATAAATAAGTTCCATTTCAGGCCCATGATTTTTTCAGGCTGAATGGCTGTTCACATTTTGCCTTAATGTGACATAATCTGCAAAAGACTACAAAAACTTGGGACTTCCAGACAATTTTTTTCTGACATTTGTATTGATTAATGAATGTAAAACATTATAGAAATGGCAAAACATTATAGATGACTAGAAAATTCACACTTAAATCTAGTCCTAGTTGGTCTATAAAAATTTTTTATATAACATTTTAACTTGCAACAAATTAATTAAAAGTTAAGAAATTAGGACAGCATAAAAATTTTTGTAGTCAAAGTAAACCCTGCTATAGGCAAGTAAAATTGGTCTGAAAGTCGACCAATTTATATTCTTGATATAACCTGCATGATCTATATACATTACATAATTCATTTTATACAGTACCACTGTCACTTTGCTAGAGTGTAGGAGTTTCATTAAGCATCCTGCCACTTCTGCACTGATTTAGCTGAATATACTACATCAATGTACAGAAAATAAATAAATAAAAATGATACAAGACTTTCTAAGAAGTTTCTGAATGGAACACTTACCTTCATTTCTCATACAAATACAAATTAATTCTATGTAAAAAACACGAGACCCTTAACAGGGTACGATGATCAACAGTGCTGCCATCTGTATTTTTTTTACCTTCTTAGGTGGATTGTGTCTATCATACTCCTCTCCCCAGAGTTTTGCGTCCATCTGTAGACGAACATCCTCAAAGTAAACCTCTCTGTCAACATCCTCCATGTACCTCTTGGCGACATAATTTGAAGCATGCCTCCAGTCTCCAGAGAGAGACAGGGTGGACATTTTCTTGCTGGAATTATAGAAAGACTTTCTTGTTAATATCACATTTAATTCTACTACCACCATCCACTATAGCTATCACAGTCATAACATTCCTTCCATCCAACAATTCTCTTAGAGAGATGAGTTACATAAATTAAATTATAATTGCGCCATTAAAGTTATCATACTCATAAAAATTTAATGATGTACATGAATATACATTTGCCATTTTTTATTTTAAAAAAATTAAAGGTGGGAACACAATCAATTTTTGTCTATGCAGTGATTGTGCAGATGCATTTACCAGCTTATTTTTTTATGAGCAAACATTTACATCAGTAGTGCTTGTGTGAAGGTATTATACACAGTGGGGAGGATTCATGACTGTGGCACATGTACAGCAGCAATTTTATTAAAATAGGTTCTAAATTCTTGAAGGCAATATGGTCACAATACGGTAATATGCCAAACAATTCGACCAAGATTAATTAATTAATTTCATGGAAATGTCAGTTTGGTCGAATTGATTAAAATACAGCAAATGGAAACCTTTGATATCGTCGGATTGTTAGGGGCATCTGCCAAAACGTCCATCTTTCCGGAAGTATTGCATTTTACTGGAAGTGTTACGCAAGATAAGCCGCAATTTTCGCCTAACACGTGTTTCAGGCATGTTTTATCCTCCTGAAATCTTATTTTGCTGTGTACAATATGTGCTAACATTACTTAACATTAAAAAAGACGGCAATAATAATTGTTAATTATATATTTCCCTCACCTATGATCACTTTCATGATGCGCTTCACAAGTGGGATGAGTATTTCCCCGAAGACAGGTGTTGTAAACAAAGGCCGGTCACTTATATTTGAAACCGGTAGCTTTAGTGGACTTAAACTAGTTATGTGATTTACGTACGTCCTATTTGAATTTTAATATGACAACTGAAATCAACCGTATTGACATTTTTTACCAGTCTGAGATCAGTTGTTTTCAACCCGCAAGGCTTGCTCAGCGTCGAGGCGTACACGTACGTACTTCCGAAGAAAATTCAATCACCCGTATCAAAGAATACCAACTGGTACTCAAACGGAAATCGGTGTAACTTCAAATTACTGTTAAGTATTTTATTTTAAAAACATGTCATATAAAAACATATTGAGAAAAGGCAAAATACGGAGCCTACCTGTGCCGATAGACATACAGTATCTTGCTTGCACTCTTCCGATTTTCTTACTTATATACTCTCGCTGTGCACAAACCACGGTGCATATTGAAAACCCCACTGATACAACCCGAACGTAAAAAAAGCATTTACTTGCCATAATTTTCACAAAACAGGTGCATTTATAATTTGACGTGAGAATTGAGCACATGCAGAAATGAGAGACTGGTTTTATCTGGCCTGCTCCAGCATAGCGCAAACCACATGTTAATGAAGACGGTCCCATTTTGGGGGAGGGGGGTCACAGGAATGGAGTTCGTCGTGGATTACGCTAAATATTATCAACATTTCATGCATCTGGGGAAATAGAAAGTGACTCACAGGTAACGTAAATACCCAGTGGAACTCTCTATGAAGCTCCCATGGAGTTAAGGAAGACGTCATTTTTATTGTTGACAAATCAGTTATCCATGTAGGTGAACAGCGACACGTGTTCGTCAGATTTTGACAGCGTGTGGTATTTGGCGCCAAGAAGTCTGGGCGGTCGATCCCGCTGATCTTTCGGTCGATTGTAGTAAATGTAAGATCTTGCGGTGTTGACTTCAAGAACGTTTCCCCATCTGCATATATATTTCAATCGAACTTGAAAATAAATTGCTTATTCTTCCCAAACTTTTTATTGCTAGCAAACGCGATATATGGTCTATATGAAGGTGTTTACGAGGTATTCTACCCACTGTCGATATTTGGTTTCATCCAGAATAGACCTTTTTTTAACCCCCCCCCTCCCCAGTTACGGGCGTGATGAATCAGTCAGCAAAATTTGTATGTCTATAAGCACTATTATGGTCATCGGGGGCAAAGGAAAAGACAGGTACGTCATGCTTCCAGATTAGATCTTCAGTTAATTATTTCTTCCTCATTGACGAGAGCTATTGAAAGGACAACAATTGACAAAGGGCCAAAGCATGCAGCATCTATTTCACTGGCTTGAAAATTTACCGAGTCTTGTCGACGATGTGGTCGAACAATCGGAACAAGAAAAAAATTCTGCCCCATGATTTTGACGTATGGACTAATTGTTTGAGCCCAGAAAAATTAATTTTATAAAATAATTTTTGTGGTCGGATTGACTGGGCCCGTCGAAATGCTTGGCACATTACCGTAGGTGTTTGTCTGCAATCAAGAACCTACGGTTATTATTCTCCTTGCAGAATTACATAATGGATATAATGTCACTCTTACTTCAAATCACTGATGTATGACTGTCAGCTGGAGAACCCTTTTAGAGTCAGTGGATCGATAATCCCAGGCACCGATCTACAGGCCATCACATGTTGTTTACCAGAATGCCCAATGCTTAAGCCTAAGCCTAATTCCTGACTGACCTAAACAAATAATTTCTGGCGGACTAAACTTTTCAGCACTGTGTACCTTTAAATGACCTTCAAGTGTGTATTCTAACTGAACTATAACATTAATACCTAACTGATCAACTGCCCACTGTACTTTAAGGCATATATATATCAGTTTGAACATTATCAGTATTTTTACGCCAATGGAACAGTTTAGTATTTACATTTTTTCTTCAATCACCCGAAGATTCTGAATTTACATTAGATTCACAAAGGCAAAATTTTGTGCAAACTTTAAAAATTCTAACTGAAGACTACATCCTTTTTTCATAAAAACATTACTGAACAGTTTTTCTCTAAAAATATGATTCCAAAATCCTTAACCTTATTTGATTTGGCTAATGGATATGAGATACATCATAGAAATTTGTACCAATTTATTACAGATTTGGTTAAAATCAGTTGTTGGTTGAAAAAAAAGCCACTGGAATAATATCAGTCTGGGTCTGTTTGTTGGAACACTATGACATATGATACACATATACACACAATACTTTCCCTTTGCAGGCTCGTGTACCTGTACAGATGCCTACATGACACAAAGCACATTTTGATGATTATTTAAGTACACCTCTACACATAAACAATAACACATGTCCCTGATTCTCCAAATAAATCTATATATAATGTAACGTACAGCTGTCATGTCTATATGTGTAGAAGTAGGCGTTTGTTTACATCTAGATTTGTACTTTTGACCTATATAATGCATCTCATCCTATTTACTAGGCTCTGTGGAAATTTCCACACTGTTTCGGTCTTCTGCACCATATAAGTACTGTGTTGATTTTTTATATATGATTTGCTGAGTTTTTTTATTTTATTTAAGTGTATTGAAACCAGGCTAGCAAAAAGTAAGAACTAGATTTTCCAACGAAGGTTGCGCATGTATGTTTGAAAAAAAAGGGGGGGGGGGGGAGGAACAGCAACCTCTCTAGATCTCTCTACAATACTAGAATACAAAGAGTAGACCTGGGTTTCACCCATACTGGGCATTGAAACATCTTTGTATCAAGTTGGAAATATCATGTAATGGCACAAATATGTCTGAGTCACACTTTTACCAAAAAATTCCAACTCCATTAACACTGGATGCCTGCTACATAACCAATACATCACCACATCACCTGTGAAGCTCGAAGATGAAAATCTCTAATGTGCAACCAAGACAAAAACTCACTTGGAAGCAAAGACAAGAAAGAAGATGGATTATGAACAAACATGGCTGGCTCAGAAAAATTAAAGAAAGGGGGGGGGGAACAGTTTTTTTTTTTTTTTTTTTTTTGGGGGGGGGAGTCTATGTGCAGTGATGGTTCAGTTGCATTATCATAGAAAACTAAACCAGCAAACATAGACATTATCAGAATCTAACACAAGACCAAATACTGTCAGAGATCTATTATCATTCTAACTGGGAAGTAGATAGGCATATGACAAATACTGATGATGTTAAATCTTTATCTTACTTTTACCCATTAAGAAAATGCCACTAATCCAAGTTTTCAATAGATAGATTGACAATGTACATAATATTGTGGTAATGTTGCAGCACTGACAAGGAAGTGTTTCAGACAAGGGAGATATAACAGGCAATCATGTATTGGTGGAAGAGACGGAATGAGGGATTGAGTTTCCTGTAGCTTTTCAACTAGTTTCCACAGGTCTTTGTCCATTGTCCTTGCCATTTACCATGTTCACAACACACACCATATATTTTGCTTTTTTTCGCACTCACTCTGAAACAGCACTTCCATTATGCAAAGAGCAAGTTACATAAGGGTTTTATGGACATCGCTGCAAATGACAAACAAAAAGCAAGACAGTAATTTAGACTACAGATGGAAAAAAGGCCATTCAATGTGTGTGTGTGTGTGTGTGTGTGTCAGCAAAATGCAAAAAATGTGAAACTGTTGCGTATAGAGCTCTATGGAGTAAAGGTATTTTTATTTTTTAAAAAGGACTTTGGCACCTGTACATAAAAACTGACATATCATTTAACTGTGTCAAGCTTAGTGCACTGCAATGGTAACTAATGACATGATATCAGGCCATGGGCTCAATTCAAGGTTGATCTCAGACCAGCTTGACTACTGAATGGAAAATAGCACATGGTGTACCGAAATTTGTGCACACAGTCAGATTGAAAACTTTATTGCTAGGGGTGAGGAGAGAAGAAAATTAGCGGAAATAAATTCCCTGTGCCCCAACCCCTAACACACACCCATCCTAGATCTGTGTTTGCTACATGGCAATACTTTTTCTTTTAATTATCATTTAAGACACTCCAATTTTTTTCTATCCACAGTGGTCTCATTTGCACTTTTAACTGCTTAATAAAATAGGTATACATTTTTTAAAATCAGTAACATGGGCCTGCGAAGGTGATAATATATATCAGAATGTTTGTGAGATGCCATATGTTTACTGCCATGATACCATGTAGTTTGGAGCAATACTAACATGCCCCAGCATGCAACTGTGTGGAATGCACTGTAAAAGGATATGCCAGAACACCTGCATTTCACAAGTATTACTTTTTTGTATTTCTGACGAGAATATTAAGTTCATTTCTTCATCATCATTATAAAACTAAAAAATATACTTATCTATAACCATAAACATGATGCATCAATCTCAACCCATCTACAAACAGTCAAACCAAAGACATGTAAGTTGAAACCTTCAAAAAATACCCCTGTAAAAACTTAATTTACCAATGATCCACCAGATCACACATGGATCCCTATTGTATAAAACAGTTCCCTTAGTATTAATAAACTCATTTATTTATTCAATGCTGAGCAACAACATGGCATGTGACTTTGGTTCAAAACTTTGGGTTTTAACAAGTGCGGTTCCTAGCATGCCATATGGCAGATCCTGTTGGGTACCACACAGAGACAGAGCCTTACTCATGACACAGGATAGGCAAGCTAAAACAGTGAATAAGGTGCACTATTACTAGTAACTCATCTAAACAAGAAATACAGAAGTTGGTACTTACAGTCGATAGCACTGTCTCATTGCTCCACGATTGAAAGGCTGAAAAGAAGAAAAACCCCATTTGAAATATCTCCAAATATTTATTTTGTTACATTAATCTATTTTATTTTTCTGTTTATTTTAGTATTGTGTATTCAGTTTCCATCTGGCATATCTTTTAATTATTATCATGACACAATAAAATCATCATTTAATTAGTTATGGCATAGAGCAGAAGTACAATGAGGCAGATGATGCATTTTTAAAATCTGTTATGTCCACAGATTAATTCTATTGATAAGACTGGACACTTCATCCACAACCTTCTAACACCCCCTTCCTTCGTTCCCATCACTTCATAACAACACACAGGGGGAGTGGTTCACTGCTTTACTTCTTCCTCCCACTACGACCAAAACTAAAATCTCAAGCAACCACACAATATGCTGTCTTCCTACATATATAGAAAGACACACACTAAGCACTCCTCTTACCCTCATATCTACTCAATATACCAATATATATCATTTATTTTCAAATTCTCAAA
>NW_019773701.1:0-39040 GCF_001039355.2 Lingula anatina | reverse complement strand
ACGATATCTCTGTAGATTCGCCGTTGGCGTTACGCATTAAAGGCCACTCTCTGCAGGTAGGTGATCAGGGTTTTTATTTAAATCAAGCTTATCAAGTTAAATTCTGGGATAATCAGATCTGTTAAAGTGCACGTTTAGGACAGCTAGTGTATCATTTATACACCTTCCGATTGTGAGCAATCGCTCATTGTTAAGTTTCTGTAGCTACTACTGTAGATGGTGAAGACGTCCAAGAAAAAAAAGTGTTCCTCAAAGAGCATGCACACTGTAGCTTGTCCATCTAGCTCTAATATAGAACTAATGGAAGTAAGCTTAAACCTCACGATACCGTTGCTCAGCAGACAGTGCATGTCAGATTTTTCGTTCAAAGGACAAGCGCATGTCTTCTTTTAGGCATCTTAGGGTTTCTTACATATCGATTGCATATCATATTACTTCTTGTGAAGTTGGGCTTCACAGATTGTGCATCTATACTTGTTCTACCGGGGTATCATCCCCCATGACTTAGACAGGTATATATATTATCACTTCATTGCATTTGCTATATATTTAATATCAGATAAGTGGGTTGCTTTTGTTGTCTATCATGTACAGGTCATGCTATGTTATGCTTGTGTCAGTTCATCTCGCCACACGCCAGATATAAGTGAACTCCGTGTACTTACTAGTATGTATACATTTATTCATAGAATCGCGTTTCACAAAATATGAATATTGGAGTCATACATTTGTAAGACACTTTTAATCTGATTAAACTGCTCTTTGAAAAATTTACATCAAATTTCTCGTGAGGTGGAATATTGCACTGATGAAATGTTTCTAAAGCATTTCGGTATATGTTTTGTACAAATTAAACTATCCAAGTATACTGTTGTCATGTTGTGAAACTAGTAGACCTTTGTGATTTTCCTGGTCATATTTTGAAGACTGGGAAGACAAGTTTATATGTAGANCTCGCCACACGCCAGATATAAGTGAACTCCGTGTACTTACTAGTATGTATACATTTATTCATAGAATCGCGTTTCACAAAATATGAATATTGGAGTCATACATTTGTAAGACACTTTTAATCTGATTAAACTGCTCTTTGAAAAATTTACATCAAATTTCTCGTGAGGTGGAATATTGCACTGATGAAATGTTTCTAAAGCATTTCGGTATATGTTTTGTACAAATTAAACTATCCAAGTATACTGTTGTCATGTTGTGAAACTAGTAGACCTTTGTGATTTTCCTGGTCATATTTTGAAGACTGGGAAGACAAGTTTATATGTAGAATTTGGTTTTCATTATGTATATGTTTACCATGCTTTATTAATTTGATTGCAATACTTGAGCTTTTAGAGCTGTGCTGCTGGTACTCTTAGCTCCACATTTTATACATTATTGATCAGAAGCTATCTGGTACGAAATGAAAATGTCATATTCATACATATATGTGGTATAAGAAGTTTACAGGAGATGATGAGAGGTTTCAGAAGGAATTGAGACCTATTAGCTGCTGCATGCAATGCGCCCATTCAATGACACTACGGAGTATTCAACACAGCTTTTGGGAGGTTAAACTGGTTTGAGACTTTTTGGCGTCATCAGCCGATCAAATCAATCAAGCAATGTATTTTGAGAGGAAGCATGATGCTGATATTTCAGAGTTGCGTCCTGCTGATATACGGCAATCTGGTATTTTGCTGTTTTTCTTACTCTTTTCTCACCGAATGACGTAATTTGGCGTTATTTGGTACCCTCTACGACCAGAATAATAGAAATATATGCATTTGTAGTTACTGTTATGACATAAAGACCGTCTTTAATAGTAACCGTATAGTTATTTATAAAGATAAAACCTACTGAAATGCCTATGGAAGTGCTGAACTTTTAGCACATCCTTCGACAGGTGCACATTGAATATTGCTCTTTTTACCTGCCATAAATCGATGCTTACCTAATTAAGTGGAATTTCCCTGGGAGATGAACAATTTGAACTGACATTGATGGCAATAAGTGAGCTTCCCTTTTCATAGACAACACGTTTTCAATAAGTCTTTATCAATGTCCATCACACAGGAAGCATGCATGACGGACATGTGAGGCATTTTAAAGGGCTGAACGCGCTCTCACTGGGGCAGTGGTTGAATTAATGTTGATTGATTAATTGGCCGGTAGGAATTAACCGAAGCCAATTAATCAAATGATTCTCATTGCTGATAACATAAGGACAGATTAAACGGGCAGAGTTCTCTTGATAGACAGGAATGAGTTGATGTCTTAATTTGCGCTTCGATGTGATTGGCGTGCTAAACGACAAGCAAAGACCAAGATGTTTTCGCCAAAGGGATTTTTGTGTTCATAAGTACTGTCGACGAGATAAGAAAGTGTATTTTTCAGTCAGAATATTTCTCGACCAACTGACATAAAATTAATATAGTTGACATACCTTAAAAGGGTTATAGTCAAAACTGTGCGTAAAACCAGTACCAAGACAGCCTAACACTTCACTTTGAGAGGCAAGAAAAGAGATTACCTGTACTTTAGATTCCGTATGGAACACATTTTGAGATATGATTTTGGACTTCGCGCCTAAAACAGGGNCCAGGGGCGCCGGCGGGGGCAGTGAACCCAGCAGTCCAAAGAGTACAAGTAGTGGTGCTACATCTGCCAAGACTGATTTCCCCCTTCCTGTGCCCCCAAGAACAGTGAGCCAGACCTCCCCACCGTCACCAAAGCAGCCTTCCACATCGGGGTCTGCAGCTTCTGCCATGTCCTCCCAGCAGACTGTAGCAGCTATTCAACATTCCATGTCTACCAGTAGTAATATTACCCCACCCAATGTGGTGGTGGGGGCTTCAGGAGCACTGGAACCCATGCTGGGGTCTGGGGCTGCCAAAGAGAAGGAGAAGGTAAAGTGGAGGGGGGGGGGGGGCACTGTTTTTAATGGTGTGGGTGTAAGTTATGGTGATGACTCGCTCTTTTCAATGAAAAAAAACTTTCCAAAAATATAATTTTTTATGTAGCATTTGTGGTACTTGAACTGTATAGAATAGTACTATACGGTAGTCTGTGTTTCAATTGTGCTGCTACTACTCAACAGGAATGTTCTTTGTATAGAATTTATTACATAAAAAATACAGTATTAGTAACATTCACAATTTTTCCCTTTGAAAAGATTGAGTCATTACCATAGGTTGGGTTGTGATGTGAAAATCGGCTGGGGTCTATAAATGTCTTACGAGTAAAAATGGTTTTTGGGGAAAACTCGTTACACTCTTGTGCAGCCAGTGAGAATATGCAGAAAATGGAGGGAGATACTCATTGAAAGTGTGCATGGATTTTTAAACTCTGTACATTTTATTGTGATTTAATAACTTAATGAAACAATAAAAATATCTAAAAAAAGACCAATAATCCAAATATGAAAAATGTGAACAAATTGAATATTTTTTTAATTAGAAAATGTTATTCTTTTGGAGATAGTTGGAGAGCTAATAGGTTTCCCTTTTAATCGATATTTCCAGAAGAAAGAGAAAGAAAAAATGAGTCTGATGAAAAGGCTGACAAGCAGTAGCAAGGGTAAAAAGTCCAAGTCTGCTCAAGAGACACCAGAGGCCGCCACATGTCAGGAGGGTGCGTCTGGGGGTCATTCTCGCAGTGGTTCCCTACCTAGTGAAGAGGGCGCCGTGGCACCTCCCCCGGCAGTGGTGCACCATAAGAAAACTGGGTCCCTTGATTCTTCCACGGCACCCACTCCCAAACCTGGCAAGCCAAAGCCTCTGATCAGAGAAAGGTGTGTAGAAGTAAACAAAATAAAAAAACACTTTCATTTGACTTCTGTCAGCCTTTATAGATGGCGCCTCATACTCCCTATCTCATCTCAAGTTGGAGGAATGGGCTTTGAGATTTTGAGGTGTAAAGTTCTAGTGGGACTTCAGTTTTTATTAGTGTTATGCTTATTGCATGATGCCAACTATGAATGAGGCCCAAAAGTTTCATTAAATTCAGTTATAAAAGGTTGCTTATTGATATCAAAATCAAATACAATTCATTTTAAAAGGCAAATTTTAGAATAATGGATCATGAATCAAAGGAGTTCTCACAAATAAAAGTTTATACTTAAATTTAGGTCAGAGCAATGCCTTTAACTGTTTAACACCACAGTGTATCAATAATGTTTTCCCAGGAGACTGCAATAATCTTATCTTTTCAGATTTCGCTGTATTGTGCCATACCCTCCCCAGAGTGACATTGAGCTGGAACTGAAAATAGGGGATATAGTTTATGTGCATAAAAAACGTGAAGACGGGTGGTTCAAGGGGACTCTCGCAAGGACAGGAAAGACTGGATTGTTCCCAGGAAGCTTTGTGGAGAGTTTTTAACTCACAATGAGTTGGGTTCAAAAGAAAAAAACTCAGAAATGTGCCACGGCCTGCCATCGGGATTCTTGGCAAAAGGAAATGCTCTGGAATTGGTTTCTGAGAAGTGAAATATGTCATGCTTTCAGTCATAGTGAGATAATGCAGCATTGATCGCAGTTCATCACCAAATAATTTGTCCTGTCTGGGCAGTATTAGATCAAAGTTGTTATGGTGAGTAATCTTGTAGGAACTACAAGAGACACAGACAGCAATAGAAGGTGTTGTATTGAGAGACATGGTCACAGACGGGAGTTGTAATGGATTACTCACATGGGTCTCTTGATGACATTTTGATCAAAGCTGCCAAAACAAGATAAGCAATTACAATTTTAAGACATATTTATCAGCAGATGGCATTTTTAGCGGAGCTACCAAAACCAAATAATGGGGAAAAAGCAAAAGATGCATTTAAGAACAAAATCAAAATCAAAGCTGCCAAATCAGAAAATGGAGTGAAAGCAAAGATGCTTTTAACCACATTAAATAATGTTATGAAAGTGTTATTAGAAATTTTGTGATTGTAAGTTAGTATCCAGAACAATGAGACACAATTGAAAGTGAAGCTGAACGTCTGTATGTAAAGGGAAAGATGTAGGATTTTTATATTAAATGTTTCTAGTGGAGTAGCAGTTTAAAAATTTTTTATTAAAGTGTCAAGAAAGCTGTTCTCATGTGGCCCATCACCTTAGGTATGTGGTGTTCAGTCAATGTACCAGTTGGTTTTAATAATCACTAAGTTTTATATGTTGTAATGTTTTTATTGACGGTTTTAAGAAATAATTGTATGCACCCATTTCAGTCAGCATATTCAAAAATAAGATTGGATTAAAATTTCTGTCAAAAATATGAACAATTTGAATCGTGTATGATAAGCATATCATTTCTGTTTAGCCATGCCACTGAAATATTGAAATTCATTAAAAAAATAAAACAAGGATCAAGTATTCATAAGTTAGCATTTACATGTATTCTTTCTGTGTTAAGTACAATGTCCTTAGATAGAAAAAAGAAACTCATCTTAACGGGTATTATTCGTTATAAGAAATATCAGAATCTCCCTCGTGGCAGGTTAATGCAGTATCCCTCTTAGCCCAGAGGACACTGACTGTTACCTGATTTTACTACCATTTTCATGGGCAATGCAGAAGGTTTCAGTTTACAACATAGCAAAAAAAAGTGGTGGGTTTCCTTACATTCTTTACTGATTGCAAAATGTGTCTTCTGCCAATGAATATCTTAGTTAACATCAACAGGATGTGTTTTTTTTTTTTTAAATTCAAAGATTATAGAGTGCAGTTATGAGATTACTTATGTTAACTTTTGGTTAGATAGCAATAAGAAGCTTCTGGTTTTGAAACATGACCTTGATTATTATGTTGCTGCCCCTCATTATTTAGATCATTGGCCATCATGCATGGAGCCATGCAGCAGTTTAGTTAAAGTATATGCTCATTTTTAAAGTGTTTTTCCCTTTGAAAAAATAGAGCATAAACTATTGATAGTTATTGCATCCTTTTGATCGAAAAAGCTCAACAGTATAGAATTTTATGCAGATCTAATAATTCTAGACTTTGTAATTAGGGGATATAATGAGGGGCATTATCATTTAAAGTGACTCCTAGTGCATATTTTGCTTATATGTTGGATTATGATTAAAATCGTCAAGGTATGTGCCCAAGTTCCCATTGGTGGAAATATTACTGAGTGAAAAATCGTTTTACTTGTGAAATGGGTAAAATGTGAAGTTTCGTTATAACTCACCGCACTGGTAATATCACTTGTGGATTCTATTGTTTTCTATATACATATAGTTCATTGGTACAGCTGGCATAGCAAAAAAGTAGATCTGGGCAAATTTTATGAAAATATAAATACAGTACGATATTAAATTGTTGTTGAGTTTTTTTTTTTCAGTAAATGCCACTTTTAGACCTGAACTTTCTGCACGAGATCTGACATAACAAATAAATGAGTGTTGCAATTTGCAAAATAATAATAATAATAATAAAGAGAGAGACTCAACACTCGCAAAGTTTACATCTCAGTTCTTTATTCAAAAATTGTGTAAGACATCTAAAATGATTTGCCAGTTTGATAAAATATTGTTCTATTAGAGCAAAGGACAATTGGGGGGTCGAGTGATTTCTCTTGTGAGGCTGGATACACTCTTCTACTAATGTAGCTTCATTCTCGGGTGTATCCCCCCACCCCCACCGCCTTGGTAGCTTGCCTTGACCAAATACCTATCGAAATTATCCTTTAACTAAGTGTTTAAAGAAAATAAGCATGCAATTTCACATAAATTCAGCTCAACGATCCAAGTGTTTAAATGCACTTTTCGTCAATAATCTTTTACGCGTTGAGCGGATGAGTCCAAGTGTTCCTTTATAGTGTTTAAAAATGAACATATAAATAATTATATTAAAGTATTTTGTTATAACATATTCCTGTTTAAAACATTAGTTTAAAATAAAACACATTTTGCACATTTAAGGGGGTTCGACACGTAATAAAGGCCTACATTTGACAAAATAGTTCTTTCCCCTTTTCCTCTATGTAGAATAATTTTATGAGTGCATGAATTGAGAGGAGTCGCCGAGGCTAGTTTGCTGTCAAAATTTGTTATCATACACAACACAACAGAATCAAATAGATGTAGGCTGAAAATGTCATTTTATTGACATTTGCACTTTGATTAATGTTCAAAGTACGAATGAAAATTACTGAGAGTTAGATATAAATCTATGAATGACAATCATGCATGTTATATGATTTTCAAGCTTAAAGATATAATTTACATTTCAGCAAAGATGGAGGGAAAAAGGGCCCACACATGGCAATATGTTTTAGATAAATTTTATGTCCAAAATTTGGTCGAGGCTGAGAGCGAGCTGCAAAGATGGAGGGAAAAAGGGCCAAAGATACAGATTGTCCGCATTATGATCAGCCAATCAGAATCATAAGGAGTTCAGCTTCACCAAAAAGAAAGAACACTCTCTCTCACTTCCTTAGAAATTTTCAACCTAGCAGTACATTCTCAGGAGAGAAGAGTTTTTAGTGAATTTCATAAAGTTTCTAAAAACCCAACCCTGTCCCTCCCTAATGTTCCCTGATTAATTAACACTACAAAACAATTATTAATTCTATGTATCATTATTATATGTATGGTATTTATGTTCAGAAACATTTGACATATAGGTAAGCCTCTATGGGTTAGCAGTTGTCATTTTGTTTAAGTCAACATACAGGGCATAACCTTAGCATAGGGCACATATGGCAGTTATAGGCCAAGAGAGACAACTCTATTAGTGGGCTGTCCGAGGCTGAGAGCGAGCTGCGCAACCCCTACCCTTCAGGAAGGGGACGTAGGTTTCCTCAGTGCTCTGACAGCCCACTAATAGAGTTGTCTCGAATTTTGGACATAAAATTTATCTAATACATATTGCCATGTGTGGGCCCTTTTTCCCTCCATCTTTGCTGAAATGTAAATTATATCTTTAAGCTTGAAAATTATATAACATGCATGATTGTCATTCATAGATTTATATCTAACTGTCAGTATTTTTCATTCGTACTTTGAACATTAATCAAAGTGCAAATGTCAATAAATATTACTGCAATAAAAATAATTTATAGCAAAAAAACTTTTTTTCGCCCCCCCCCCCCCCTCACTTACTTCACACAAAGACGCCAAGCGTTTATCGTAAATTTTCCTGCTTTGTAAATTCGTGTCAGATACTGATCGGTATACTATATATATATATATTGTTTAAGAGATATGACTTCTATAACCGATAAAATCTGAAGCAAGCATTTCAAGAAAATTTCCTGGTACTGGATTTTACTACTTATTTGTAGAATTAAATAGTCTTTAAATGGTTTTGATACATGTTCAAATGAGATGGATCTGCTTGAAATCAAAATAAGTTTTCTTCCCAAAATTGCTGCCGTGATGTCCTCAGCTCGAATTTGCAAATTCACATGGGTTTTTGATGAGATAGTTCATTTCTGCATTTCCTAAGCGGATAAGGAAATTTTCGTATCGAACCCCCTTGCCAGACATAAATACGAAATGCATATTAATTAAGTCAATTGATAGCTATACAGTTACATGTACATCAATTAAAGCCTAGATAACATTTGCCACAGATGAAATCGTATACGATATTTTTAGACATCTTAAATAACTACGGGCTATGTGTACGTAACGCCCCGTGCTATTTGGGAGACATGACCTTGAAGTCACGAAAGGAAAACTCGGTTTTTGGGTTGAAAAGCGACCTCTTAGTCCCAGTGCAGTTGCTGTACGCCTTCCGTGCGGCTTCCTTGAAGATCGATACGTTGTCGGACGAGATCCCTACGATATTTAGCACCAATGTGGTTGGAATGGGGAAACGCACAACTTTAAATTCGTGAAAGTGCATTACACCAATTTTTTATTATTGTTATGCTTCCTTAAACCACCAAAGGTGGAAGGGAAAGTGACCAACAACATGTTCGGTCATTATCACGGTCACCGCAAGTCCACCGAACAATACCCATACGGCAACTGCGCAATGCCGTCTACGATAATACTACGGCCCTCGGGCTTACGATTTTCAAAATTTGTCAAAAACTTTAGTTTGGCATAATCGAAGAGGCTACGGAGACTGTAAATGTGTATGATTTCGCACGGCTACGCGGCACGATAGGGGGTTTACGGGCAGTATACGTGCACCGTATGGACGTCGCATGACAAATGTACTCTTGACTTAAGAAAATTTAATTATAAGAACAGACAGAATCTGTGTAACGAAATACTTAACAAACAAAAACGAACGCCAAGGTCATTGATTTTACTGCCGTCCCACACCTGCTTCAGCGTTACACGCAACATTTCACGAAAAAACAAAAAAGTGTACAAATGACACTTGTTGACATAGACCAAAAGGTTCCGATGTTCAACGTATTTCATGGTACAGTCTAATATCTTAGTAAGTGTCCAGGAAAATTTCTTCTGCCATCATATTGCTTGAACTCCCCCAGCCAGTGCAGGCGTCCTCCCCACTGTATCCAGAACAATGAGACACGGCAAAATTCAATGTGATGTCCCCAGCTGGCAGACCCACACATGTCCCTTGTACTGAAATGAATGGCTAAGGAATTAAAACTTTGTTTGTGTCTATGTGTGTGTGCTAAAGGAGGGGGTACTGATCTATTAGCAAGCCAAATTCACCCATCAAAGAAAAAGTACTGAAAGGAATATTACATTTCTGTTACTTCAATCTAACTCTAATTGTGTGAATTTAGTATATGGTAAGTTATGGTTCAAACATACCTGTAAATGGGCTATGCAAATCGACGTTTCCTGCATCAATGTAATGGGTGTATTTGATACTTTCTATGGTTCCCGGATTGCTGCACTCTGTGCCGTTAAAGGTGAAGTACCACCGGGCACATTGGCCGTTGTTCCTCTGACGGGTGACTCCACTCCACAGGACTCTCAGAGCAGTAAGAGCAGACTTCTTGCTATATGTCTCACTCTGAAATAAAATCCATGCATGATTTTAACTTCAAATAGTTTTGAACAAATGTATGATAGCATCCCGGGTGCGACGTCAGTCAGAAGAAGGCAGGCGTCGGTGCATTATTTTAACAGCATAATGAGCATGTTAATTGGCAGGTGATTTACAGGTGAGCTGCCAGTTTGTTTGTGTGGCATATGTAAGTAAATAGGGGATGTCATAGATCACTGCACATATAATGATACTATGAGCTCAATATGTTTTCACTTGGATAAAATCCACTTTTTGTAATAAAAATGACCACTTACTTCTTGGGAAAATGCACAGGTTGTCATAAAATTTAAACAAACGATACATTGCTAGCTTTCCCTGCTACAACTTTGATTAAACATTCCTATACTGAATATTTTTAAATCAATCTATTATGATATTATTCTATTTTATTAAATTAAAATGCTTTACCTTTAAATATTTATGCAACAGTCTTTAAAAAATCATCCTCAGATGAATGCAACTATATTTCATTTGCCAAAAGTAACATAATATGTGCCTTGATCTATGACATCCCGTATTTAATTACACATGGCATACAAACAAACTGGCAGCTCACCTGTAAATTACATGCTCCTTATGTTGTTAAAACAATGCAAAGACACAACTGGGATGTGGACAATGTCCTGATTGGGATTTGGTCTGGGCCACTTAGGAAGTGGACTAGATTGGGATCTGGCCTATGACATATATATCAGCTTATACAACCAAGACGGTTTGAATTTTCTTACAAATCAAGTTGGCCAAACAAGAGTCATTTGACATTTGACACAAAAACAAATGTTTTCGTTCATATATTTGTCCCGATATTGATAATAAACAAACTTACTTTGATCGCTGTCCTTTCAGTTTCAAAATTAATGGCAGGGTACCACCAGTACTGGCGGTTGAAGACGGGGAGTCTTAGGGCCGAAATGCCCGATGTTCCCACCACTAAAATAAAAGCAAGCATTTTAACCTATTAATGTAGCCAATCAGTGGCGTATCTCAGGGAATGGCTGCGTGATACATTATACGGGCCGACCCGAGATACTCAGTGGAGCGATATACAAGAACACAGAGGGAAAACTAGAATATGTTGACAATAGGTCGTTGGTGAATGTCTTCACATTTTATAGTAACGGTATTATAATATTAAAACATGGGGCAAGCTGCTTTTGCCATACCACATCCCATGTCCTCTAATATGTTAACAACACCTTAAGAGAAGAAACTATTAACTTACGAGCGCCGATGTCCAAGCCAAGTCTAGTCTCTTCCACTCTTATTCTAGAAGTAGTGGTCCAGCCGGTTGTAGGGCTATGTTGGGGACCTGTCCAGTTACAACTCCCTGTGTGTAGACTTATTGTAATGTCTCCTGCCGGAAAACCGTGACAGATTCCAGAAACTGAAAGTAATAATATCGATAATGTGAACCGAAAAGCACCTGTAGCTAACGACAAACGATCGGAGTGTATAGTGCCACCATTATATATCAATACTGAGGTTTACTTAGGTGTAAAATCTGAAAAAGAAGTGTAAAATCTGAAAAAGAATATCAAAATTTCGATGCCAGAGATAACGCATTTCTATTAAATATACGATTTTAGTCTGTCGGGATCTAGGTTCAATTTTTTTCGTTAAAAAACTAGAAATGAAACCATTTTTATTCGGTACGTTTTAAGCATGAACTACCCAAAATGATGATAAAAAACACTAATTTTACTTCCAAAAATGGTTTTGAGTTTCAACTAAAATCATTATGCTTACACTCAAATGTCCTCCTGGTTTGTGGATTGTTATCGCCGTTGTTATAGATGAATGTGTCGATTATGCCTGGATTTGAGCACTCATTTCCATTAAACTTAAAGTACCATCTTGCGCAGCGGCCATTTCCATACTCGCGAAGGGTGCCAGTAAAGAACACTGCTACACTAGTGTCCGACGCCCGCTTTGTGTAGGTTTCCGTCTATAATTTAAACACAGTATATATATATATATATATATATATATATATATATATATATATATAAACATGATATTCAACCACGATCCGTGTATGAAAATCCAGCATATTTGATCATTTTGGACCAACTCATTTTCAGTACCATTGAGCATTCGGTAGGCTTAAACTGACCACCAACGACTTTTATGACAGCAACATGATTCATGCGTATATTTGCCATATGTATTATTATTATTATTATACAGACTTGACATTTAGTATGGAATATTTTTTTCTAAATCATTTTCATCAGTTTTTTCCTATTTTGCTGACTGATAAATGAAAATAGGGATTAAAATCGAGTTTTTGAAACTTTTAATTATCTCTTTGATGTCATTGTGACATCAGTTCATTAATGGAATTCGCCAGAGAAGCAAACAAAAACACATCGCCTGTTCTATGTCACACGACAACCATTAAAAGAGATATTTTGGATCTCCATATTTTCAAAATTATTGTCTGTAAAGAGTTGCACGCTCCACAAAGGACCCTCATGTCAGTGTCTAGTCACAGTAACGGTCGCTGTTACGCCTGAACTTCTTCTGGCTGCTACCAGCGCTCTCAAGCGGCAAGGCATTCCTTGGGATAGTTTTTTAGAGTTCAACCTGGAATAACATTCCAGGCATCGGTCAAAAATCTGTCCAATGTGGTCCAATTTTATTGTAGGACATGTAGGCCATTGATTCGGCGAATAATGGCCTCACCTCATGTTGTTTATGCGATTTAAATATGGCGATTTTGATGACCAAGGTGGCTGCTCATTCCCTTGGTTCTGTAAGTAATCTGCTATTTAAAGTGCTCTGTGTGAACCAGCAATATCACCGTGCAACCTAAAATTGATCCTAAGGTGCTCCCTATCAAATGATCAAGTGCTTCCCATATTATTCCTTTATTTGATCTGGTTCAGGTTTTCGTAGATGACTACCATTGGAGTTTTGGCACCAATGAGGCATCCACTCCAAATGCTGACGCTGTTAATGACCTTAGTCACTTTTGACGCGGTACACGCTTCGTCGTTGGCCTCTTCTGGATGTCTGTAAACTCTGTTTTGATTAGATGAGCGGTACAGGTGAAATCTGACCTCAATAAAGAAAGCCACACAGTTTCAGTGTTCTACCAAGAAACGGTCAAGGTCCCCAATTCATTAGAGAAACATACAACGATGCTTTGCTGTTTACAGTGGGTTCCTCGGAGGTCATCTTGTATTCTAACCTGCTAAAACCAGTTTGGTGTTCGCTAAGGGCCTTGAAAATGCGTTTTGGTGGCAATTTAACCCTCATTCTGAACAGACTGGGTGGTTTTTGTTTACTTGCAGCAGCATACCCCGAAAGACAGTGGGTCCCGTACCCTGGTGGTAAGATTTCAATACATTGGGTGTGGGTACATCAGTCTGGGCATTACTCTATAAAACTATGCGGACCGTTTCGTTTGGCGGAATTATCTGTCTGGCAATGTCTGTCTTTTTCGCGCCATTCTGCCACAGATTAACAAATTTGTAAAACACTGCATAACTCATTTTACACACTGCAAAACTGAACACTTACATGCAAATTTTCCAATTCTTCTGTGCAATAGTTGCCGACATATGGATACATTTTTGACAGAACTATGCTTTGCCAAAGCCAAGTTTTGACCTGCCCAAAGGAGCACCACCCAATTACTGTAAATCACTGCAAATTACATAATGCAGCAGCGCAACAAACCTGGTATTCAGTTAATTGGTAGCGACACACCTGACTACACACTTCTCCATTCACACATCTTAAATGAGATCGGTGTTTTTTGAAAAAAGAACGCATTTTTACCTAGGGATACCTTCGAAACTGAAATATTCCATATTAAATGTCAAGTCTGTATATTATTATTATATGTTATTATAAATTGGCTTATATTTTTGCATCCTTCGATCTCTAGAATCACAACGCTGAGTCTTTACATACCATGTATGCATTTTCATCTCGTGTTGAAATCTCCTGGTGGAGGGTAAACTCTTTAACGTTGAACAAAGTATATGAATCACATGACCCTGAAGAAAAAAAATTAACATTTATGCTTATTATGCACTTTTCAGAAGAGAAATTACCGAGCGTGTGAGCGAGTGTGTGTTGACAACAATGAAAGCTAGAAGAAAATAACTTTTTGTTACACTACCATGAAAAATAAATAAAAAAGGTTGTGCTGAATCAAGAATCAAACTTGAAAATCTGTTATGACAATCTTGAAAACGCATATTCAGCTTAATTTACCAGTGCCGGTTGGTCCTATCTCCTCAAATGCGAAATACCCGTATGAGATCCATCCCATGTTAGCGTCCGCCCCGCCACCCCTGTCTCTGATGTGTATCTGTATGGTGAGAGTACCTGCAGCAATTCCCCAGCAAATACCAGAGACTTTGAGAAAATATAGAAAAGAATGGCGGTAAAACAGAACACCGACCACGGTAAAAATTGAAATGGGTCGACAAAATACATGTATATCCTATAAGATTGTATTTCTAAAGTAGCATTTCGCCTTCAGTTAATAAAATCCAACACTGGTGAACGTTCACATTTAAAGGATAGTTGTATTTTGACTTCTTAACAGACAACATTATCTCCAAGACACACATTTTCTGATAATGCATTAAAACGATTTATAACATGACTAGATATAATTACATGATCCGTGCTCGTGCTTGTCTCGGCGTGAGGCATGGTACTCCACCAATTCAATGGTGCCTGGGTTGGAACATTCTGCCCCGTTAATCGTGAAGTAGAAACCAGAGGCACAACTGTTACAATGATAGGCGGCGCGGATTGTTCCACTGCAGGAAATCCGAAGCCCGGTGCTGGACTGTTGCTTTACATATGTGTAGCTCTGGAAGAAATATCGATCTTAATATGAAACATTTGCAACTCAATCATTTCTGGACGAAGAACAATGGTAACGCAATCTCTAACAGAAACGACGTTCCTTGACTTTATATTGCGTATAAGAACTAGTGTCTATCTATCAGAAATAAATGATGAAGAATGGAAAAACACGCACAGAAAATCTAAGATTTAATTTGGGCAATCTTTGAATTTTAGCAATTATTGATCGCCTTTATAATTTTCGACAACTTTTGAATGGCAGCCTCGTTTTTATTTTTATTTTTTAGATATAAACATTCAAGCGAACTTTCAAACTGGTTGCTGGCCTGAGGTTTCCGGACGGCCAATATAGTACATCATTGTATGGAGAGTACCAGAAGGTATGTATTTTGAATTTCAGGTTGACTTCATTTACGAGTATGTCTGAAAGCCTGCAATAGAAAAGTAATCTCGACTGAGTGTCTGCAGGAGTGTGTGATCTTTCCCGATCTAAATGTAATTTTTGTTTCTTTCTTTTTCCTATGTTTTTTCATCATTTTTATTTTTGCTTTAGCCATTGTATACCAAACAAAGCGAGTGAACTTTTTTGCTCTCTTAGTTCACGCAAACACTTACCGGGCCGTTTACGCCTGAAAAGCTGCTCGCGTAACCTTCGTAATGAATGTTGGTCACCGGTGCTTCGTCGCAATCTTTCCCACTTCCTAATAAAATTACAAATTATACCCATTAGTTCTTTGTTCTTGTTGCTATTTTGATATTTAAAGCACAATATGTTGTATACACTATACCTTCATGGATCGATTGGTGGCTCCATTTGAGCAATAATAAAAAAGGCCTCCTCGCTTTAGGTTCACGTAATAAGTTTTAAAAACTTTGTTCAGTACTAAAGATTGCATCCGTTGGCAGAAGATGCAAGTCGCAAGCCCAGTCTGTGTACACAAAAACTCATTCAACCAATTTAATTTCTCTTATGTGGTTTACATATTCGTGGTGCGCGTGGGCTCTTGTATGTGTAGGAGTGCATATTTTAAGTGAGTTGTATGAATGGAACAGTACAAGTACATCAGGTGTGAATGCATGTGTATCCGTGTTACAGTATATACTTGGCATTTCGTTATTTTATGATGTGTTTCACCTACCACCTATGAGTCTTATATTTATTGTCGGCTGTTTCACAATCAGGGTGAACAATTAAATGTGGTTAATGTTACAAGTGACCGATAAATTAACAATTTATGACTGGAGATTGCTGATAGACTAATATCAAAGACACTGTTCATAGGAGCAAAAATAAAAAAGAATTATAATAATCGGATTACAATTTACAAAAATATAGCCAATTATGTGTTCAAAAAGTACCTATTTTTAGCTGTTACGGTGGGGCATTTGCAATTAAGGTCATAAAGATGATGCACTAGCTCTTTATGTCAATGATTTATGGTGAATATGATATTGGTATATAATTCCCACAACATCTGTCTTCTCTTCTAGCAGGTTCTTCCAAAGATATGTTCTGAGAAAAAAAAATATTTTAACCATTTTGCAGAAACTGGCTATGATACACATTTCACTTATTTTTCTTAATGCAATGAAAAACATATTTGATAAGGTCAAATATAACTTTGAAATCACCTACGTGATAATAAGATGAATTTGCCATATTATGACTTAAACATAATAAAGGAGTTGTGCATATGTAACCATTATTATTAATGCTATGGTATTTATAATCATGAGCCCCTTGGTGTCTCCTACTTTTTGTAGTGTCCGTACCCCCCCCCCCCCCCATCTGTTTTATTTAGGAATCACAGCATATTCTCTCTGATATTATTATTCTATAATGTCTACACTGACATTTATTTTGCAGGAAGAAAATAGCACATAACCCCTTATTATGAAAAGATATGCAAGAATTTGGTGCCAAATGTAGTGTCCGTACCCCCAAGTTATAGGCTACATTAACCATTGGATAACTGGCTACTTATCAATGATGATAAAACATCAAAATATGGTACAAAATATTGTTTTAGACTATATAAAATGCATTCATGTCTTGTGATGTTTAGAAAATATTGTATATAAATATATATTCGATAAAGTGATACTGATTAATTAGAGTCAGGCAATAGATTTTGCAAAGAAATAATATCAGTAAAGATGCTACTCCTTGCATTCAAAATGAACAGTATTGGTTTGAATATATTGCCAAATATAGCTAATTGCAAAATAATAAACTGTATATGGATTAATATTCTATGGATTAATGTATATGATATATTTTGAGGTGGTACGAACACTTCAATACATGCATAATTAACAGTACATTTATTATACTCTCAGTGAATGAAGTATCAAATATGGATGACAATAAACAAAAAGCCAAATAGGTAAAGAAAAAGGGATCCTGAAAATTTTACTTTCAGCAAAAAATAATTTGAAAAAAAAAGGTCAAAGAGCTACTATCCGTAAAGATAATCTTGCTGAAGCACGTAAGGAAGACGTTATACGTTGAATGCACGTAACATAGAAGAGAAGCAAAAAAAAGGAAGAATCATCCTAGGCCGGCCCAGCAAGAAAGACTAAAGTAAAGAGAAGAAATTAGGGCATACTGACAGAGAGTTAAGGAGAAGCAGAAACCCAACAATCCTGAAAACAGTAGAATAAGAGGTGCAAATTAACGAGAGATGAAAAAGAAGAAAAGACTCCAAAAACAGGAATCAAGACTGAAACCAAAAAAAATGAATAAATAAAAAAGGTCAAGCAACAGAAAGAAAAGTTAAAATTAAAGTCTGGTGAATGAAAGTCAAACTGAATGACACACAACCAAGCTCCAGCATCCACTGAAAAACGTGCTGTGGTGTTTCTCTAAAAAACTCTTTGATTAATACATGTACTTGTATCCTTTTGGTTAAAGTACTGCTGTTATTTCTTTAGTTTGATTTTTTTAGAATTTTGGCAAAAATAACAGGTAAACAATATGATATTTCAGTTACAAAAGCATCAGTTACTTGAATGTGTAGTGTCCGTACCCCCAGATCATAGTCTAAGGGGCGTTCTGTTAATTTAAGCGTAGCACAAAAAGTAATTAATATTGTGCTCTAAAAATTGTAGATATCATAGTTAAGGTGTTATTCTTTTTATCTGTTACAAAATTAAACAAATGCATCAGAGTTAATTTTTCTCTCAATGTGACCCCTATTTTGTACCCTTGATTGTGAAACAGCCGTGTGTATGTAACAATTCAGAGGTGTCATCTGCTTACTGAGATATCTAAAAAATATTATGAATTACAAAAAGTAGGTACAAAATGAGTTTGCATATTGTTAGTTTGAATTGTAGAGGTCTGGGAGGGTTTCACAAGAGAAGAGATGTCCTGAATTATTTGAAACAGAAAAGATACTCTATATATTGTATCCAAGACACTCACTAGAGAAGAACAAATCAAAAGTAAAGGCTATATGGGGGTACAAAACAATTCTTAGTCCAGGTAGATCAAATGCAAGGGGTACGGCAATTTTGTTCAATAATAATTTTGAATTTAAGATCACAAAAGAATCGCTGGGGAAAGAAGGTAATTATGTGATTGCTGAAATTGAGGTAGAAAATAAATACTCTATCCTTCTTGTCAATTTGTATGTTCCAAATAAAGATGACCCAGAATTTTCTGACCACCTTGGACAAATAATTGGTGACTTTGAGGGTCACTTTGTATTAATGATGGGAGACTTTAATTTGGTGCAGGATTATGATCTAGACTACTATAATTATAGACGAGTTAATAATCCACATGCAAGAGACACTCTCTTGCAGTTGAAAACAAAGTTCAACCTGATTGACCCATGGAGAATTCAACATGAACAAATGAAGCAATAAACTTGGGCATCTACTAACCCTACAAAAAGAGCTAGACTTGATTTTTTCCTTATCTCTAGTGAACTAATAAATCTTGTCGATCGAACTGAAATAACTTATGGGTATCGGACTGAAAGATACACCTGAATCTCATACTTTCAGAGAAAAAAAAAGGGAAGGGCTTCTGGAAAATGAATAATAAGCTTTTGAAGGATCTAGTATATATTACCGGAGTAAAGAAAGTAATAAATGACCTTAAATATCAATATGCTGCAAGTCCATACAAAAAATCAGAATTATCTAAAATAAGTGATGAAGACCTTGATTTTTTAGTAGATGAGCAAGCTTTCTTTGAACAGATACTACTACAAGTTAGAGGATTTACAATTGCTTACAGCTCAGCAAAGAAAAAGGAGAAAAATATAAGAATGAAAGCCTTGGCTGAAAAATTACAGAGATATATTCCCAAAATACTGAAAATCCCACACCCGAACATGAAAATCAACTCGCAATACTGAAACTAGAAGGAGAAGAAATGAGACAAGAACATATCAGGGGTGTTTTCATAAGAACTAAAGCAAAATGGTCAGAGGAAGAAGAAAAACCTTCAAAATATTTTTTCTCCCTTGAAAAAACGAAATTATGTCAATAAAACTATAAAGAAAATTGTAAAGGAGAATGGGAACTTTATTAATAATCCACCAAGCTTCAGCAAATAGAATCTGAAATTAATCAGTGGGGAAAAAGAAATATTACTACTTTAGGTAAAATTACAGTTGTGAAGTCTTTACTTATCCCCAAAATAACACACCTACTGCTTTCACTCCCTAACCCTAGTGAAGAGTGGCTCCAAAATTTAGAAAGTTTGTTATATAAATTTATTTGGCATGGTAAAGTTGAAAAAGTAGCCCGCAAAACACTCTTTCAGAATTACAATCAGGGTGGTTGTGGCATGATACACTTAAAGTCCTTTGTGAGAGCCTTAAAACTTACATGGATACGCAGATTGATAACCACTGATAAAGTCATGAGTAAACTATTTTCTGAAGCCACTGAATTGGATGTTCGCAGATTGACTCAGTTTGAACCAATATACACACATGAATTATCTCAAAGGTGCAATCTATTTTGGAAAGAAATTCTTGTATATTTTTCAGAATTCTCAGAAAAAAATGGCAAACAATAGCATAGCTGAAATTTTGAGAGCTCCAGTCTGGTATAATTCTGCTCTATTATCAGAAAACAGAAGAATGTACTAAAATAATATGTTTGACAAAGGTTTCCACATTATCCAAGATTTATTCAGTAGTGAAGGAAATTTTTTATCATTAGAATATCTTGTTGATGGCATGGGAATTCAGATACCTTTTACACTCTATTATGGTTTAAAAAAAAGCAATCTTTGGTGCTTATCCTGTGCTTAGACATCTGAGTGCAAATGTTATGCTGCCATTACTACAGGTCCCAAGTGCAATCCAACTATTATGTAAAGATAAAAAAGTTTGTCAAAGAATATATAACATATACATAAAAGGACTAGGACAAAGGCCGAAATGTGAACAAAAATGGGAACAAGACCTGGGTAGTAAAATAGAATGGCAACAAACATACAAAAATGCTTTGGTCAAAGTTAAAGAAGTAAGGTTAAAATGGTTCAACTAAAGAATAATTAAGAGAATCTTGGGCACCAAAGACTTGCTGTTTAAATGTCATATGGTTGAGAATCCCTGCTGCAGTTTCTGTAATGTTTAAGTACTGCGAATCTATAAAGCATCTTTTTGTTGACTGTGAATTAGTGAAAAAAATTTGGACTGAAGTTGAACATAGGTTAAGACAAACTACAGGTTTTGTTATAAAAATTGTGCCTTTTGAATTTATTTTCGGTAGTTAGAATAATGTTAAAAACTTAATTATGCTTCATACTAAATTTTTCATATTCAGAAGTGCTAGAGAAAATTCTAAATTAACTCTCAAGCTGAAACTTAAGTCTGTATTATTGAAAGTAGTTGAAGACTCAAGTCAAGATGTAAAATTATTATTGTGTCAGTGTTTGCTTTTCGACCAGAACAGTATTAAAATACACAAAGATTGTCTAGCTATGACCAGTCAAACCTATTTGTGTAATATAATAGGAATGCCTGTTTATGTGTGTGTGTGTGTTTGTATGTGTGTGTGTGGGGGGGGGGTACAAGTACAACTAAAATAGCGTTTATTGAATTATCTCCGTTTTGTACACAGTTTACATTATCGCTGAAAAAAAATAATTTCTCTTTATCATTTATTGGTTCAACAGGAGTTGCTCTAGAAGGGTCATGCAAAACACACTATTTAATGGAAACCCATTGCCTCACTACGGTTACCAACATAGAATAAATGCAACAACTTCCCTCCACTCCCAATATGGTGAAAAGTAATTCTCACCCAAACAAACGGCCTCTCCGCTGGTGCAATCCTCACAGCAGCGAGAATTGTCCGTGCACGGCCATGCTTTACACACGGCAATTCTACTTGACTGGTCGGAGCGGGGCGTATTTGACTGTAACAGGAAATATAGAAAAAACTGAGTGAAACCAAATAATTAATAGAATTTTGTGCAAATTCCGTGCGATTTTTAAAGTTTGAATTGTCAAAATTCACAGTTACGAGTTAATTTGTCAGGCGTGTGGGCTGTACAGGCACCTTTTCCGCCTAAATTATGTCCAGTTGGTGACACAATTGATTCTAGGAAAGACAATCCGTCATATTTGCAACAAACATATCTTTTCATATTAGTCCAGGAGGTCTGACCTAAAATCCGTTTAGAAATGAGCATGCTATTCCATTTTTGCTAGCGTGAAATATTAAAAAAAAAAAAAACCCGAATGATCCAAAGTAATTTCTTTTGGATCCGTTAACTTCACATTCCAGGCCAATATGGTACATGTATGATGTGATGAGTGGGAGCAATCAATTTGGCGCACCCTCTCTTGTGACCTTGACCGCTGATATTAAAAACAATGCAAATGGAAGTGACTTTCACGATTTTGCAATTGATTTAGTTTAATCAATTGTTGCACATGTTTTAACCGTTATCTAAACAGTCAGACAGAGTTATTACCTTTAGAGGTGAAGATATAATTACGTTCGGGACTGTACAGACAGATTTCAGTGAAGATTTCAATTCACTGAACTTTACAGTGTTTTCATATCAGTTCGGTTTTTATTTCAGTGCATTTATCCGAATCTGCACTGTGACTGAAGATAATTATCATTTCAATTATAAATGTCATCAATATTCTAATTTAAATTAAACGAACAAAGACATATTATTTGATGAGACTGTCAATATAAGTCCGTCATCAATAAAGACCCATCCCCCAAACAAAAACACACTGGGTCTGCACCATATATATATATATGTACCCTAATGTATGTTAATGATTGACTTAAGTCAATTTTGGTGTGCCATCCAATAGTTTTTTGTTGTGAAAACAGTGCTTCTCGTTTTCAAATTTAAGCTTTGTGGAAACAAATACGTTATTGAGCATGATTTTTTCACAATATATTTGAGCTAAATCTTACTGCAACAATGAAGGTGTTAAATTAATGAGATTCTCTATTCTTTTGTCTATCTTTGCAGCTTTGTATTCTGCCTACAATGACAAACATTGGCAACAAACCAGTGTCTTTGCTGTGTTAATTTCTGGATCTCACGCACTGATCTAGAACAACCTACCAGAGCATTTCAGATATGTCTCATCAAAATGGCTTTGAGGGACAAAGACACGCTCGCGCGCATGTGTGTGCTTTATACAGCGCTTAATACAATTATGATACAATTGAGAATAACAAACATTGAGATTTCGCTTCAAGCAATGCATACAAACTACAATCAAAACATCTCACAATATTTAATGGATAATTTTAATCTCGTATCTCTTATAAAAATCCCAATGACTTCTTTATGTACATTAAAAGACAATTGGAGCCTGTACCAGAGGAATATATCTGCTCCAAAAACGCCGTAAAATTTACGATATGTTATTGTATTATTGCACACTTTTTTCACAAGATCTTTAAACATAAACTACACTCGCAATTTTGGAAATGGTTTGTAACCACATCGGGGACACCTTAGCCTATAGACCTTATGGCACAAAGAGGTGAAAAAGTAACAATCAATTAGTGGTTTTACACTTTTTATTCATCTCGTTCATTTGATTAGAAGGATTTGTCATTTAGGGATTCCACTGATGTTTTTAAGCAATTTTTTTTTGTAGCTGTGCCTTCCAATTGTTTTAGATGTTAAAACAATCCTTTTCATTTTCGTATTAAAGCTTCGTAGAAGTTAATACAATGTTTTGATTTTTTACAGTGCATTTTAGCGTAATCATACAACAACAGTGATGCCATTAATTTAATGAAATTTCTGTTCTTTGTTTTAAAAATTGTCTATTTTATGGACAAGAAGATTGAATCAGTGGAATAAACCTTCTTCCAAAACGCCGTCATATTTACTATTTATTTAGAGATCTTTAAACATAAACTACGCTCGCAATTTTGAAAATGGTCTGAAACGACATCAGGGACATCTTATAAACCATATGGCACGAAGAGGATAAAAAGTAACTATCAATTAGTTTTTTTACACATTTAAATGGTCCTGCTCATTAGTTAAGAGGAATTTGTCACTAAGGCATCCTAATGATATATTTTTGTAAGTGTGCCTTCCAGTCGTTTTGGGCGTTAATACAGTGCTTTTCTTTTTCACATTAAAGCTTTGTAGGAGTCAACACAATGTTTTGATTTTTTACCATGTTTTCGAGAGTACTGTAAGCATACTACATCAAGAAGCCATTAATTCAAAGAAATTTCTGTTTTGTTTATGGTTAAAGCTTTGTTAAAGCTTTGAAGTGTTCATGTCTCAGTCGCACGCACAGCAATAGAATTACCTAGCAATGCCTTTTAGATTTGTCTAAAAAAAGGCTTTGATGGACAAAAACGTGTGTGTGTGCGCGCGCTTTATAGCATGAAATTAAATGTTGCCCTTTTGATCAATATGATGCATTTGTGAATCAAACACATTGAAATCTCTTTTCAAGCAATGCATACAAACTACGTACAACAATCAAAACATCGCAAAATATTATGGATAATATTAATCTTGCACCTATTATTAAAATTCCATTGTCTATTTTATGGACGTCAAACAGATTGCGATCCTGTACTAGAGGAATAAATCTGCTCTCAAAACACCGTAATGTTTACGACAAAATATTGTATTATTGCAGACTTTTTCGCAAGATCTTTAAACATAAACTGCACTCGCAATTTTTTTGAAATGGTTTCAAACGCTATCGAGGGACACCTTATGGGCTATAAAGCACAAAGTGGATAAAAAGTAGCAACCAATTAGTGGTTAAACACGTTTTATTTGATCTTGTACATTAGCTTAGAAGGATTTGTCACTAATGTATTCTAATGATATATTCAAGTCATTTATAGTGTGTCCCTATAGTTTTGGGCCTTAATACAATCCTTCTCATTTTCATTCTCAAGCTTTGTAAAAGTCAATACAATGTATTGACTTTTTACAATGTATTTGAGCGTAATCATGCTATATCAAGAAACCATTAATTTAAAGTATTTGAGACACATAAAAATCCATTTCTCGGATTCTGAGGATTCAGCACTCAATCTATACACTAGAGGTATGTTTTAATCGATCCCCGCCATTTAAAAATTATAAAAACAATCTATTTGTAGAAAAAAAAGCGTTTTAGTAAACCTCATCTCAATATGTATAAATGAAGCAACTGATATGGGTCACGTGGTACTGTGACGACAATGAGGATAAAGGTCTATGAGACTCAACTGAGCTGCATGATGCATACCAGCAGAGAAGTTTAGGAAAGTTGTGTTGAATGGAGTTCAGTGTGTTTCCAGTGTGTTGCCGTGGGATTCACCAAAATTGCAGCACCCGTTGACAATCTTTTCTTTGTCTGTGACGGTCTTCCGTGACTTACTTACTAACTTTGATGACAATAGTTGCGATGCTCGAAATCATGGTCACATCAGGTGGTTTAGATCATATCAAAAGCTGATAGTCTTTCAGATTAACTGTCCTCAGTTGGTAAGCTTACTAATTGCCGATGCATTTAAAGCCTCGGTCACAACCGGACGCACGAATTTCAGGATCGTACGTCCCCTGCGATTTTTGGGGGTTGCGGAGGCCGTGGAGGTCGTAGAGGAAGAGGAAAGTCTGCCTTGCGAGTCGCAAGGGCCACATGAGATGTCCTTTCAGGCTGGGACGTTAGCTGCAAGGAGCGGTGGTCGTGGAAATTGTGCTCATTTCTTGAGTTTGTCTTGCTTACTGTGTACGTGGCACACACTCACCACTTACGAAGGGAATGCAACGCACGGCGAAAGTAGTGCCCTTTTGCGTCAATTTTGCCTGACACTTGTGGTGACGTACTGACGGCGTACGTCAGTTCTGCTTCCTGTTCTCCTCTTCTTTCTTCTTCCTCCTCGCTTTTTTTTTACTATGTAAGCTTCTTTCTGTTGCCTTTTGGAGGCATATTAGAAGCTAAACTGAGCAAAAATTTGAAAATTTTGAAAATTGTTGTTCACGTTACAAAGTCGACGTTCATTGTAAAGACACGAGCGTGCGTCGTGAGCACGCCGTTTATACACCAGGCGTTGGGGTGACGCAAGTGCGACGCATTTCCGGTGTGCTCTCGACTTTGTTCGTGAGGGCGCAAAGGGCGCAAAGGGCACTCAACTCGCAAAGGGCACTTGCTCCTTCATTGTTTGCGACGTGCGTCTTGCACAACGCGCGTCTCTCTTGCTAACTCTGTGCGAGGGGAGCAAGTTACGCCTGCGGCCTCGCTGTTCGCAGGCTATTCGTAGAATCTTTTGGACATGTCCAACATCCTCCGTACGTGCTTACGGGCTGTCCGCGAACTCGAAATTGCGTAAGAAGGCCTTGCGTGGGACGTGAGATTCTGCACAAAATTTGGACGCAAACAGCCCGTAAGAGCCCGTGCGGCCGGTTGTGACCGAGGCTTTAAATGCATTGTAGTTGACCAAGAGCTCGTTAACAACAACACCTGTTAATTATGCACCGCTGCACTTCCCAAGCCAGGTAATAACATGTATCAAACTCGTCTTGGTGGGCTTTCATATTTTTCAATATATCTCATTTATTTCATGGGGTTATTTTATTGGTATTTGTAAATGACGTTAAATATCAATATTTAAACAACTGAGTTCAAACACAAAAACGTGTTGAGGAAAAACAGGAAATAGAGCGGTTTATTAAAGAAAAAATGGAAACTGCTGTAATAAAATGGTTTGTAATCCTAATTCGTTTATGCTTTGAGGATTTGTTTCTGAAGGTTATTTCATTTGAAATATTAAATAATTTAAATGATTTGTCATTTTATAACTTGAAACGCAAATTCTGCGTTTGTACGTAAAACTTTTTGCAAATTTGTAAGCTTAATTGTCAAACCCAAAAACATGAAGCAGATCAAGGTAAAAGAGCATTGTTTGCTACTAGTAGCATGGAAAAAAATTATTACTTTAATGTGTTTACTAAACGTGCAGTTTTACGTACGTTTGTATATTTTTAATTATGCATGGAGATTTAACCTGGTAGGGGATATACTGAAAGGCACATACGGATTTAAAAAAAAATGTTGGGTGTAAAAAAAGCACTACTGATAACTAAGTTCATTGTACATAACTTAGTACATTATGAAAAGCGGGAGATACCCAATTCTTTTAAGTATGAAGCTACAATATTTTTAATATTGATTTAAATCCCCTCTTCGAAAAATTGTATTATAACAGCGTGCTATAAAGATCTACTCAAGAAAAAAATTTGCTTGGGTAAAATTGAGTACGGAATGAACTGGAGACACTTGGCTTGTCATTAAGTTTTCACGAAAATATGTCAGATAACTTTATACTGTCCTTGAAAGAGTAAAGATTGAAAGATAATTTTAGACAAACTTTGACGGGGAAATATCCACAAAGAGTAAAGGGCTATTGCACCAACATCTTGTTGAAAATTTTACACTGCAATTCTATTAAGATATAAGCTAAGGAACTAATTGCCAAATTTAGACTTTCATCACATAACAGGGGCGTAACCAGACCTGCAAAAATTGTACGCACAAATTTTAAAAAATTCCAAGCACGTACAGCAAAATGTAGACTAACGCAAAACATGAAGGACAGCGTAATCACAGCAAATGCACCACATATAGTAGCTTAATTTCCATTAATAATAAAATCATTTAAGTCAAAAATATTCTCGCGATTTAATAAATATTCTAATTTACCCAGAGCGGTATATTTATTTAAAAGGAGGCTAACTGAAATATAGTTTTATTATTTGTTTGTGAAAATTGCCAATGTCACCCTGTTAGTCAAGTCCGTGTTAAAATTCCTATGAAGCTGTGCAGGAAAAATTCTTCCTTTGTTTCTCTAGCTCCTCAATAAACCTGGTGTTCAGATTTGATCTAGTACCCCCAGGTCTGCGGGAGCTGCTCTTTGAAACTAACGCACAGGTAGATTTTTACCTGAGATAAATATCGCCAGCGAGAGTGCGTTCGATACTCGCAAGACAAAGGCTACAGGAGAATTGAATGCCATTTAAACCTCTAATTAAGAGGTAAAAGAAGTTCCAGTTAGATGGATGATTAAGATAGGACTTTTAAAGATAACAGGCATTGTTTACTTCAGTTTAATAAAAGTATGCAAGACGGGGTGTCAGTTTAATAAAATTAATTGAATTTCACAAATAACATGGACCTCATATGGAATAATCAACAGTACCCTTAAGTGATTCAAATGCAGTGTTTTACACAACTTGGGATAACCATAATTAAATGCTTGTTAAAGAATTGAATAGACGGGAAATGGTTTTACACAGCTTCACGAGGATTTAGACCCCTCGGGTAAGATATTTAAATGAGTATAAACTTTTATCAGAAGCCAGAAAAGTCATCTTACAGGTAGACAGTGCAGCTGAGTTTGACAGCTCCGCCGGGTGGCACCGATTGTCGTCATCGGACCACGTGACCACGTAGCTCATTAACTCGCGGGCTAAGCAAAAAAGACGTTTTTTAGAGTCCAAAATTTACCAAATGAGCTTTTACTTCGTGTATTTTGATAAAGATATCGTTAGTTGGGCATGTTTTCTGCAGAATGTGCTCCGTTCAGGCCATTCCGACGGTATGAAGCAAAACCTTTGATGAAATTTCTGTTCTTTTGTTTATCGTTGAAGCTTTGTATTTTGTTTCCAACGACAAACATTGGCGATAAAATGTTCTCGTCTCGGTCTCATGCACTACTCTAGAATAAATTAATAATGCATTTTAGATTTGTCTCAACAAAATGGCTTTGGTAAGCAAAAACTTGTGTCTGTGTGCGCGCGCTTTATAGCGTGAAATAAAACGTTACCCATCTGATCATAATGATACATTTGTGAATCAAACACATTGAAATCTCTCTTCAAGCAATGCATACAAATCAGAAATGGCCTGAAACGATATCGAGGGACACCTGATGGGCTCTTTAGCATAAAGGGGAGAAAAAGGTATCAATCAATTAGTGGCTTTACACTTTTTATTTAAACTCATTCATTTGATTAGAAGGATTTGTCACTTATGTTTTCTAATGATATATTTAAGTCATTGTGTGTGTGTGTGTCTTCCAATTGTTTAATACAGTGCTTCTCCTTTTCACATTAAAGCTTTGTAGAAGTCAATACAATGTTTTGATTTTTAACAGTGTATTTCAGCTTAAACATACAGCAACAGCGATGCCATTAATTTAATGAAATTTCTGTTCTTTTGTTAATTGTTGAAGCTTTGTATTTTGCTACCAATGACAAACATTGGCAATAAAGTGTTATCGTTTCGATCTTACACACTGCTCTAGAATAAAAGAACAATGCAATTTAGGTTTGTCTCAACAAAATGGCCTTGATAAACAAAAACTTGTGTGCGTACGTGTGTATGTGTGTGCTTTATAGCGTGAAATGAAATGTTTCCCTTTTGGACAGAAAAATTAATCTGCTCTCAAATCACCGTAATATTAACGTATTAATTATTTTATTGTAGACCTTTTTCGCAAGATCTTTAAACTGAAACAACACTCTAAAATTTAAAAAATGGTTTCACATGGTTTGAAACGACATCAGGGGACACCTTATGGGCTATAAAGCACAGAGTGGATAAAAAGTAACAATCAATAAATGGTTTATCACGTTTAATTTGATCTCGTTCATTAGCTTAGAAGGATTTGTCACTAATGTATTTTAATGATATATTTAAGTCATTTATAGTGTGTTCCTATAGTTTTGGGCGTACATACAATCCTTCTCATTTTAATTTTATAGCTTTGTGAAGTGAATACAATGTTTTGACTTTTTACAATGTATTTGAGCGCAATCAAGCTATACCAAGAAACCATTAATTTAATGGAATTTTTGTTCTTTTGTTTATCGTTAAAGCTTTGTATTTTCTTTCAGTGACGAACATTGGCGATAAAGTGTTTACGTCTCGGTCTCACGCACTGCAATAGAATTACCTAGCAATGTCTTGTCTAAACAAAATGGTTTTGATGGACAAAAACGTGTGTGTGTTTTTGTGTGCTTTATAGCGTGAAATGAAATGTTTCCCTTTTGATTAATACAGGGGTATGATACATTTTTGAATGAAACACAATCTCTCTTTAGGCAATGCATGCAAACTATGTGCTATAATCAAAACATCGCAAAATGTTATGGATAATGTTTATTTTGTATCTATTATTAAAATTCCATTGTCTATTTTATGGACGTCAAAAAGATTGCGACCATAGGAATAAATCTGTACCATAGGAATAAATCTGCTCTCAAAACACCTTAATGTTTACGGCAATTTATTGTATTATTGTAGAATTTTTTCGCAAGATCTTTAAACATAAACTACACTCGCAATATTTTGAAATGGTCAGAAATGGTTTGAAACGATATCGCTGATATCGCATATCAATGATGGGCTCTATATATAGCATAAGAAGTAGAAAAAGTAACAATCAATAAGTGGTTTTACACTTTTTATTTGAACTCATTCATTTGATTAGAGGGATTTGTGACTAATGTTTTCTAATGATATATTTAAGTCCTTGTGTGTGTGTGTGTGTGTCTTCAAATTGTTTAATACAGTGCTTCTCCTTTTCACATTAAAGCTTTGTAGAAGTCAATACAATGTTTTGATTTTTAACAGTGTTTTTCAGCTTAAACATACAACAACAGCGATGCCATTAATTTAATGAAATTTCCGTTCTTTTGTTAATTGCTGAAGCTTTGTATTTTGCTACCAATGACAAACATTGGCAATAAAGTGTTCTCGTTTCGATCTTACACACTGCTCTAGAATAAATCAACAATGCAATTTAGGTTTGTCTCAACAAAATGGCCTTGATAAACAAAAATTTGTGTGCGTGCGTGTGTATGTGTGTGCTTTATAGCGTGAAATGTTTCCCTTTTGGACAGAAAAATTAATCTGCTCTCAAATCACCGTAATATTTACGTATTAATTCTTTTATTGTAGACCTTTTTCGCAAGATCTTTAAACTTAAACAACACTCTAAATTTTTTTTAAATGGTTTGAAATTGTTTGAAACGACATCAGGGGACACCTTATGGGCTATAAAGCACAGAGTGGATAAAAAGTAACAATCAATTAGTGGTTTATCACGTTTAATTTGATCTCGTTCATTAGCTTAGATTTGTCACTAATGTATTTTAATGATATATTTAAGTCATTTATAGTGTGTTCCTATAGTATTGGGCGTAAATACAATCCTTCTCATTTTCATTTTAAAGCTTTGTGAAGTGAATACGTTTTGACTTTTTACAATGTATTTGAGCGCAATCATGCTATATCAAGAAACCATTAATTTAATGAAATTTCTGTTCTTTTGTTTATCGTTGAAGCTTCGTATTTTCTTTCAGTGACAAACATTGGTGATAAAGTGTTTACGTCTCGGTCTCACGCACTGCAATAGAATTACCTAACACTGCATTTTAGATTTGTCTCAACAAAATGGCTTTGACAGACAAAAACGTGTGTGTGTGTGTGTGTGTGTGTGTGTGTGTGCTTTATAGCGTGAAATGAAATGTTTCCCTTTTGATACATTTGTGATCAAACGTATTGCAATCTCTATTCAAGCAATGCATACAAACTACATTCAAAACATCTCAAAATATTTTATGGATAACCTTATCTTATATCTCTTATTAAAATCCCATTGTCTATTTTATGGACATTAAAAGAAGATTGCAAGCCTGCATCAGTGGAATAAATCTTCTCCCAAAACGCCGTAATATTTACTATTCATTAAGACATCTTTAAACATAAACTACACTCGCAATTTTGAAAATGGTCTGAAACGACATCGGGGACCTCTTATAAACCATATGGCACGAAGAGGATAAAAAGTAACTATCAATTAGTTGTTTTACACATTTAAATGGTCCTGCTCATTAGTTAAGAGGAATTTGTCACTAAGGCATCCTAATGATATATTTTTTGTAAGTGTGCCTTCCGATTATTTTGGGCGTTAATACAGTGCTTTTCTTTTTCACATCAAAGCTTTGTAGGAGTCAATACAATGTTTTGATTTTTTTACAGTGTTTTTGAGAGTAAACACACTACATCAAGAAGCCATTAATTCAATGAAATTTCTGTTTTGTTTATGGTTACAGCTTTGTATTTTGCTTCCAATGACAAACATTGGCGATAAAGTGTTCATGTCTCAGTATCACGCACTTCGATAGAATTACCTAGCAATGCATTTTAGATTTGTCTCAAAAATGGCTTTGATGGACAAAAACGTGTGTGTGGTTGTTTGTGTGCTTTATAGCGTGAAATCAAATGTTTCCCTTTTGATTAATATGATACATTTGTGAATCAAACACAATCTCTCTTTAAGCAATGCATACAAACTATGTGCTACAATCAAAACATCGCAAAATATTATGGATAATTTTTATCAAACGATGTCAGGGGACACCTTATGGGCTATAAAGCACAAAGTGGATAAAAAGTAACAATCAATTAGTGGTTTATCACGTTTTATTTGATCTCTTTCATTAGCTTAGAAGGATTTGTCACTAATGTATTCTAATTGATATATTTAAGTCATTTATAGTGTGTTCCTATAGTTTTGGGCGTTAATACAATCCTTCTCATTTCCATTTTAAAGCTTTGTGAAGTGAATACAATGTTTTGATTATTTTACATTGTATTTGAGCGCAATCAAGAAACCATTAATTTAATGAAATTTCTGTTCTTTTGCTTATCGTTGAAGCTTTGTATTTTGCTTCCAATTACAAACATTGGAGATAAAATGTTCTCGTCTCGGTCTCATGCACTACTCTAGAATAAATTAATGATGCATTTTAATGGCTTTGATGGACAAAAACGTGTGTGCGTGTGTGTGTGTGTGCTTTATAGCGTGAAATGTTTCCCTTTTGCTCATTATGATACATTTGTGAATCAAACACATTGAAATCTCTCTCCAAGCAATGCTTACAAACGAAGAACTACAATGAAACTATCGCAAAATGTTATAGATGATTTCAATCTTATATCTATTGTTGAATTCCTTATGTCTATTTTATGGACATTAAAAGAAAATTGGGAGCTTGTATCAGAGGAATAAAACTGCTCCCAAATTAAAGTGATTACCTCTTTCACAAGGTCTTTAAGCAAAAATTAATCTTACCATCTCGGGTTTAAAAAAAGATCAAACAAATAAAATAAAAATGAATGAAATAATATCTGTAACGCAAATACGGTTTAGAGTAATTGTTTATTAATAAAAATATGTAGCAGCTGCATAAAAGCTCCTTCTTAAAGTTTTAAGTCTACATTTTCTTGGGATAAATTTTAAAAGTTTATTAGCAGGGTGAATAGTGTCGTTCATATTTTTTTCGGTTTTAGAGGCCACCCTTTCCATAAAACAATATTTTAAGAGAGGGGAGATCCAACCCTCACATTTCTTCTGCAGGTCTCGGCAAGTCCACCTTATTTACTAATGTCCTCCTCTGTGGCAGGCACATACCATACTGTCATAGCAAAAGTTAAAACATCGTCTAAAGTTAAATAAAACTAATCGGTTTCTTGTTTAATCCCTTTTAAAGTAAAGTCTTTGTCTCGTTTATCTAAGCTGTTTGTGTATGTATTAATGCCATGTCAAGATGCAATTAAGATCAACTCCAAGCCATATGTAAAATCTCACTTTTGCTTAACTACAGGGCTACATATGTAAACAGGCTTATTTTCATTCTTATTCTTTCTTAATTCTACTACCATTTATTCCCAATATTCAGAACAAGGTAAAAATTGTAACACCATTCAACCACTGATTCAATATTACGTCTGCATTTGGTCTCGTGGTTATCACTAATCAGCCCTATGAATGTTGTATAATCAGTTAACTTTATAATAGATGTGCTTTCATGGTTGCTCACACAAACATATGTGAACAGGCTATATATGTAAGCATGGCGATAAAACACGGCCCTGAGGTGTTGAATTCAAATTGAATACGGTTGCCTTCTTGACGCCGCTTGGTAGAAATTTCGGACTTAATCATCTGAACTTTGTCAGAAGAACCCTGTACTTCTCTCTTTAAGCTTTCCAACTCAGAAGTTACCTGAGCCTTTAAATCTTTTAAAGATTCCGCCTACAATTGCAGAGAATCTAGTATTTGTTTAAGGGAACGCCCTCCGATTTTTCCATTGAAAAAGACGGGCTCGAAAATTTACGTGTCAACTGCATGGTCTGCGCTAACTGGTCGAATGAACAACTATCGTAACTTACCCACAATAGCACAACTAAGACAACAAAAACAGTGTCGCCCGCTAGGCGAAAACAATTCCATTCTTATTCACTTCGCTCAGCCGAATAAAATTATACATGTTTTTCTGTTCACAGACAATTAAACCTTTACACTCCATTTCCCGCTTTTGGATTGATGGCTTAAGTATGAACAATAGCTGGAGGTAACCATCAGGTTGTTGATATCCACGGTGAATTTACTAATACTATTGTTTACAATGGCTTCACTACACATTTGCTTCACTACATTGTTACCTATATAAACAGGTTTTTTTTTCAAATCCCTAAACCAAAAACGGCATTTTTCCCAAAAATGGTGCTTCAGCGCCTTCCGTTGGACACTGCACTTAATATTTGTCTTTGATTGGCCTTTTGAGAAGTGTTTTATGTTTTATAAAAACGTATAAGACCAGGGCACTGTTTTGTTTTACTACTTCTGGTCTTAACGATGAACAACAGCTGGAGGTAACCATAACAAGCTCATGTTATCCAAGGTGAATTTACCAATGCTATTGCTTACTATGGGTGCATTTGTTTAGGACCATTACTCAAGCGAACACCCATGTGCAATTTATTCAATTGTGCGTGGATGAGCTTGTCTGAGTTTATTCATTCACATACATCATTTATATATCCTGCCACCAGAGGTTCATTAGGCGGATAGCAATGCGTAAAAAGTAACTCATTTTATGACTTATTAGTTCTTCGTGCCTACTGAACATCAAATCACCTTTCTTTAAATAAACAAAATTGAAAATGGTTTGAAACAATATCGAGGGACACCTTATGGACTATAAAGCACAAAGAGGATTAAGGATCAATTATTGGTATATTCCTCATTTTATTTGATATCGTTCCGTGATCATTTAGAAGGATTTTCCTACTGTATTTTTAATGATTTATTTTTCTGTTTATTTTGGTGTGCCATCGAATAGTTTGTATATGTGATAATGCCATGTCAAGATGCAATTAAAATCAACTCCAAGCCTTGTAAAATCTCACATTTGCTTCACTACAGTGTTACCTATGTAAACAGGCTTCTTCTTAAATCCCAAAACCAAAAACGGTATTTTTCCCAAAAATGGCGCTTCGGCGTCTTCCGTTGGACACTGCACTTAATATTTGTCTTTGATTGGCCTTTTGGGAAGTGTTTTATGTTTTATAAAAACGTATAAGAACAGGACACTGTTTCGTTTTACTACTTCTGGTCTTAACGATGAACAACAGCTGGAGGTAACCATAACAAGCTCATGTTATCCAAGGTGAATTTACCAATGCTATTGCTTACTATTGATGCATTTGTTTAGGACCATTACTCAAGCGAACACCCATGTGCAATTTATTCAATTGTGCGTGGATGAGCTTGTCTGAGTTTATTCATTCACATACATCATTTATATATCCTGTCACCAGAGGTTCATTAGGCGGATAGCAATGCGTACAAAAGTAACTCATTTTATGACTTATTAGTTCTTCGTGCCTACTGAACATCAAATCACCTTTTTTTAAAGAAACAAAATTGAAAATGGTTTGAAACAATATCGAGGGACGTACGTACACCTTATGGACTATAAAGCACAAAGAGGATAAAAAGTAAGGATCAATTATTGGTATATACCTCATTTTATTTGATATCGCTCCGTGATCATTTAGAAGGATTTGCCCCTAATGTATTTTCAATGATTATTTTTCTATTGATTATGTTGTGCCATCCAATAGTTTTTGTTTTGTAAACAGTGCTTCCCATTCAAATTCAAGCTTTATAGAAGTCAAAGCAATGTTTTATATCGTGATTTTTACAATGTATTTCAGCATAAGCATATTACAAGAATGAAGACATTAATTTAATGGGATTCCTCTATTCGTTTTGTTTTTCTTTGGAGCTTTGTATTTTGCTTACAGTGACAAACACTGATAACAAAGTAGGGTTTTTTGATCATTAGAATCTATGTTCAACCAATGCATTCATACTACTGTAAAATCAAAATATCACAGAATATTATTTTGTCTTTTATGAATGATAAAAAAGACTGTGAGCCTGCACCAGAAGAATAAATCTGTCCCCAAGGCACCTTAATATTTACGACATCATTTTAGCATAAGGAGAAACAAAATATTTTTACTTCACACAAAAGAAAATTTAAAAAACTATTCCACCTTTACATTCACTTTGTTGAAATTCAAAATCGTTTTCATATTAAGAGTTTGTAAAGCAGATAAATCATTCATAAGATTGCATGTCGTGGCAAAGAATATTGGAATCCGAAGCTTTCATTGTTTGTTTCCTGATCTATCTTTGATCACTGATCGTATAATCTCATTTTCATTAGACTGGATACTTTTCTCCGTAAGGCGGAGTGGAATGTCATGTCACTTAGGGCCCCTTTACACTGGACGGCGTCCTTTCTGCGTCCAGTAGTAAGGCCCCATTTGAGAGTTAAAAAATTATAATATTTTACGTGCCGACAACTGGCTGATCATTTAGCATTCATTCTGATACAAAATTAATGCTCGTGCTTCCTTATTAAGACCACAGCGATGCCAAATTGAATGGTCGCAGAGAGGACGCAGAAAGGACGCCGTCCAGTGTAAAGGGGGTATTAAAGCATTTTAAACGTGTGATTTTCCAAAATGGAGAACAAATAAGATTTTATGGTCATAAAAATGAAAAAAAAATACTTCATCGTTTTTTCAAACGACTTGATTTTGGGTCGGTTGTTATATTGGATACTTAACAGGAGGCGAACATATTTATCTTTCCTACATAAGTAATGTCCTATGTTTCAAGGTTTTTTTTTCTAAAATGGATAAGGAGAGGTGACTTTTCCGTGCGTGGAGCCATTCAAATAGCAAATAAAAACGCATTTGCTCACATGTGATCTCTAAATGTGATACTGAACGAATGAAAAAAACTTTCATGTCATCACTCACCAGTACGATGTCCAGATTGGAAACCCATACGCCTGTCTTTTCAGATGACGAGTATTGGGTGACGTCCTGCTGACTATCTAACAGGTCACAGCGCCGATCTCGCTCTCTAAATACAACCGCTGCACAATAATCATTTTGGGAACATTTAGTGATGCATTCCAAATTGGAACGCGCATCTACACTGTCCAAAACCTGCGTCACAGTTGTGAAATCTGTAAAAACTTGTTGAATTCCCCGTGCCTGGGCATCTAAATTGCCGCCACAAAGTTTGACGGTTGCCGCATAAACGTCAAAAAATAGACAAGCCGATACCATAAGACAGTAAACGGCAATCAACGTATTCCCCATGTTGTCGGGGGTTCATCCCCAAACTGTGCCTGGTTTACGGAGTGTGAGCGCTTTAATAACCGTATGCAAAACAGAAGCAACAGAGGCGAAGTTTATGGCGCATGCGTGACAGTAAATTGTCAGCGGACGGATAGCGGTAATGTACGCAAATACAGCTTGTGCGATGCTGCGTTTTATCGATATAAATATGGTGCTTTGAGTTGCCATTTGATATAGAAGAATTCAGTTTAAAAGGTAAAAATATATTTTGGTGTAAAAAAACTTACATCTTATATAGAATATCTTTAAAGAGAAATGTGTAAGAGGTATGTCAGTACCAATAAACCACCCCCTTGGTAACTTGTCTTGTCCAAAAGGGTATTAACCTTTTAGCAACGTGTTTAAATGAAATATGCAAATTATTTCACACAAAATCAACTCAACGAGCGAGTGTTTTAAGTCACATTTCGGCAATTATCTCTCACGTCTTTATTGGTCCCTTTACGCTGTTAAAAATAAAACATTGTTTATTGACAAACATGCTGTTAAAAATTAAAATTCAAGTTAAATATGAAATTATGCACAGTTACGAAACCTAGATACGAAATGCAAGTTTATTGATTGTGATACGGTAACTAGTAAGTGCATCAATTCAGTTAATGGTTGGCTTAACCGGGTTGAGAATAGATAAGCAAATCAATAACGCAAACATGCAATAAGAAACATTTCATTTCTGTTGCAGCGTCACATACATAAAAACGAAAACAAAAAGTAATGAAAAGTACTGCAAAAACATTCTTTTATGAAGGTACAAAGGCGTCGATGTTTAATTTATGCCTTGTTACAGACTTGTATATCAGTAGGTGTCCAGGAAAATTTCTTCTGCCATCATATTGCTTGCACTCCCCCAGGCGGTGTAGGCGTTTTCCCCACTGTATCCAGAACAATGAGACACGGCAAAATTCAAAGTGATGTCCCCAGCTGGCAGACCCACGCATGTCCCTTGTACTGAAATGAATGGTTAAGGAATTAAAACTTTGTTTGTGTCTATGTGCGCTCAGGCCCGCGCGCCTGTGACAGCAAGGGGGGGGGATAGAGAAAAAATATTGATGTAAAAACTCGTTTACCAATACAAGCGAAATTAACCTTCTCTGTAAAAAGTGCTGAAATATCACATTTTTGTTACATCAAGGTCTAACTCTCATTGTTTAGTCTAAGGTAAGTTACAGTTCCAATATACCTGTAAATGGGCTATGTAAATTGACAGAGCTTGCATCATAGTAGTAGGTGTATTTGACACTTTCTATGGTGCCCGGATTGCTGCACTCTGTGCCGTTAAAGGTAAAGTACCACCGGGCACATTGGCCGTTGTTCCACTGACGGGTGTCTCCATTCCATAGGACTCTCAGAGCAGTAAGAGCAGACTTCTTGCTATATGTCTCACTCTGAAATAAAAACCATTCCATAACAAAATCTCCAAAGAGTCATGGACCAAGGTATGATAACATCCCAAGTGTGACATCAGTCAAAACAAGACCAGTGTTACAGGAATGGTAGTCTTAGGAATGGATGTCCGGGGTCCCGTATGGTTAGCGCCGGTATAACAGGAATGGAAGTCCTAGGAATGAAAGTACGGGCTCCATATGATTAGTACTGGTTAGCACAAAGTAATGGGTATAGGACTACAGTTTTTAGCCGGCACCCATTCCAGTCACAACGGTGCCAACTTAGCGCTTAAAGCTTTAACCTACCAATCTGGGGAAGTTCAAGGGTGGCACGGAATAAAGTAACCAAAATTAGTGTGGTTTTGCCTGCAAAATATATCACTTAACGTACAATCAAGATAGTTTAACATTCTTAACAAATTAAGTCGACTAAGTAAAACACTTATTTATTTTGATCTAAAAAAAGTGCTTTCATTCATGTATTTGTCCCAGTATTGACAAAAAAATTACTTTGACCGTTGTCCTTTCCGAATCAAAATTCATCACAGGGTACCACCAGTACTGGCGGTTGAAGACGGGGAGCCTAAGAGCCGAAATGCCGGATGTTCCCACCACTGAAACAAAAGCAATCATTTCAGCATACACATGTAGCCAAATCAATGGCGTATCTCACAAAACTTGCTTTTCAGAACGTCTCCACATAAAAACTCAGTTTTAGTTTTATTCATTAATGGTTAAATGCAAGTATATAATAGAGAAGGAGCAACCAATAAATCCGTTGTGAAATGTAACCAACT
>NW_019773700.1:48442-58985 GCF_001039355.2 Lingula anatina | reverse complement strand
GGACAAAAATATACCAGGTGGATCTTTGCATCAAAAATGCACCCATAGATAACAATGCAAAGGTGCCCTGATTTTGACTACACAGAAAATGTAACAGTTAGAGACCACTTGTTGTGTTTTGTGTGTTGTTTCATAGTTAGAACTCGCCTCCTAAAAGTAATCAGGGATCATCTACATCTATGTCAATCACTCATCTTATTTTGGGACAATGCACATAAACCAGATGACACATTTTAGAAAAGCAAAATAAATGGAGGGCTTCTATATACTCCATTAAAAAATAGTAATAGCTGTAGGGTTTAGAATTTTTGATCTGTGGTCGTTAAAATAATGTTAGCATTAAAGTGCAATGCCAGGTAATTCTCTCCTAAGACAGTTCCAGTGAAATAAAGCTGGCTAAACATTCACCTCATACTGTTAACTAAAAAGCAATAATAGAATCATTATGAACCGATCTTTCTCATTCTCACTCCACTCTTATTTTATATACATATATGTAGCAGGCCTACCTGTGCCAGTGTTAATTACCTATGTACAGCTATATACACTACTTACAACATCAAAAACCGTGATTTCTCTCCCTCAATATAAAAAAACATTAAATACCACCTTGTAATTTGAGAAAATATGAGAGAAACAAAGTGTTACATTTTACAGAGTATCATTCATTGACAAAGTTAAATCCAAATTACAAAAACCTTACATCTTACTAATGACATAACAAAAACATACTTTCAAAAAGATAAGGAAAAAAGTTATTTGTCCAATTTTACATAAATCTTTACACTCAGGGCCCTTTAACACAAAGAAAAGAAAAAAATATGATACCATGATTGTATACAGTGTAACAATTTTTAAAGGGCTCATTGAAATAAAACAATTCAAACTTCAGCATTATGTCCTACATGGGAAAAAGATGTCAAATGCAGTCACGCAGCATTCAAACAAATATTAAGATGATGACACAAAGGAGACTAGTCTATGATTAAGACTGCCAAATTGTTATGGTTACCTTAAAACCCTAAGCTTATCATCAATCAATTCAACTAACCAAAACATGATGAAAATCTACAACAGGAACAACCTTACTTTGGATTTAAAACCTTCACATTTATAATTAGGACATAAAAGCTTTGATTAAACTAAATAATCCTTATTTTAGTCAAACTGTCTACAGTTTAAGACATACTTCTATCTGCTTACTTTTATAAAATCAATTTGTCATACATTATAATTGGCAGTATAATATACACTTTTTATGCACCTTGTATGTATTGCATATAAACATTGTGATGATAAAATGTGTGTCAGATTTTCAATTTGAAAGTCTAATATTCTGCAGAAGTTTGTCATGTATTTGTCCCTATAGTTCTTGGAGTTGTAGGCCGGCTTTTCACACTCCCTGACAAAGTGGTTTCAACTATATAACTGCCTTGTATATTAGTGGCACTTTCCATTGGTTCCACTTTTACGCTACCTGAAAGATGGTAATGTCAGCTTTAAATTTAAAAAACGTCAGGGTGATCTTGAATACGTTTACCATAGCTTAATGGTATAAACAAGCATAGGTGTTGATTACTTCAATCACTTCACATATTTTATTGATTTTTAATTTGGATGTAACAATAGGTAAAGAATAAAGGTCACTATATATATATAAACATTGACAGGAGTGTTAAAAAGGTATATTGATGTAACCCTTAAGACATGCCCACAAAATCATCTCAGGACAGCGTAAAACATACAAAATTTAAATTATTTGACTGAAACAAGCTACTGCCTCTTAATAACAAATAAAGGGTTTCTTATACATCCAAGTGAAAAAAAAATTAAACTTTACTGTTATTTAACATTTTGCTTAAGTTGTTTGTATTAAAAAAAAACATGCCAGAAACATACCTACTTTGGGACTGTTTAGAAAAGTAGTAGGTGATGCTGAGCTCATTGGGGAAGAAAAATTCAGGAGCGAAGATCCCGATATATTAAATGGAGATGTGGTGATTGGAATGTCCAGGTTCAGATCGTCCGAGTTAAAGTCATCCCAGATGCCATTCTGAAAGAAAACAGATTTAATGTTATTTCATAAACATCAAAGACAGCATTGACCACCAAATGTATTCATTTTCATTTTTTTTTTCAGCTCCTTCAGAATGTGACATACACATACAGACAAAATTTAGTTCAATTTCCATTTTACTTAATGTTATGCTTCAGTAAACTCAATAGTTTCTTTCAATGTTTAAAAGAAAAGATTACTTTAACTTTATTTTTCCCCTAACTGTACAAGTATTCATTTAGCCTAAAAATTCAAAATAATATTTCATTCAACAATTCAAAACCAAAATCCTACCTGTAAGGCTAGCTCTGACAGAGAAGGATCCAGTTCTAGATTATGATCTAATCCATTCAGAGTTCCAAAAAAATCTCCAGAATCTTTCATCAAAGTTGGGTCTTTCAGCAGACGTGGGTCATCCATGTTGTACTCAGGTGTCATTGGCTCTGGATCGTCCTGAATACTATTGTTGCTAGGAGGAAGACCTGCTTCTCCTTTCTCTAGAATATCTAAGTCTTCTGCAACAGAAAGTACATGAATTTGTTTTACTTATAAAATCTGACTTCATAATCAAATGGAAACATTCTTTTATTCAGACCATCAGAATGTCCATTTTCCTTGTTTGAAAATTGTTGCCAAAACATGCATCATTTGAATGACCCCAAAATATATTTATAAAGTGGTTCTTGCATATCAACAAAACAAGTGGCATACTCACATACAGACAGAATTTAGCTCAATTTCTTGTTTATCACCAACAAAAAAGTCTGCTTCTTCTCAATTCTGTTGATGAGGTTTCATAATATAGATTATTACATACAAAGCACCAAAAATATATACTGGTACTTGTAATTCATGTAACTTGTTAGTCAAAAAAATCCATGAATTCATGCCACACCATTTAACATACCTGGTTTTGCCATACTCCTCTTGATAGCAATGGGGTCCTTCTTTCTCCATTTGGCTATCTCATCCATCATTTTCTCTATTTTGGCAGGATTCATGGCCCATAGGCACCCCTTCCTGGAGGTCCCTCCACCCTTTGGATTCTCAATCTTCTCAAAACACTTGTTCAAAGACAGGTTGTGGCGAACAGAATTCTGGAAGGAAATGAAAAAAAATTGTGCAAATGTGACTATTATACACTGCAAATTGTTGTAACTTGTGTTCAGAGACGGACTGTGCCTGGCCAAATTCTCAAAAGAAGTTATTCAGTACCAAGGATGCAGAAAGTTTTTTTAGATATTGACAGTTATTTCTCTTATTCAGAGTACATTTCTTTACAGTCCAGTGTAACTTTTTGCATAAAAAAAAATGATGACATCACCGAGTTGGTCTCTGGTAGAGAGTAATTAAAGGGAAATATCAAACCATTACTGACATACCATTTTCCAACCGAAAATCATGTGACACTCTATACAATACGGTAAAGTCTTGAAAATTTCGTCGTTCTTAAAAATTTCGTCGGCAGACGATTTTCCGCCGACGTAATTTTTTTCCCTTTGAAAACTTCGTCGACCTTGAAAATGAGGTACTCGATAATTTTTGAAAAGTTCGTCACCAAATATGGCCGCGTTGTCCAGCTCAAACATGAAGGTAATGCGTCAGTTGATTCAAGACAATGATACGATCAGGATATCATTGCCGATAACACTCTCAATGGGAGATAGGAACAATAGTGCGCCCCTGCGAGCGGTTACTCACAATATAGATGGTTTAGATGTGAATTCCCGTTCTCAATTGCAGGAACGTCGGCCTTTTGTCTTTAGTTTCATTACTATTACCTGGCTTAAGGTGCGTTATCAAGCCGGTAAATAGAAGTCACAGGCCGCGGCTTTGTCATTTGTAACGCCGTTATTGTTATCGGCGGCTGTCCTAAATGAGGAAGACACAATGAAAACATCAAGATATTATCTCGAAGTGAAATGTACCCGTCTCTTCTATTCATGTCCATGTTCAACTTAGGACCATTTGACGATTACCTGGCTCGTACATGGAGATCGTTCGCAATGCGAATGGGACGAGATGGCAATATTCATATCTTCAGCGGAGAATTGTTCGCGATCCAAACGAGACGAGAAGATAATTTTCATATTTGTAGCGGACTACGTTCGCATAAGATCATCAGCGGGAGATCGTTTGCGATTCGAGAGAGACGAAAAGGCAATCTTCATATCTTCAGCGGGAGATCGTTCGCGATGTAAGCGAGAAAAAATGCACTTTTCATATTAGTTCAAGGGAACTTCGTTCGTGGAAGATCGTCAGCAGGAGATCATTATTTTAACCCCCTCTCCCCCTTTGAATTTTATAAATAATATATATTTTTAATTTTATCTTTAACTCCCCCTTCCCCCGCTCATGGCATATCTTCGACGGAGAATCGTTTGCGTACTATCGTCAGGACTTTGTTCGCGTAAGATCGGCAGAGGGAGATCGTTCGCGATCCGAGCGAGACGAAAAGGCAATTTTCATATCATCATCGGGAGATCGTTCGCGATGTAAGCAAGAATGAAATGCAATTTTCATATTAGTTCAAGGGATTTAGGGAACTTCGTTCGCGGAAGATCGTCAGCGGGAGATCGTTCGCGATCCTTGCTAGACGAAAAGGCAATTTTCACATCTTCATCGGGAGATTGTTTGCGATGTAAGCAATAAAAAAATGCAGTTTTCATATTAGTTCAAGGAACTTAAATTGCGGAAGATCGTCAACGGGAGATCATTATTTTAACTCCCTGTAAATTTTTAGGAAGTTACAGATGGTAATTTTAGAAGGCCTGACACTCAATCCTGGGAAAAGCCCTGCATGCAACAAACGTTCCCAAGTGCGTAATTTTTTTTAACATGTCGCGTCCAGGTTATGATGCAAGGTTGAAATTAGGCTTATCTTGATCCTTCTCCTCTATCAGGAGGTATGTTTCTTACCGAGAAGATAATTCTCAACATGTTTTCGGGTACAGTAAGTCAAGTATAACTTAATCGAGATGCACTTATAAATAGATTATTTACCAACAGAAAATGACTTAGGAAGTAGTAATAAATATCCCACAATATAGGAGGGTCAAAGATAACAGTCGCTAAGGATAAAAGCAGAAAGGCCGGATTTTTGAAAATTTCGTCATACCCAGGAGTCGGGGAGAGGTAATTTTGAAAAATTAGTCGGATTTACACAATTAAAAATATAAATTAATTTTTAAGCGACGAAATTTTCAAGACTTTACCGTATATGCAAAAATCATCAATCATGTCTGCCAAGTGTAGTCATATGCAGTCATTCTTTCTCAGCACAAAAACTAGGACTTCCAGAAACAGTGCATTATAGGCTTATGCAAGGCCATCATATTCAAGCTCTACTGTAATCATATATCATATCCTAACATATCAAGACCAATCTTTTGTGCAAGATATAACATTGTCAAACAGGTTTCACATGTAATTAACCCAAATCTTTCTTAATCCTCATATTATTAAATCATGTGTCTTTATTTGACAAAACTGATTCAATCAGAAAAGCCATCATTATCACTACAAGTGGCTTATGCAATAAATACTGATTTTCCTTAAACACAAGTGGATGAAGGAAGGCACATGGCAAAATCACAGCAATATCATTACGAACCAAAGCAGGTATCCATTCTCACGGAAATGCATTTTAGACATATATGTGAAGACAGAAACCCAATCTATTTAGAAACAAGCATCTAACATATTTATACCAACTGAAGTAAATATAAAACAGAAAAATAATTACAACTGGAAATGTCACATTCACAATTACTTTTAGACTTTCAAAAAATCTTTTCAAAATCGATTTAAAATGACTGAAATCTAATGTGCAAGAGAGCTGTACATAATTAATATCAAATTCCCATGACCCTAGTTGTATTTCATCATCAAGGTCAACCAGATTAAGTCACCTGCATAATTTAATGATGTACTGCACCTTGTTCAAAGGTGCTACTTAGATTTTCCTGGGTCATCCTAAGGTCACAGTATATTTAAAACACTAGGTGTTTATAAACATTCCTGCTGATAGGAGAGAAAACTTTTAGGTGACTCAACTCTTCAAATCAAACCTGTCAGGCACATATTTACACTGCGCATGTTTCATTTTAAAACTTCTTGGTCCATCACTTATATGCCCCATTCAGATCATCTTCAGGATTTCTGTCATTGATAATAATATCCATTCATTTATTTTAGAGAATACTATTTATATACAATAGAGTGACTTTATTGTAATCAAAGCACTAAAGCAGCAATTATGTACAATGAGTACAAATTACAGGATATATCTACATGGTAACTATATAAGGGCCAAAGTATCATCCCTGCTTTCATATATATGGACATAAGTGACATAATTATCTTTTGTTTTAGATCTGCATTATAGCTAACAGAACCTAGTGAAAAAAAACTGCTTCAACTTCAAGAAGAAATGCATTTCTGTTATAGGCATATTTCTACATTTGGTTCAAATTTAGTGTATCTGAATAATTCCCTCATAGAAAACAGATTTATGAAAGAGGCTATCACATAAAATGAATAACCAAAATACTGCATTTTGATTATAATCTAAGTCTTCTTTCATCATAATGTGCTTGATATGATGTATTGGTATTGCAGAACAATTCCACACTGCAATCTATAATGATGATTAATATGGGCTGACAAAATTAAGTCTTCAAGAAATCAATAACCACATTAATATCAACATTCTTGACAAAATACAAAAATTGACATCGACACGTGTTCTTTACCACATAAAACATTTCTTCACTCATTCTTTTGTCATTATATCCTTTAAAGTGAGCCACAACATTCCTTGCAAGCAATTTCCATTGATAACAGGTATTTCCATACAACCTTCTATAGTTAGAGAGTTTTTCAATACATTCAAGCCCACAATCTGTATAAACAAAACAACTGCAGAGTATTGTGGACAATATAACACTAATAACTTATTCATCAATGAAACAGGTGACTTGAAATAAACGGTAACATGGATAATAGTTCTATTCTTTGACATAATACATTCATATTGAACACTGATGTCATTACTCTGTGAAAACAAAGACCACAGAAGTTCCTGGTTATTAGCCATGCAATTTTATTGATTTTGTTCAAGTTATTAATACCTACCTTCCATCCATCTGGAGCAGACTTGAAGTAGGGGAAATTCTCTCTGTAAATAAATAAGTGTGTGGGTGAATAATTGATATGGCAAGTGATAATGAAAGTGATTCTGCAGATTTAGATCATAAAAGAAAAGGGGAAATTATGCTACAGTAACCACCAAAATAACATTGGACTTTTTGAAGAAACTTCTCATGACAGCTACAAATATGCTGTGGAACAATTGCAACTTAGTTTAAAACAACATAAAAATTGCTCCTAATATATCACTGATTCAATCCAAGTAAATTTCATTAACTTTTCATTGATCTGTCTACATTTTTCACTGCCTGATTTAACTGGAATAACAGACACTTAGTATGGTAAAACGCGTCTTTGATTTTCAAAACATACATCTTTTGTAAACAAATCTTACAGTTGTTTCCACTATCAAAAATTCAGATTTTATTTCTTTTATATAATAAAAGCAAAACAGATGAAAACATTGGCAGTCACAATTATTCACAATTGTAAAAACTAATCCTTAGTACTTACATCATAAAATTGTAAATCTCACTGACTGGCAGACTCCCAGCCTTGCTATTTTTCAGTGCCATTGCTATCAAACAGCTGTAAGAATACACAGGCTTGGGGAACATTTTCTCCGTTTCTTGTGTAGCGACCGCAGCAGGTCTTTGGTTGTTAAAAGTCTGAGGGCTTTGCTGATATTGGAAATATTGCTGTTGATTCTGCATACCGTTAGGACTCTGTAGATGCTGCTGTAATACTGCAGTGGAGGCAGGCTGCTGTATGTACATGGGCTGTTGAGCAGTAGTTGCAATATTTGCTGGACTAGTGATTGTCACATACTGCACTTGCGGTGCTCCGTGGCCAGCAGGGGAAGGAGCAGCACCTGCTATGGAGATTGCCATGGGCTGACCAATTTGTGTCTGAATAGGCATACCAGTCTGTGGATTAACAAGCAGGTTAGGGTTGTTGTTCTCTGCCTGTGCTAGTCTTGACAACTGGGGCACATCCACATTGTGAAGCCAGCTTAAATTCCCCAACTCTGAGCCAGCAGATGATTCTAAGTCTACATTACCTCCTGTGGTCTGAACCTGAGCTACAGATTGGAGGGGTGGTTGAATTTGAATTACAGCAGAAGAAGTGATGGCTGCAACATGGCCGTTGACATTGACGTGATGACTGACACTATTCGAATTATTTAAACTGGTGTTTAAATCTTGAAGGTTTCCATTCCTCAAAATGTTATCAATTTCCGATCGCAAGTCGCCCTCAATCAGCTCCTGCATCGACATGGTTTCTGTATCACCTATTCTGTAGAACTCCATAGTCCAACTGTGTGATGGCAGTTTCAAATTTAAATCCCTCCAGAGCGAAATTTAAAATCCAGGGCAGGTGCTCGCTGCTTTTCTACTCCAAATTTTCCAAATTTCCTAACGATCTGGAAGACATCGAGCAAACGAAGAATATACTGTTACCTTGCAAAAATTATGCAATTAATATTTGCCATTAATTCTGCAAAATATAGGCAAACGTCAATATTTTCAAACTGTAGTACTACTTATTCTGTGTACAGTAGTAAAATTCGTTACTAACCCTGGGTGAAGGACAAAGCCCACAGGAAGTTCAAAGTCCAATAAGCTGATTGGTCGAATACCGTCACGTGGGCATATTGCTTCGATCTAATTGGTTGATCATATTGCCATTTAAAAATGACGACCATTTATGGTAGAAAGAATGTTGGTGCTTTCAAATATGAAATCATTATTCTTTGAAATTAAATAAAAACTAAACAGAAGATATTCTCAAAATGGAGAGCTCTTATCATTTACAGGTCCAAGGTCGACCGTGAGAGCATCTTGGTCAGTGTCAGCTGTTAGCGCCCTCACATACTTGGACTCGCCCCTTTGGGGTGGTAGTACACAACAGTAAAGAAAAATAGTAATATTTTAATAAATCAGTAAGAGTGAAAAACTCACCTTTCGCATGACAATGTTCTTTAGGCAAATAAATGGTTTTTCAATAAGTAGTGAATCTCCACCCCATTGTACTGAGTTTAGATATTTCAAGCAAGACACCGCCAGATAGACTCGTCCAGCGAAGCCAAAACCTTGTTGTCATCCTTTTTCTTTTAACCACATTGTTGACAGGGCCTTCTTCGCACTCGTAATGAAGATGACAGCTCGCGTACAGGTGCCCGATGCCACGTTTTTGCACCAATCGTGACATTCTTGGCAGTTTTCATCCTCCATCGCGCCAAACTCGGCGATATAGTGATGAGACAAAGTTTTGCCGGGGTCGTGAAAACACAACGTGGTCATGTGACAAAGCATAAAACCGACAACAGAGCGCGTGGTGGACAGGGCGGGATGTTTCAAGTTGGATACCTCAAAAGGCATGCTGTTGGCGAAAATTTTGAGACTTGAACCATTTAGCCATTATCGTTATTAAAGGATAACAAGAAAAATGCTGATTGTGTAAAAATCAGTCGGAGATATGTTCGACAAGAGCATATAATTTAAAATACTTGGTACCTTCTGTTAAATTGCAAAGCGTTTACATGGTTTTATTCGTCCAAGTTGTTACATTACTGTTACTTATAATCCACCATCTTCCTTTCAAAGAATATGCAAAAAGAGAGAATTGAACGCATATTTATGTGTTTTACTATATATTTTTTCTTGCCATATGGGCCTCCCTGTGTAACATTGGCTGAAAATACTTTTTCAACCAATAAATATTAGCGCCCAGTTTCATAAACACGATAGCGCCATTCTCTGGGCAATTATCCTTTTTTTTTTTTTTTTTTTTGTCTCTGATATTGCTCTCCAGTGGTTTATAAAAGACTGCTATCCTCAAGATAACTTTCCAGAGGATAACAGTTTTATCCAAATGATAGTATTATCCATAGGATAGCGCTATCCTGTGTTGTTGAAACTGGGCCCAGATGCATGTCTTTTACATCGCATAACCAACTCGGTCAAAAATGGTAATCAGTCACAAAATATATTTTGATTACAGAACAATTGCCCTGTTACGCATAAAGCAGAACTTTGCTTGTGGCGGAGGTTTTAAGATGAAGAGTGTGACATTTTACCATAAAGAAGTAAAAAATAAGTAGTACTTATCAAATTTTTATGAGATATACGGTATTTATCTCCAACTAACCAGCTTTAATAATCCTCTTTGACCACAATCAGTGGCAGATTTACGGGGGGTGTCAGTGGGGTCCTGACCCCCCCCCCCCCCCCTTTCGATTTCTGAAAAAAATTACTCCAATAGGGTGGCGCGACAAGGTTATTTTCAGTTGCACCCTGGATTACGCGCGCTTGCTCTGCAAGGTGTCGCCTGTGG
>NW_019773700.1:33373-43739 GCF_001039355.2 Lingula anatina | reverse complement strand
CTGGAGTCACGAAATAATATTTTCACTACTGAATTATATTTTATAAGAAAAACTTATTTCAGTTACATTAACCGTTGCTTCTCTTCAAAGATGTCAGATTATTGAACTGAATCAGGGGGTGGAAACGCGCTACTTATATGATTATGACGAGCCTAACCGTCAGCACCGGATATTAGTTAGTGACCTTGAGGGGCAATTAGGCTTGGTCTTTGCGGCACGCGCGAACAGTAGTCGATCTACCACACCTGGGTCTTTTGTTTTTGACAACTGTTCACTCGTCAAGGAGGTGCTTGTTCAAGACTACAGACTGATATCTACTAGTACTACCAGTGGCTTCATTAGTAACGTTCCCACAATACATGGTTTTCTGTCTGTGCGTACATACCCTGAATTTGGTTAGCCTCACTGACGAGAACAATGGACGTTTCTTACCCCTCTCTAGGATTACCCCTGACTGAATGAGGAAGCCGATTGTGAAGGGAATTAATTAGTTTATTTGGCCATTCATAAAGGCCATCAACATTAAACATCTGATATTCCTTTTACATTGTCTTTGGAATGAAATTTAACATTGAATAATTTTATAGTAAAATTACTAATAAATGCATGATGAAAATGTATTTTTGATAAAACCCTGGTAGCAAGAATTAACCCACAATTTCTCTCTGTGACAGAACCCAAAAATGAGTGCAAACGTTGCAGAAATATGTGAGAACACCAAGATGGGAAGGGAGTATGCCCTTCTGGGAAATTATGACACTTCACAGGTCTATTATCAAGGCGTAATACAGCAAATACAAAAGCTGCTAACATCAATCAAAGATCCTACAAGAAAGCAGAAGTGGCAACAGGTAAATAAGGATATAATGCATGTCTAAGTCTTTAACATAATTTATGCATATGTGAGTCAGCAATGATTGAACACCTCTTCTTTCAGGCCTTTGATATTAATTTTCAATTGAAAAATTGAATTGATATTAAAAAGATACTGTCATTGCCCTTTTTTTAGTATATGCTCTTCCCTAAACCTTAAAGTACAAATCCTAAAGTACAAACAAGATGGATTTATTGATAATTAACCTATACTTTATCATCTTGTTGCACTTTTTTACATTTTTTAGGTGCGTCAGGAGATTGTAACAGAATATGAACATGTGAGGGATATAAGTAGCACTCTTGCCAGTTTCAAAGCAGATAATGCACGCAGTGAATACAGGTCTCCTCTTGGAGGTTTTCATGAAAATGAGGAGCCAACTAGAGACCCTGATGTGTGGCCACCACCAACACCTGTAGAGCATAGGTAAGTGACATAGAAAAAGCAATGCTATTTGGGTTACATGTTTTGTTTCTCAGTTGAGATATCATTTTGGTGAATTCAAAGTTTAAAAACCTTATTGTTGCAGACTAAAAACAGAGGGATTGATGTTTATTATAAGAAATATAAGTATATTATATATATTGCCTTTATTTTACTTTTTTCTTTTGTGCAGACCTTCCCCTAATATACGTGGAAATAGGCCAGCACCTAGAAGAGAAGCTCCAAAGGCAGCTCCATCTCGAGGTGTCAGCAACAGGCCTGCTCCAGGCCCTGCCCCAAGAAGGGGCCCACCAGCTGGGGGTGACAGGGCCTCTGCTGATCGTCGTGGCAGAGGTGGAGAGAGAGGAAAAGACAAGAAAAAGGTGAGTCAATGTTGTAGTTTCCCAGGATTTCCCAGAAAGTAGAATAAACACCATTTTTTAAAGTTGTGGCATTGCAAGTTAGTATGTAAAAATTAATAATGATGAATCGGACAAGCTAGATACTGAAACTGCCAGTGCACATTCTTTTGTGGTTATTCTTTATGAAAACCTGCTTGCAGGAAAGATCCAAAGTTGAAAAGAGAGTTAGTAATAATAGAGGGGCAGCTGATAGTCCAATTGATGACCAATCCAGGACTGAGGTATTGTGAAGCACAATTAAGCATGGGATGATTGGAGCTCAATTGAAATCACTGTCTCAAGGATGTTGGGATGTTCTGCTTGTTTTTCCCTTAATACCCCCCCTCCTCCCTCTTCCCTCCTTCCTCCCCATAAAATAATTTTTTTATGAGAAGTGGTTTGTTATCATGGTGGTTGATTGAACATTTATCAGTTGGCTATGGGAATGATAATTGTTATAACGTGAATATTACTAATTTTATGGAGAATGCATTTTGATGGGTGTATTATCATATTTAGCATGATAATGTGCTACAATGTATTTGTAATTTCTGTTTAACAAAGGTGACTTTTCCTGTGCTGCTTTGTGCCTACCTAATTTTATTTTCAGGATTTCTAATACTGATCTGAACATTCTTACGCCCCTTGTCCCTATCCCTTTACTGTTAATCTTTCTTATCAATTTGATAAATTTAACTATGGTTTTATTATCATGTTGAATGCAAAGTTTCAAAAATGATTCTTTTATGAAATGTTGAATGTATGTAAACATTGCATGTGTTTCTACGTATATATCTGTGTACACTTAATATTAGTTTGACTTGTGTACATTCATTTTGTTAATCTATTACAATTTCAGTGATGTCAATAGATCAACTTTAAATAAGGATGGCAAACTGTGTTACAGAATCATTTTAATGACAAAGGGTTTTGATAAGAAAAAAATGTATATTTCAGGAAGGAGAAGAGGAAGAGGAGAAAAAGTTTGATGCTGCAGGTATTGACAAAGACCTGGTGGAAGGGTTGGAGAGAGATGTGGTGCAGAGAAGTCCTAATGTGCACTGGTGAGAATAATTTTTGTTCATCTCAGTTAATACCAATGACAGTATTTCAGTGTTAAGTACAGATTGTGCATAGTAGAACTTTATGAATTTCTATGTAACAATATTTGATTGTAACTAAGCAATAATTGGTCCATAATTGAATTAATTTTTTCAGGGATGACATAGCTGGATTAACAGAGGCTAAGGCACTTTTAGAAGAAGCTGTGATACTGCCTTTGTACATGCCAGACTATTTTAAAGGCATACGAAGGCCATGGAAGGTGATTATTACGTGCACTATAAAAATGGTTTGAATTTATTCTGGATGGTGAAGTCCTGCATATGAATTCAAGTAAATCTAGTTAGTCTTTTGTATGTTATCATGCTACCTTTATTAGTACAGTACATATTCATATTGTACATTGCATGCAGTAATGTTTTTATTGAAACATTGAGTAGTAAATGATTTTGAAGAATCTACTGATAATTGCACCATTAAGTTGCAAGAAGGTCTTCTTGTTATTTTTTATTTATATAAAAAAATTCTTTTTGTGTAAATGTTTGTATCCACAAGCCAAATTTGAATTTCTTTTCAAATTATTTAAAATGTAAAGGTTCATATCCCTCTGAAAGTTTTATTGAGCCCATTAGAAGTTGTTTTATGTTTGCTGTTATAGTCCTGGTATTGGAGCTAAGGTGGAGGTGACCTTTTTTTTTTTTTTTTTTTTTTCTCTTTTTTTCTCCTTTTCTTGGGAACGCGTATTTAATACCTTTAGTAATTTTGGTATATTTGGCTTTCAGTAAGTTTGGACCCCTATACTTCTTTACCTGTCTTCCTTTTTTCTCTTTTAGTTCTTGACTTTCATCTATACTTTCTGCCAAGTAAACTTCTTTCCAAATCTTTTTTTTCAAAACTTTTCAATGGGACTACAACCAACAAGAGCTTGGTGTTCCTAACTCCTGCTTAACTGCTTAGTTATTGATTTTTTTTTTTTTGTTAGCCACACCCATTCCTTTGCAATTGAACTGATTGCATTAGTTACTTTAGGCCTATAAAATAGATTTGAGGGCAGTTGCAATGTTGCATGGCATAATGTGATATCATTTTGCCTCATCTTGAATGACTAAGCCAGGGCTCTGTATTTTAGGGTGTCCTCATGGTTGGTCCTCCTGGCACAGGCAAGACCTTGCTGGCCAAGGCTGTTGCTACCGAGTGTGGCACAACTTTCTTCAATGTGTCCACCTCAACTCTAGGTTCCAAATACCGCGGAGAGTCTGAGAAACTTGTTCGCCTACTGTTTGAAATGGTGAGTGCCTTACACTCTATGCAAGTGCATTAGTTTTATAAGAAAGTATTGTATTTTGGACTATTAGGGTGTATGCATGGTTGGGCCGCCAGGGACGGGAAAAACACTGTTGGCTAAAGCAGTGGCCACAGAATGTGGGACAACTTTCTTCAATGTATCAACATCCACTCTTGGCTCAAAATATCATGGGGAATCTGAAAAGCTGGTTCGTCTTCTCTTTGAGATGGTATGTATTTAAATATTATGAACGGTCCTTTGTAAGGTATTTTAATTTTATAGAAACTTTTTAAAGTCATCTAAAAAGGAAATAAGTTTTGTTCCTAATGTTATGAAAACAGTATTAATAACTTGCATGGACAATTTTTTTCAGGCTCGTTTCTATGCACCAAGCACGGTCTTCATTGATGAAATTGATTCACTTTGCTCAAAACGTGGCAGTGATTCTGAGCATGAAGCCAGTAGGCGTGTCAAGTCAGAGTTGCTAGTCCAAATGGATGGTAGGTTGATATGTTTATCCAGAAATGGAAACTACCTTTGGGAGAAAGAAATATCTTTATGCTTTGATACCAATTTTGAATTTGAAAATTGAGAAAACTAAATGTGAAATATGTGTCATTTATGATATGCAGCCATAAGGGTTGGAGAATAAATTATAGCATGGGCTCTACACATCTGACAAGTTTTCCAGACTCTGGCTTTCTTACTCATGAGTTTTCATGAACTTCATTGTGTGAAAAGCAATTCTCAACCATATATTAATAATACATCACTGCCATCATACATATTGATAAAATATCCACTTTTAGGTGTGACTGGAGCACTTGGCTCAGAGGAAGCTGGTAAAAGTGTTATTGTCCTTGGAGCCACCAACTTTCCCTGGGATATAGATGAAGCCTTGAGGAGAAGATTGGAGAAAAGAATTTACATTCCTCTTCCAGAGAGTAAGTTATGACTTGAAGCAAATGGTGGAAAGTATAATGATAATAATAAAAATTTTTGATCTGATTAGGTATATAAGGGGGGGGGGGATGTTTAAGTTAAGGAATGTACCAAACATGAATTTCAAACACTATTCTAAAGTGTTGCCTTTTTGTTTTATTTTGTTTTAAGCAATTCATTCTTGATCAAAACCATTCTTGCATATTAAAGGTTTTCATTGTATTTCTTGGTATAGCTGAAGGTAGGAGACAGCTGTTGAACATCAATCTCAAAGAAATGGATCTGGCTCCTGATGTTGACTTAGATGTCATTACAGAGAAGTTAGAAGGCTACTCAGGAGCTGATATAACAAATGTTTGCAGGTAAGATTTAGGACTGTGTGAAATTGAATGTAATGTCTCCAGTTTGTAGATTTGGTATCAAAATAGTGAAAAAAGTTTGATTGTTCAGAATTACTGATCAGTTTTGAGGAAATTTAAAGGTTATCATAATTGTGTAAAACCTCATCCCCAGATTAATAAATTTTGATCCGAACCTTTCCAAGGTCTTGTTGCTCAAAGTAACCAGTGGGCTAAAAATTTAAAATGGCAAACTGATATACTACAATAATTTTATTTCAGCACAAAGGGTAAAAAAGGTATTGTATTTTTGCTCTGTTTATATCTCAATTCACGTTTTTTACTTTCCTTTTAGGGATGCATCATTTATGTCCATGAGGCGCTTGAGAAATCGCGGTCTGACACCAGAGCAGATCAGGAACTTGCCTAAGGATCAACTCAACCAGCCTTGCACCATGGCCGACTTTGAAGAGGCCTTAAGAAAAGTCTCCAAGTCAGTTTCTAAAGATGATCTTAAAAAGTACGAGGATTGGATGAACGAGTTTGGTTCTACCTAAGGATAAGACTCTACTGTCCAATTCATTATTATACTTAATGGTATTCTTTTTGTGTCAAAAAGAAGAAACCAATATATCATGGTTTGCATTAAAAAAGGACTTATTAATAAGTGGTATGTAAATTTCTGTGGAAAAAGTTCACTTATATATTGTAGTACTCCCGTGGGTGTAAAGATAGATTTTAATAAATCAGTATTATCTTTATTTAACATGTATATGCAATGAGATCATGTACAGTGTTTATTATTTATAGAAGGGATTGCATAAATATATTGGATGCACCCTTGTACTGTTCGATTTGGATTATAATCAAGGAAGAGAATTGTTGTATTGTTAGATTTTAAGCCTCTGTTGTGTATACATCAGCATGTACTTGTGTTGAACGAGTGTGAAAATAATGGTTGTGAAAAGTAACCTCTATTGTACATGTCTGATAAAAATTGAATTCTCAATTTGTAATCTGGAGATAAGTTGCATTCAGTGAAGAAACCAACAAACTATTTCCACAAATTAGAGAATTTAATTTAATTGATACTGTACCTTGTTATTAAAAGAAACTCCCTTTGTTACCAGTAGTGTCTTTAATAAGATAGCACTGTTTGCTGTGTATTTGAAAGTGTATTACCTTTTAAAACTTAATTAAATACTGCAGAGCTGTTATTGAAAATGCGACTTCTTGTTTTTGACTTTGTGATGTAAAATCAGTCTATGCTAGTAAAAGCAATCTACATGTATGTCGTTCTGTATGTGGACTTGCAGAAGACCTTCCCACCATTTTGCAAAAATACTGATGATGGCTGTAAGCACTCCCCCCCCCCCCATAAATAATTTTTTAAAGAAAAATCTTGAAAATCCTTTGATTACTGTGAAAAAAAAAATAAAATAAAACCGTAAACTTTCAATGAAAATGTCACAACAAAATTTATATTTAGAGATTTGCTTAAGCACGAACACCTACAATATCTAGCAATTGCTTGCTATTTCCCACCTAGCACAATGGCAGGATAAAACCTACCACTGGTTACACCGGCGTGTGGTATTTATATCCCTAATGTTTGGCTTTTAAGCAGGTTGTTTCACAAAAAGCAATATATTTTCAAATTTAAAGTAAAAGATGTACGCATTTTTGATGTATTAAATGTCATTTATTCGTTTTGTATACTAATAAAATGATGCATATGCTGGCAATGCCTGTGACAAAGCATGCAGATGACCTTAACCCTAAATAACATCAACAACAACATGGCAGCTATCACGCACAAAGCTTTGAAAAGCACCGGCAGAATTTTCGCAAATTTGGCAATTGTAAGGGGGAAATATCTGAAACAGACCCCCAGGAGATATAGTAGTTTTCCCCAAGAAGCCGTTGCCATCCAATACAGGCAGCATGGAGACCCAGTTAAAGTGCTGTTTTGGTCTGAAGTTCAATTGCGGAAACCCGAACAAGGAGAGGTAATGATCAAAATGTTAGCCGCTCCAATAAACCCCATAGATATATACATGATACGCGGTACGTATCCACTTAAAACAGAATTACCACACACCGCTGGTATTGAGGGTGTGGCTGAAGTTATTGAAGTCGGTGAAGGTGTATCAGCATTAAAGAAAGGGGATTGGGTCATCCCTGCCAAAGGCGGGTTAGGGACATGGTGTACTCACAGTATATGTGCGGCAGAGGATCTCACGTCGGTTTCCAGGAAAATCCCACTTCTTAGTGCAGCTACACTTGCCATGAGCCCATGTGTGGCTTACCGCATGCTTACTGATTTTGCAGACCTCAAAGAAGGTGATTACATCATTCAAAATGGTGCTAACAGCTCCGTAGGCCAAGCAGTGATACAGATTGCTGCTTCTCGTGGTATTAGGACGATTAACATTGTAAGGCATATGCCAGCTGATGATCGCAGGATAAAATACCTCCAGGATATTGGTGGAACTCACGTCCTCACTGAGGAGTTCTTGCGATCTGGTCAGATGAAGGAATTCATGACCAGCCTTGGAAGGCCAACACCTTCACTCGCTCTAAATGGTGTGGGAGGGCCCTCAGCTACAGAGATGTTACGCTACTTGGCACCTGGTTCAAATGTTGTCACATATGGGGGTATGTCCACTCAGCCAGTTATCATACCCTCTGGCAAGCTTATTTTCAAAGATCTCCACTTTCATGGAATCTGGATGATGGATTGGAATCAGAAGCATTATGCAGACTCCAAGCAAAAGCGTCAGATGTACGACGAACTTGTTGACTTGTCAGTCCAGAAGAAACTGCGTCCACCTTTCTGTGAGCTTGTTCCGATTTCAGACTTTTGTGAGGCAGTTGAAATAGCAGTTGCTCCATTCAAATCTGCAAAGCAGATCTTTGTCATGGATCAGGAACTGCTTAAAAAGTTGAATGAAACTAAGATGATGCAGTCTGACAATGTTATAAGAGAGGAAGTGGAAAAGGACATGCTTTAAGAACTGGGCCAGCTTTTGCTTCATGCAATACCTAAATCTCATCATGTTTACAAAACATTGAAAATTTGATTTTCAGGGCAATTTTAAAATTACATGTTGTTTGTAAAGACACTAACTGTTGTAAATTTCAGCATTGCAAGATGCCTTTTTATAATGCTGTGCTTTACACGCATGTGCAGTGTACTGCACAATTGCATCAAACGAATTTTATGGTAGTATAAATTAAGATCAAGTTGTATGGTTTCATTCAAAAGGAGTGCAACTCCTTCTGTATTTTATGTAGTTGGTGTAAATTCACTAAAAATTATGTGTGATATTAGTTTGAATTAATTATTGACTTTTTATTTACCAAATGCAATACATTTAAAACGTACAAGTGGCATAATCTGTAGATGGGCAATTTGTTTTTTTGTGATGCTTCTGGTTACATATAGGTATGCCAGTTATGCTTTTGAGTATATTTGTATATTGAAGCTGCATGGTCATGAAATGACCCTAACTGTAATCTCATTTAAGCTTGCTAAATGTACATGAATTATTTAAAAACAATTTGAGAGCCATTTTTCCAATTTGATCTCTTAGGTAGATGATTAGAAATTGGATGACTACATATTCAGTCTGAATTCCAGATAGCCATGTGCAAGTGAGTGGAATTTTATACTCAATTACTCAGTCTGTTGACAAAGTCACAGATGGGAAGAAACTTATCAAAATGCAATGTGTTGCAGCATGGTGATAATAAAAGTTTAGGGTCAAGATGTTTTTTTTAGAGAGGGAGAGAGGATTGCTTATATTGGCAACAGGTTAGGACTGAGGAAATTATTATTTCATGTCAGGTTCTGTGTTAAATCTTTTTGTTACATTTTGTTGTTTTCATTTCTGATTTGTTCATTGTTATGAATCAATCTCAAATCAAGATACCAGTAGGCTTGGTTGTTTTTAGGCCACTTACATGTATTTCATAGTAAAAGATAAAGTCAGTTTTCAAGGGGTGGGGTGTGGACTCCCAAACCTAAAGTATGTTCAGGGGACTGGTGAGTCCTGACATCTTTTTTTTTGTATGTAAAAACAAGAAGTACATATCTTGGTTTCCTTGTCCTAAGCGTGCCCATAAAATATGTCCTAGGTGCTGAGCTATTAAATGCCCTATTTTAGTGTGCATATAGGGAGCCTTCTGATGCAAAATTGGGACATGCAATAGATAGACTCATACCTTATTTTTATGGATATATTTAACTGCTCCACTGGTTATCATTTTCTTGCTTGGATATAACTGGGTAAAATCAATATCAAAATAGTTATGGTAAACTTCAGAGACTTTTAAATTTGGAAACATCAGATTTCCTGTAAATACCAAGATGTATGATAAAGTACATAATGTAATGAAAAAGTCCAAATATGGAGGAAAAAACTTCAAAAGAAGAGACAAGTGTAAAACAGCATTGCAAATTGCATGATAAAGTTACCATTGGTAATGTAATTTATGTTGATGTTGCACAATAAAGTTACAAAAAGTTACAAGTTTAAGTGTTTCAAACTTTCATTTAGAGGGCATCTTTTTAATGAAGATGTATAGATGACAAAGCTGTGAATACTTCCATTAATTCTGCATACTTTAGGAATTACTTAAGGTAGATCGGTCGTTACGTAATTTGACGATTTGCGCAATTTCAGCGCATCGTCAATCGTCTCTAACGACACTTCAGTCTGTTTTATCAATTTAAGGAAATAAAACAATTATCTATAAGATAAACACAAATTATCAACTTGTCTGTAACTCTGTATGATCGATACGGATTTTCGACAACGTTTGTCGACTATGATTCCATACGACAACTATAGCACGTTCATAGACTTGCCCTTCAAGAAATCGTCGGAATAGCTCCTTTTCCAATTTGAATTGGCACTAGAAAATGTATGACAGCTAAAGCTCACAAATTATGCACGTAGGTGCTATGTCATGTAAAAAATAAGTGTTGTAAATTCCAATCAAAGCGGCTGCGCACATTTTGAGGTAGAACGCCCTG
>NW_019773700.1:0-25834 GCF_001039355.2 Lingula anatina | reverse complement strand
TAGGGGTTGTCAAGCCAAGCTTGGGGATGGTGTCCCTTTTTGGAAGGGGGGGGGGGGGTCCATACGAATGCGCTTACTCCAGCTGGTGGTACAATATCCGGAGGCGGTATCGCCTCTCTGATCCTCTAGNTGCATGGCAGAGATCTCTCTTCATCTCCCGCTCTCTCTCTCTCCTAAGATTTTTGGCATCTTTATCACACCTACACACCTACCCACCCACCCACCCACACACACACACACACACACACACACACGCACACATACACACACAACCACACGCACACACACACACACACACACACACACACACACGCACACACACACACGCACACACACACACACACACACAGTCATATGAAATGTGCTGACTATGTTAAAGAGAACAAGTAGTCAATGGGGTCACTAAAAGAGAGTAGCAGCACCCTCTGTACCGGGTTGTATATTGGATTTAGAAGTTGACAAAATGCCAGTTTAAATGCTGGGGTGATTCTCGTGTTATCCCTTTAAAGGTTCATGTACATACGAACTGAGCAAGGGTTGAGTGCGGATTCCCATTAACACATATAAACCACTTCTACTAGTTTCTTATACGAGTCAAATAAATTCGACATGCGAAGGGATAATCTGAATAGATCGCATGATCAGCCATAAAAGAGCTTTAGACTGCTCCTTTCTTTAAATTTTTGGTGACCTACTTTTCTGCCCATTGACATACAGCATAGATTACTAGCAGAAAAATCCGTTCAAACATCATTTTCAAGTAAAACTATACAATGTCTTTTGGTAATTCTCTTAATTATACCACTTGAAACTGTGGCATAAAATTGACTTTGTATGCATCTTTAAATAGCGCAGTGTATTACTCATACGTGACACATTCAGCTAACACAGTCTAGACAAAGATAACGTCTTGGATACTGACAACATTTCCTAATTGAACAGTTGACGATTTTGAAGTAGGCCCTACTGTAGATAACCTACTAAACGATACATACAGGCAAACGACATTATTTACGATAAAATTGGGCTACGTGCGATTAGAGGAGCGCTGTGCCCACACTTACAGGTTTTTTTTTTCACAAATATGGCATCTAAAGAGCTCTACAGCGTCGTTCACTAGGAAATTCCTAACTTGTCATATATGTCTGGAGGAATGAATAGACCCGAGAGTGCTCCCCTGTTACCACACGTTCTGTCTGAAAATTCATCGCAACTGGTAAATGGCAACTTAGATTTTACGACGTGATATCGATTAATAATAATCATAATAATAATAATAATAACTAGAGGCAAATTTGGCAACATACCAAAGTCATTTAATGTTATGAGCTCCATAGCTTTGTTTTCCTTGTAGGTTGTAATTCTTGCAGTGGAGATCAGGGCCCCGTAACTCGAAAACAACGCGTAATTGCGACCGAGTAAAACCGTCTCGATTCCATAACTGGCCCATACTTGTGGGTTATGACAATCAATACTCTTGCGCTCGATGGCAATGCGCGATGCTTTCGAGTTACGGGGCCCAACTTATTAACCTCAAGCAATGACAAGGATATGGATACATGAAGCTACTTCTCTCCCCCTCTCTCTACTCCTAACACTCACACACACACAGAGAGAGAGAGAGAGAGAGAGAGAGAGAGAGAGAGAAAGCATGCACTGGGGCTGGTTTCACCCGAGTTTTAGCCGGAAAACTGGTCTAAAGTTTCAACTCAATATTTGACTTTTTACAACTCTCTGTGCGTCGTCTGTACAAAACTACACCAATAAAATTCAACATTATTTCAATTTAAGTCATTTTGTTGCTGACACGGCAGAAATCATATACTTAGCTATCATTTTCATTTTTATTTCCACGATGTTCTTATGTTTATTTAGATTGTGTTAGAGAAGAAACCACTAACAACCTAATTAGGTAGCATCTGTTCAACTGTATAAAATGCGATGTCGCATGTGCTCTGCGCGGTCATTCATTACTTACTGGCAGAGTGAAGGTATAGTTTGATATTGTAATATCTTCACAACTGACTTTATTACTGAACCATGTGCTTCTGTCTTACATGCTCATGTGGTCAACTGTATAAAAGGCGATGTCGCATGTGCTCTGCGCGGTCATTCAGACCTGGTAGAGTGAAGATATGGTTTGATATCATGTGTAGCTTGTGTAAAATTTATGTATTCACTATGATGTAATTTATATTTCATTTTATATAGAAGTATATTGTTTACATAAGTTTACATACGTTTTTTAATAATAATAATCATTAAGATAAGTTATGGGCATTGTGTTCATCAAAGTGTACATGTACGGTGTTATGGGTGTGGCATTTTCATGAACGACACGTACATATATTTTACGTATTTTAATTAAAATAAATTACAGTCACAGCTCAGATTGTCATGGCCGTCTCTGGGCAGCCAGTTTGCAGCAGAAAAAACGAGAATGGATATTGTTTTAGTGCAAGTGTTTGAAATTAAGTAATTAGTGAAGTAAACTTACAAGTATGTAAATATTGATTTTTTATAAGACCACATTAATTAAGTTATTTAGTATATTTAGTTTATTTATCTCCATATTTCACTGTATTATTATTATTATTATTATTATTATTAGTATTATTATTATTATTATTATTATTATTATTTTCCTTTTATAGTTTTTTGTTCAGTTCTATTCTGTTCACACTGCGTGAATAAACAGCAGTCATATCCAACGGTGTTTCTTCGTTTTTACTCGTGTTTCGCTACACATTTAATGATATAAAATAGCGCCAGGTAAATGTATAATGTTTATACATGTGTGTACTTAGTACGTCGTTATCAATATAGTGTCCTTAACTTGGATGATAATAAAATATCGGTTATATGATCACGAGATTACACTAAAATAAAACAAAGGAAATATGATTGTCCAAACAAATAAATCCACGTTTTTTTTTACCGACAGAAGTTATGAAACAAAAGCACAGTCAGATTACATCGAAATAAAGAAGGTTGTAGATGACAAAAGCAACGAAATAACGACAGAAGTTAATATACATTTATTCGCGGGACTGGAGAGAAAAAAGGTATACCCCAAGCACGAACCAAAAAAAAAAAAAAAAAAAAAAAAGGAAAGACAAACAGCTTTAATAAACGTGCAAATCGATTATAAAACTTCAATAGCACAAGCAAAATTAAAGTCATTTGAGTAAGTCATAGGCAGTTTACATCATTATTGTTATGCAATTCAAAAATACATTTTAACGTTCGCACAAAGTTCACAATTTCCTTCGGTGTCCATAGCAAAAATAATAACCTTGCACTAAATTTCAAATAAAAAGAATAACCACGGAAACGATACTTAATGGCTCCATTCTTATTTCGACGGCACATTGTTTATTACGCCCCTACAGTCTTGGAGAGTAGACATTTTCCCACCTGGAATGGTCATCTCTCAAGAATTTCCACCTGCAGTATCCGACTGTGAGGAATTTCCACCTACACCTCCTCATGTCTTGTGATCTTCATGACCGGTAAGAATTGCTTCATGGCCTGACGCTGAACAAAAAAGAAAAAAACCGACTAAAGAGTTTTAATTCCTACTATGTTAATACATGCATTACGGTCCCAAAGACGAGTGAAACTCAAGTTTCAGCTCTGCCTTGCCTCTTCTCCCATTTCTTCCCTTCTTTAACTATTTTTCCAACTGCAACACTTCCCTTGCGTTTTTTCCCTGCTAACTCTCTTAATTCGTCCGCATCATATAGGCCTACGTATTCATTCCTTTTATTCCGCACCGTCGTTTGTGTACATTCTAAGGTCACGAGGTGATGCTAAATATGTCAAGGCTGTATGACGTTATAAAATGGCGGCTACCTTTCCAGGATGTTTACGTAGCAAAGTGATCGTTAGAATTCAGCTAAAACAGGGCTAACTAGAGATAAACTTCATCAAGGCACAGGAGGGATCGTAGTGCGACCCGGTCACGTTACAATACCATGGCAATGGCTTCAAAAGAGCTGTGTAACGTCTTCAGTGAGAACTTTCTAACTTGTCACATATGTCTGGAGGAATATAAAGATCCGAGAGTGCTCCCCTGTTACCACACGTTCTGCCTGGAATGTATTGCTGACCATGCAGCCAAGAATGGTGTCCAGAACAAGTTTTCCTGTCCCGTGTGCCGCCAAGAGGCCCCTGTACCACCAGGTGGGTTAGAAACTCTCGTGAAAAACTTTTTCTTAAGAAAAGTTACAGATTTCATGAAAGATCAGAAAACGCCCGAGGGGAGACTTTGTGAGTATTGTAATTATAAAGAGGCCACTTTCATGTGCCAAGGATGCCCAAAAAACAACCAACTTTGTTCAACTTGTCGTGATATTCACGACAAAATACCGGCATGTGAGGGCCATTCGTTTGCACCTCTGTCACAAGTAGACCCGTCAGCTAACCCAGTTAGTATACGAGAACAATTACACCACTTATTAGATAAAGCTCAATTCTGCGACAAACACGGCGGAGAACCGCTGGCATTCTATTGTGAAAACGATGACACTGTCATATGCCGGGAATGTATTGTTAAAGTCCACAGCAAACACGAATTTAAAGAATTAGGGGATGTTGTGAAAGTTCAACGAGAACTAATACAAGAAAAACTGAGACGTCTCCCTACTGAGAAATTATCTCGTTTTGAAAAGGCAGAAAATGTTATTGTACAAACGGAAGAGAGACTGACAGTAAACCAGAAAAAGGTTTTTCATTTGATGGATTCGCAAAAATTAGCTATGACAAAGGAGATAAAAGAAAACAGTAAAACTATTGAAAGAGAAATCGAATATTATTATCAACAAGTAGAGAAGGACGTACGTCAACAGACCGACGCATATTTGACCACTGTCAAAAAGCATTTGGAAACTTATGAAACAAAAGTAAAGTTAGAATACATCGAAATGCAGAAAGCAATAGATGGCAAAATCAACGAAATAACGACAGGAGTTAAGGCTCTCACCTCCACGCAGGTAAAAACTTTAGAAGCTGAAAAGGACAAGCTAGAAATGAACAGAATTTCCATTCAAAGCATCCTTGATTTCGCTCAACAGCTCACAGACACCGGTTCTGACACCGAGGTCATGACCCACTCTAAAAAACTCCAAACTAGAATCCAGAAGTTAGAGACAGTAGAACCAGTCTTTTATGCCAAGATCATCGACATAACCTTTATACCAGGACAAACAAAAATGGACGTTGTTCTACAGTTACCTAAAATCCCTGAACCACAGCTGTCCATCAAAACGGGGTCCATTACGGCCAAAACATACCGGGGTCCTTTGGATACGCATTTTGGAAGTTTAAAACAAAAGATACTGAACTATCCTGCGCTGAAGGAATTTATGAAGGTAACCTGGCTTGGCAAACTGGAGCGGAATGTTTGTTTGAACGTGAGCGCTATGCCGTGGGATATCCAGTGCACAGATGACTGTTGTATTTTAGTTTTGCATGGTGGCTACACTTCTCGTCATAATACAGTGTCCGTGTTCTCGAGCACACGTCAATGTAATCGTGATGTCAGTATAGAGGGAGGGGCGAGGTGTATCACTACAGTCAGTAACGATAGATTCATGGTCACATGTGAGGATAAATGCTGTAGACTGTATTCAACATCAGGTCAGGTTATCCGATGTTTTGGTCAGGTTGATATGACTGACCCTTGTGGTATCACTGTGGACCGTACAGAGGGTAAGGTGTACGTGTGTGATGGTGGTGCACAGTGCATCTGTGTGTACGACATGATATCTTTTCAACTTGTTAACAGAATTCCTATCCCAATGTGCAGTAAAGGTCCACTGCGCTGTGCATACCACCACGGCATCAATGCAATCATTGTCAGCGACAACAAGGCCCACTGTGTGTATGCAGTGACACCCCAGGGTGACATCATGTTCCAATACGGAGCACGAGGTCAGAGTGGAAGTGGAGACGGACAACTGTGTTTTCCTCGAGGAGTGTGCGTAGATAAGTTTGGACACATATTCATAGCTGACAACAGCAATTACAGGGTAGTTGTACTTGGTCCAGACGGAAAATTCATACGTAACATTTTGACAAAGAGTGGCGTCATTTATCCTCCTTTGTCAGTCGATGTCAACAGTAACGGGGAGCTTGTTCTTGGGACCGCCGGAGGAAAAATATCCACGTATAAGTATATCGCTTAGCAATGGCTTAATGATTAGACACCGAGATAATGTTAGGGTTGTGATATTAATCACAGAAGAAAATGTAATGAACACACAAAAAACGAATCTTAGAATGAAGCAGTAATACATGTATGGTCGTTTAATATGAATAATGTATATAAATATCTATGAATTGTAGATAAGTAAAATAAATGTCAGCATAAAGGCGCATGAGGATTGATCACTTTTAGCACTTTGAGCCTTTGCAGACCAACATATTATTCATATTTCATTTATAATTTTTTTAGAATTTAATTGCTAACAGTGTGCTTTATGTTTATCTGTTAATGAAACTATGAATCGATGAGGGCGCATTCCAATATATTTTAGATCGATCTATCCTGGTGTTGATTCTCACTGGATTACTGTCAGATAATCCGGCTTAAATGTCCGTCCCGCCTACTACAAGCTGTAAGGGGGTAATTAACTTTCTTGCCCGGTCGGCTGACAGCTATTTAGCTTGAACCCCCAGGGAGTCAGGTCGATCTATTTCGATCGATCTAATCTCTGGGAATGTGGTCTGAAATTAGTTGAAATTATCTTCTTTTTTATTTTCATGTGAATAATATTCACGGGCATAAAGTTTATATATTTCTAACAAGAGATATTAAAATAAGACTGTTGGTTACTGGCACTACTTTAAATCACAAATTGATCTTTAGAAATAAAATCAAATGAGCTTTGGTTATGTTGTCTTTATTAATATTATATTGCTTAGCACTGAAACTCAGCTTTACTAAAGTAGATGCAAGCAGAACACTTTCTTTTTGTAATGTTTTTTATCATTTCAATGTCGACTGTGAATTTAGTGGCTCCGGGCATTATTAATCAAAAATGCACACTTTTGACGGAACTCCGAAATGTAATGCCCAGTTAAAGAAAATCCGAGCAGGACCCCCGCTTTCTCTCACTAGGCTCTGTTCGTCGTAGTGCCACCAGGACTGTGCTCTTATCTTTTAATGCTCGAAAAGTATCCTCCCAAAGGACGCGTTGTGCTCTTAGATAATTTAGTTCAAGAAATGGATTGGTATAACACTCGGGTTCGAAGGGTAAAGTACACATATTGTAGAAAAATGTATTGTTTTTGAATGCATTAAAAAAACAGTGGTATGACTTAAACGCTTACAATACGTCCATGTACACAACACTGCAGGTGGCAGAAGTGGGAGAGCAGATGTTCAAGCTATCCTTAGCGCCATCACGCGACAGTGCAACGTACATCATGCCGTGCAGAAAAATGTTTACCATTTTTCTATTTATGCCCTCTTTCATTTAAAGGCGGAAAAAATTTTACATGGAAATAATTTGCATGATGGCATTAATTCACATTTCACATTTATTGATATATATCACACACATACATACACACACACACACACACAAACACACACACACGTTCTATAAGTGTATGTAAAGATTAAAGCAGCACAAATTATTGGGCATTTTGAATAATACTCCGAGACACCGTCCTTAAAAAAAAAAAAAAAGGAGCTATTCTTCATTGAAAAATACACTTTCACCAGATAAAATAAACACATTAATTCTTAGGTAAAACGGAGTATCTACTTTAATTAAATCGAAATTTTGTCATACCCAGCAGACAAACGACATTGATTCACCGTTGAATCAACGTAAATTTTGGTGGATCAACGTTAAATCAACGTAGAATCAATGTCGTTTGCCTGCTGGGATAGCTCCTGAAAACTATATATGGAAATTTAAAGTTTATATACCGCCTAGTTAAGATAACAAAGCCCTATGCATTTGTATGAGCAGCCTCCACGTTTTACATTAGGGTGTCTCCATATATTGGATATTTCACAGACTGCAGTTATTGCTCCTTCTTAAAACTGTTTCGAAATCTAAAATTGATAGTCAGACAGTCATCCAACAATGTGTCAGTTTGGTCCTGCTTCCTGTCAAATGTGCAGGTACTCGACAAACATATCGCCTGAGTATCGCAAATTCACCCTGAGCTTCAGAGATAACTTGAAACAAACCTCTACACTATGGCATATCCCTGCCCTAACTTGAAACGTCTAGGTAGTGTTATAGTGTACAGGTTGGGTTCAACTTATCACTGAAGCTCACGGTGCACGTCCCACCTTGTCATCTGCCGTACATACATCCTCCATAACTCACTCAGGCCCGTAGCCAGCAATTTCAAATGCGGGGTTCGTTTTCTGAAAAAAGTGGACCTTTTACCATGAAACGTTCATGTACATGTACCTAGATAAAATTTTATCCAAAGTGGACCTTTTCACAGATAAAAGGGCGGTTTTTTCAAACCCCCCGAACCCCCCCCCCCCGGCTAAGGGCCTGTCACTAGTGTAGAAACTAATCAGAGGCCGTGGTTTAAGCCAGATACAACACTCGTCGCCGAGCTGTACGTAACGTACAGCTTGCAGTCTCGTATTGTATCCATCACTTGCGTCGTTTGCTGCTCAGAGACGCTGTTGTTTTCAGCAAACGCATCCCAACAAATACTGTAGTGTCATCTTACAAAACGACTATCGAAAACCGTCATCAAACGACTGTAGAAGAGTTATTGGATCGTTTGTGCACGGTGACATAACGATTGGTGGGTACTCACTGTCGAGGTAAGCGTTATTTAAGATGGACCTTTTTTTCTGTTTATAATATGGATGTGCAGGGCTGTCAGAAACCCAGACCTATTCAACTACCAGACTCGGCACCTACGGATCCAGAATAAACCGGTTTATCAGACCACACTACCCGTTTTCAAGGTGTGTGTCAGATCGCATTACAGAGTATCAGCCACCACACCGATTTTGCCTGGTGCGCGATGTGATAGCGATGATCCTAAGCGGGGTTGGAAAGTAGTGCATCTCATCTAGATTCATGCGCTGCTGCAATTTTCCCTGTTTATGCTAAAATCTGACAATACCGCAATTTTTAACATAAAATTTAGGTTCGGACATAGCCAATGGTGTTTTGTAAATAAGAACTTGCAAACTTATATATTAATTTAGAAAAAAAGACCTAATTTTGATAGCGGAAGCATATTCTATCGGGGGTTAAATATTTTCATGACTTTCATGATGGACGAGATTGAGGGCAAGGGTAATCCTACAGAGGGGTGAGAAACGTCCATTGTTCTCGTCAGCGAGGCTAGCCTTTTTCAGGGTATGTACGCACGGACAGAAAAATAAGTGTTGTGGGAACGTTACTAATGAAGCCACTGGTAGTACTAGTAGATATCAGCCTGTAGTCTTGAACAAGCGCCTCGATGACGAATGAACAGTTGTCAAAAACAAAAGACCCAGGTGTGGTAGTTCAACTACTGTTCATGCGTGCCGCAACGACCAAACCTAATTGCTCCTCAAGGTCACAAAACAATATCCGGTACTGACGGCTAGGCTCGTCTTAATCATATAAGTAGCGCGTTTCCACTCCTTGATTGAGGAAGTCGTCTGTCGCCATGTTGTTGTATTCATACGACTCCTACTTGACGAAAACGAGGCGCGATGCCCGGATGACAGGTAGGCTTACAAAATTTGTGATGGGGTATGATACTCTGTAATGCGATCTGACACACACCTTGAAAACGGGTAGTGTGGTCTGATATACCGGTTTATTCTGGATCCGTAGGTGCCGAGTCTGGTAGTTGGGTAGGCCTGAAACCCATGAAGGGCGGGGGGGGTGGCGTTAGAGGGAAGGGTGCGAGCTAGGTCTCTGTAAAACCGTTGATGTGATTTGTGAAAAATGAAAACATTTTGAAAGTTACCTCGCCGGGGAGTTACGTACATTATTTCCACTGAACACGATTCACGTATACTATAACGTGGTGCCTAAAATAACATGTAAGTTACAGACTCAATTTAAAACAAGTTTAATTGTTAAATTAGCTAAATAAATTTATGGCTAATACTTTGCACGATTTATCACTCATTGTTGTGAAGTATTTCATTTTATTAGAAGGCAAAGAGTAAAATACGTTCAACAATAGGCAGATTATCACCTCCCACCATATTCCCACGCTAATAACTGACGTGATTGAAAAAAAAAATGGTGTTAGCCCACTAGCACCACTCCCCGCTCCTAGAGGTTTAATATGTGAAGTAGACCAGACAGAACAATCGCCCTTGTATCTACGTAGTTGAGAGAGATATTTTATGTTAACACAATTCCAGTATAGATCACAATTAACAACACACAATTGATGTTGTTTCTATTTATATATCATTAATTATCTCTCTTCATCTCTCTCTCTCTCTCCCTCTCTCCTAAGATTTTTGGCATCTTTATCAAACTAACACACCCACCGACACACACTCAACCACACACACAGCGACTGTCATGTTAATGTCGACTAATTGGTAAGAAAAAAAATCAAACTAACAATTGGCTTGAATTTTAAACAAAGCTCGTTTGATAACAGCCATATATGGAATGTGTGAAATGTGACTAAGTTAAGTAGTCTATGAGGTCACTAAAAGAGGGCAGCAGCAGCTTTTGTACCGGTGACATACATGCAGGGGTGGACCCAAGATCATTTGAAGGGGGGGGGGGCGTCGCAGATGCAAAGTTACCCCCACAACCATCCCGTTGGCGTGGGGATCGGGTCCCTGAAATTTTGGTATTTTAGAAGGCGAACGGTGCCATTTGCTACGGTTTAGAACTATAATTCAGCTTGCCAAAACACTAACTTCAAGAGGGGACCATCGTATAGGTAATATTTTTTTCAGAAATCAAGGGGGGGAGGGTCAAGACCCCCCCTGACCCCCCTTAACTCGCCACTGCATACATGTAAATATATAAATATAGAGTGCACAACACGTGGAAGTCGACAAAAATGTCAGTGTAAATGCAGAGGAGATTCTCGTGTTATCTCCTTCAAAAGCGCAGTGTGTTACTCAAATGCCAAACACTCAGCAAAGATAGGCTAGACATGGATAACGTATTGGATACTGAAAAAATGCCCTGATTGAATACTTGACGACTTTAATGTAGGCCCTACTGTAGATAACCTACTAAATGATACATACAGGCAAACGACATTCTTTACGATAAAATTGGGTGGTCTGCAAGCAGGGGAGAGCTATGCCAACCCTAGCAGGTTTTATCACACATATGACATCTAAAGAGGTCTACAGCGTCTTTCACTAGGACATTCCTAACTTGTCATATATGCCTTGAGGAATAAAAAGACCCGAGAGTGCTCCCCTGTTACCACACGTTCATTCTAAAAATTCATCGTAACTGGTAAATGGCAATTTAAGATCTCACGGCGCGACATCAATTAATAATAATTACAGTTTTCTAACCTAGAACAATGACAAGGATATGGATAGCTCTCTCTCTCTCTCTCTCTCTCTCCTCCTAACAGAGAGAGAGAGAGAGAGAGAGAGAGAGAGCATGCACTGGGGCTGGTTTCACCTGAGTTTTAGCCGGAAAACTGGTCTAAAGTTTTTTTACATTTAAGCCATTTAATGATATAAAATAGCGCCAAGTTAATGTACAATGTTTGTACATGTGTACTAAGTACGTCGTTATCAATATAGTGTCCTTAAGCTTAACTTGGACGATAATAAAAGATCGGTTATATGATCACGAGATTACTCTAAAATAAAGCAAAGGGAATATGAATCATCATCATCATCATCATCATTTAGAGCCTATAGTGTTCCACTGTTGGACAAAGGCGCATGCTTTTTCCATTGTTTCCTATCCTGAGCCTTGGATTTCCAGTTTGGCCAAGGTTTCTTCTTCCAAGACTTCCAGTAGTCATCTAATTCATCCCTCCATCGTTTGACCGGTCTTCCTCTTTTTCTTTGTCCATACCTTGGGGTCCATTCTGTAAGCCTGATTGTCCACCTATTGTCCTTCATTCTTTTGACATGTCCTGCCCACCTCCATTTCATTTCTTTAACTGTGAGCAGTACGTCCTTAACTTTGGTCTGTTCACGTATATGATTGCCCAAACGAAAAACTCCACGTTTTTTTTTCACCAATCAATACCAATCAATATGAGATCACATTATAATATATGAGACCACCCCGCGAGGGTCCCCTGGGCATGTCATTTTAATCGCAGGACTGTAGAGAAAAAAGTTATACCCCAAGCACGAAAAAAAAAAAAAAAAAAAAAAGGAAAGACAAACAGCTTCAATAAACGTGTAAATCGAATATTAAATTTCAAGTTTCCTTCTTTCCTTCCTTCTAGTTTCCTTAGGTGTCCATAACAAAAATAATAACGTTGAACCAAATTTCAAACAAAAAGAATAATCACGGAAACGATACTGAAAGGCTCCATTCTTATTTCGACGTCACATGGCTTCACTACGCTCCTACAGTCTTGGAGACACCTCCTCAAGTCTTTTGATCTTCATGACCGGTAAGAATTGCTTCATGGCCTGACGCTGAACAAATAAATAAAAACCAAACAAAACCAAAGGAACTATAAAATAACGCGACTATAAAGAGTTTTAATTCCTATTACGTTAATGCATGCATTACGGTCCGAAAGACGAGTGAAACTCAAGTTCAAGCTCTGCCGTGTCTCTTCTCCCATTTCTTCCCTTCTTTAACTATTTTTCCTACTGCTCTTCACTCGTGTTTTTCTTTTTCCACAGTCTTTGTTAAGTCGTCCGTGCGCATCATTTGCGTCTACATTCCTTCCGCGCCGTTGTTTGTTTACATTCTAAAGTCACGAGGTGATGGTAAATATGTCAAGGCTGTATGTCGTTATAAGATGGCGGCTCCCTTTTCAGGCTGTTTATCGTGGCAGAGAGATCATTAGCTCTGGGATAATAGTGCTTTTTTTATTATACAAATATTTGCAAGAGCAATATAAACTAATTAATTTTAAACAATGTCATTAACACAATTTACACAAAGACGAAAGACATGGAAGACAGAACAAAGAAATATAAAATAAAAATATAACAAACAATGTCGAAAACACAATAAAAATAAATATATAAATTTAGAAATTTATAAATTTAAACGGTGGATTGATCCTTGATTAAATATAGTTTCTTGCAACTTTCCTGCAAGAGCACTGAATAACTATTTCAATTATTCAGCCTACCACTTCGTCCGACTTTCAGGTGCAAACAAAAATTTATTGGGCGCGGTCTTTCAACCCGTGACCTCCACGTACACATACGAACATTCACGACACACCGAACACAATCACAACAAACACAACAAACCTTGCATTCTCCCCCCCCCCCTAAATGGGTTCCACACCCATTAAAAAAACAACTTCAAACTTTGATTGGTTCAGTAGGGGTGACACTTCTTTTGTCCAGTGTGTGTGCCTGAAGCTTTAGTTCTATTCCACGTACATATTCGGGCAGTAGTAAACTTCCAACTGGCTGCCCTACAAAATTTATTTGGTTCTCCTGATAATCCCCCCTTACCCGCTCTAACGTTACCACTATAATGTGTTGATAAAAGGGGCATTTTGGCGCGCGTGTGCGCATACACATGCACTCACACATACTGGTACAGTTTCGCACATACACAATTCACTCACGCACCCACACACACACACACAAATGCACATACAGAGACAAAGAGAGAGAGAGAGAGAGAGAGAGAGAGAGAGAGAGGTACATGTACCTGCGGTGAGAGAGGAGACGGGGAGGGGGGCTTTAACCACACAACCTGCTTTGAATAGCGTAGCATAATCACAACCTTACATCGTCCTCGCCTTCACAAGAGCAAACATGACCTTCTGTTACTGCTACACACCTTCGTGCATTTACTTACAAGGTACCTGTACATTAATTGATTCACTTTATTTTGAGGTTGGGTGCTACATAAAAGTGAACAACTAGTAGGCCTACCTGGTACATACATGCCCTGTGACATGTATACTTAAGACACACGTTTTCTTTGTTTTTATTTTATCTATTATTATTTTTTTTTTTTTGGGGGGGGGGATTCGTGGAAAAAAATCACCTTCAGTTTTCTAACATCATAACTTTTTTCCGATTTGCCGTCAAAGTGACGCTAAATATAGAGTTTGCAATCATAAATTCATTCCATTATCATATTTTATTCTCATCCCTCATCCAAGTTTCCCCAGTGCATGTCATACGGCAGTATTTTCTTCGAGCTAGCACAAAAATACGACCCTGCCTTTTACAGGTGACGTGGCCCTTTTTTAAGTTTCTGAGCAAATATAAGACTGGGTTCCCATACTTATATCGATCCATCTGGATCGACTTAACTCCCTGGGGGTTCACGCTAAATTGCTATCAGCTAAAAACGTCTGTTACGCCTACCGAATCAGCTATATATAGGACCTACACATTCATTCCTTCTATTCCGCCTTGTCGTTTGTTTACATTCTAAGGTCACGAGGTGATGATAAATATGTCAAGGCTGTATGACGTTATAAGATGGCGGCTCCCTTTCCAGGCTGTTTACGTAGCAGAGCGATCGTTAAAATTAAGCTAAAACAGGGCTAACTAGAAATAAACTTCACCAAGATACAGGAAAGATCGGGATGCAACCCAGTCACGTTACAATACTATGGCAATGGCTTCGAAAGCGCTATGCAACGTCTTCAGCGAGAACTTTCTAACGTGTCATATATGTCTGGAGGAATATAAAGACCCGAGAGTGCTCCCCTGTTACCACACGTTGTGCCTGGAATGTATTGCTGACCATGCAGCCAAGAATGGTGTCCAGAACAAGTTCTCCTGTCCCGTGTGTCGCCAAGAGGCTCCCGTACCACCAGGTGGGTTAGAAACTCTCGTGAAAAACTTCTTCTTAAGAAAAGTAACAGACTTCATGAAAGACCAGAAAGCGCCCGAGGGGAGACTTTGTGAGTATTGTAACCATAAAGAGGCCACTTTCATGTGCCAAGGTTGTCCAGAAACCAACCAACTGTGTGCTACATGTCGTGATATTCACGACAAAATTCCGTCTTGTAAGGGCCATTCGTTTGTACCGCTGTCACAAGTCGACATCTCAGTTAAGACAGGCAATATAAGAGAACAATTGCGCCACGTATTAGATAAAGTTCATTATTGCGACAAACACGACGGAGAACCACTGGCATTCTATTGTGAAGAGGATGACACTGTTATATGCAGGGAATGTATTATAAAAGTCCACAGCAAACACGATTTCAAAGAATTAGGGGATGTGGTGAAAATGCAAAGGGATCAAATACAAGAGAAGCTAAAACGTCTCCCTACTGAGAAACTGTCTCGTTTTGAGAAGGCGGAGAATACCATTGTACGAACTGAAGAGAGGCTGACAGAAAATCAGACAAAAGTTCTTCAATTGGCAGATTCTCAGAAATTAGCTATGACGAAGGAGATAAATGAAAACAGTAAAGCTATTGACATGGAAATCAACACTTATTATCAACAAGTAGATAAAGACGTACGTCAACAGACGGACGCTTATTTAACAAATGTCAAACAGTGTTTAGAAACCTATCGAAAAGAAAAACAGTCAAATTACACCAAAATGAAAAGAACTGTCGATGACAAAAACAATAAAATAAAGGCAGAAGTGAAGGCACTCACCTCCACACAGGTGAAAACTTTAGAAGCTGAAAAGGACAAGCAAGAAATGAACAAAGTTTCCATTCAGAGCATTCGTGATTTCGCTCAGCAGCTCACAGACACCGGTTCTGACATCGAGGTCATGACCCACTCTAAAAAAATCCTAACTAGAATACAGGAGTTACAGACAGTAGAACCAGTCTTTGATACCAAGATCATCGACATAACATTCACACCAGGCCAAACAGAAATGGACGATGTGCTACAACTTCCTAAAATTCCTGAACCACAGCTGTCCATCAAAACGGGGTCCATTACGGCCAAAACATACCGGGGTCCCTTGGATGCATATTTTGGAAGTTTAAAACAAAAGAGAGCAAACTATCCTGCGCTGAAGGAATTTCTGAGAGTAACCTGGCTTGATAAGCCGGTGCGGAATATTTGTTTTGACGTGATGGGTAGGCTGTGGGATATCCAGTGCACAGATGACGGTTGTATTTTAGTTTTATATTATGCTTTACGTAGTCCCCTGTACATTTTTCGTAATACATTTTCCGTATTCTCAAGCACAGGTCAATGTAATAGTGAGATCAGTATAGAGGGAGGGGCGAGGTATATCACTACAGTCAGTAAAGATAGATTCGTGGTCACATGCACAGATAAATGCTGTAGACTGTATTCAACATCAGGTCAGGTTATCCAATGTTTTGGTCAGGGTGATATGTCTGACCCCTGTGGTGTCACTGTGGACCGTACAGAGGGTAAGGTGTACGTGTGTGATAGTGCTGCACAGTGCATCTGTGTGTACGAAATGGCATCTTTTCAACTTGTTAACAGAATTCCTATCCCAATGTGCAGTAAAAGTCCACTGTGCTGTGCATACCACCACGGCATCAATGCAATCATAGTCAGCGACTACAGTGCCCACTGTGTGTAGGCAGTGACACCCCAGGGTGACGTCATGTTCCAATACGGAACACGAGGTCAGAGTGGAAGTGGAGACGGACAACTGAATTCTCCACGAGGAGTGTGCGTAGATAAGTTTGGACATATATTTATACCTGACTACGGTAATAACAGGGTGGTTGTCCTTGGTTCAGACGGAAAGTTTCAACGTAACATTTTGAGGAGCATTAAGAAACCTGTGTCAGTTGATGTCAACAGTAACGGGGAACTTGTTGTTGGAACTGAAGATGGAAAGATCAGAGGAACAATATCCACATATAAGTATATTAATGAGAATTGACTTATATAATTCGAAACTGTAACGATGTTTGAATCGTGATTAATATAACTGAGGAAATGTAATGAACACACCTTACAAATAGCCGCCACAATGTTTGTTGAAATTGTGCGGAAGTTCTCAATGAAGATGTGTGCATGAAGAGATACGAAGACATATGATTCAGTCAACTTTATCAGTTTAATTGAGCAGTCCGGTCTTTTGCAGATTAACATGAACCTTTTCTTTCATTTGCAGATGCGTTTTTTTTTCACTAACAGAATTAAAGTGTAAACAGTGGATTTCATTTTGACCTATGTATGATATTTTGTTTTCTTTTTTGCATTTTCATGTGAAATGTTTTAACATGCACATGATGTGTATAGAATGTAAAACAAATGATAAAGATAAGATTTTGCTGGTTATATGGAATGGCTTGATATTTTAGAAGTAAAATCTAACGGGTCTTCAAAATTTTAATTGCTTTGTTTTTTTTATTATTATTTTGTTTACCACTGAGGCTGAGTTTTTCAAAATGTAAATAAACGCAATCAACAGCAGAACAGTTTTTGTTTTCAGTTGTCTTCGCAAGTCGACGGTGAAGTCGCTCCGGACATTATCTAAAAACAGTGCGCAGTCTTGATTGGACTACGAAGTATAGTACCAAGTGAAAGGAAATACGAGCAGAACCTCAGCTTCCTCTCACCGGGCATAATTCTGTTTGTTTTTAAAATCAAAATACGCACAGGACTACCAGGACCCCAAAAGGGAGGGGTCGTGAGAGGGAGGGTCGCGAGCTATCTAAGACATTGTGGTTGAAAACAAAACCGTCTGCTAACTGCTTCACACACTACATTATCAAGTTGTCTAATATATAATTAAAAAGAAATATTGAATACAATTTTGAATTCATTCATTTTTATTTTTTGACACTTCAGCATGTGAAATGCACCTCTATATTGGGTTAGGGTGATTATCGTATGACGCTTACCACAGTGCAGACTGCTACTTCGCTTCACCCATGAAATTGACAAATCAAATATCCCTTTCATTATTGACTATTTATAAGAGAAAACCTTGGCATCTATGCAAATGTATTTCCCCAAATTTACTGCTGTAAAACGTGATTACAGTGTAGCAGGTGTCTTTTCATATTTTTATTTATCTGTTTAAACACTTCTGTATTTGATTATCTGTAAGAAAAGAACGTAAATACCCTGTGATAGGTAACGTAAATGAGACTGATTAAATCTTGCTATAACCTATAATGATTTTTAACTTCATCAATATAAATCCTTGATAATCCAAATATTTATATAGTACTTAACATTGGAAATCCATCGATATATCCATGTTCTCAGGACAAATCGATGGTGATGTGTATTATTTTGTCTACTGTGACCGATTTTAACTTTCTGAACAATTATAACAGACGGTGTCGGTAACAACGCTCTCTTTACACTATACACTATCGAGTAGGATATCCTGAAGTTTTATGATGCCCTTTTTTCTCTTCAATATATAAATGGTTACAAAAACGATATGCATCGGACTATTTATCGTATCGAGTTCCACACTTTTTAATTGGTGTTCCCAGTTTTCAGTGCGTAATTTGTGACCCGGGAGAAACAGTTTTTCCAAACTCTCTTCAGTTGCTAATATCTCGTGCACATACATGAGCTTTTTAAAAAACAGTATTTATCTTGCTTCGCTGGGCATTAAGCAAACAGCGTGGGTGATAACTAAGGATATAACTGATCCTTTCGTACACACCTATTACACATGTACATACATGTACGTCGTACACGCTGCAGTATAGATTGCCACGTCAATGAATTGACAAAATTACACCTGGCATTATTGATTTTTTCAAATCAAAAGTCTTGCTTAATATGTGATTATTTTTCAAATTCTGTGTCAATGCTAGTTGTACTGGTACTACGTTTGTCCAGTTACAGTGGTTAAATGTTGGTTTCACTTAAAAAATAACATTTGTAAATTTAAAGGGATAGCAACTGTTAATTTTGACCAAAAATGAATTTTCCTGTGGTAAAGGACAATTTCCCCATACTAACCAGTTTTAAATGAATCAATTCCCACTTTAAAAACTATCCCCTATTTTTTATTTTCTAAGAAGGTTTGCTTAGAGATTATTACAAAGTGTAGCCATCTATGGAGGTCACGTGATGTGATGGAAAGCACAAATTCCAAAATAACTGTGTTAACCGCCGTTATGGGGGCAAAATAGAATTTATTGAATTTCTATGAGTTATTTACAATGTACTTATTGTGAAATACAGATATCTTACGAACGGTAATTATCCCTTTTATATATTTGTGACAACAAAAGTAATCATACACCCTGTTAATCCAAAAATTGCAGCAGTTAACATTAAAAATAGACCCATTTCTCCATGTCTCAGGACAAATCGATGGTGATGTGTATTATTTTGTCTACTGTGACCGATTTTAACTTACTGAACAATTATAACAGACGGTGTCGGTAACAACGCTATCTTTACCACATACACTATCGAGTATGATATCCAGCAGTTTTATGATGCCCTTTTTCTCTTCAATATATAAATGGTTACAAAAACGATATGCATCGGACTATTTATCGTATCGATTCCCACATTTTTTAATTGCTGTTCCCAGTTTTCAGTGCGTAATTTTGCTGTACCCCGGGAGAAGCAGTTTTTCCAAACTTTCTTCAGTTGCTAATATCTCGTGCACATACATGAGCTTTTTAAAAGACAGTATTAATCTTGCTTCGCTGTGCATTAAGCAAACAGGTGGGTAATAACTAAGGATATAATTGATCCTTTCGTACACACCTATCACACATGCGCATGCATGTACGTCGTGCACGCTGCGGTATAGATTGCCTCGTCAATGAATTGACAAAATTACACCTGGTATTATTGATTTTTTCAAATCAAAAGTCTTGCTTAATATGTGATTCATTTTCAAATTCTGTGTCCCCTGCTAGNTTTTAATTGCTGTTCCCAGTTTTCAGTGCGTAATTTTGCTGTACCCCGGGAGAAGCAGTTTTTCCAAACTTTCTTCAGTTGCTAATATCTCGTGCACATACATGAGCTTTTTAAAAGACAGTATTAATCTTGCTTCGCTGTGCATTAAGCAAACAGGTGGGTAATAACTAAGGATATAATTGATCCTTTCGTACACACCTATCACACATGCGCATGCATGTACGTCGTGCACGCTGCGGTATAGATTGCCTCGTCAATGAATTGACAAAATTACACCTGGTATTATTGATTTTTTCAAATCAAAAGTCTTGCTTAATATGTGATTCATTTTCAAATTCTGTGTCCCCTGCTAGTTGTACTGCAAGAACTACGTTTGTCCACTTACAGTGGTTTTATGTGTGGTTATCACTCCAAAAAATTTAACATCTGTAAATTTAATATATTAGTGACAATAAAAGTAATCATACGCCCTTAGTAATCTAAATATTGCGGTGGTTAACGATAGAAAGATCGACTGATTTCTCCATTTCTCAGGACAAATCGATGGTCTTATGTATTGTTTTGTCAACTTTTCCTTTTTTCCACCTTCTGAACATTTTATACCACGTCGTTTGTGCTACTTATGAACAGACATTGGGCGGATCTTAAATCATCTTCATTACGTGGTGCATAAAATACTAGGTTCTAACAAACTAAAGCAATATATGAATGCACATTATTTTAAACAGCGATACACAGAAGCGGTTGGCTCATACATGTAGATAGTAATATAGCAGCAATGGCTTGAAAGAGCTCTGCTAGTCTTCAGTGAGAACTTTTCAACGTGTCTTTTTATAACGAAATCTTATTTCTCTCGAGCAAAACAAAAAAAGCAATTCCACCTACATGTACCCGCGAATTACCAGCAGGCGGTAAGTAAACACACGCACACATACACACACACACACACACACGCAGTCCAACATAAACAGGTACACTCACATTTCCGGAACAGAAAAAAATATTTTCGAGAAAAGAGAGGTCAAAGTGGCCATTGGTACGAACTATATTTATATGAATTACCAGAGGCAACTTTTTTGTTTAGTTTTTACCACAAATAAATTTATTTAAGACATTAACTGAACGCCAGGGGGGCTTTCAATGGCTTTGGAACTCCCGATTACTAAGAAAGTTAGAGCAGCCTTTTCTACTTTCTTCTGATTAGATTTCCAGGAAAATGGTTTTCAGGCGTCATAGTTGCTTAGAATATCCCCCGTTTTGGATAAGACGAGGTTTAACATTTCAACGAAACTAGTAAACGACAACATAGGAAGATCTCGCAGCGAGTTAACGGTTAATGATTATTCAGATAATTTCAACCAGAGGCATAATTGAGATCGTTTTAAATAAAAAAAAAAGTTAAATTAAAGGTGGGCTCCATTTTAATTTGGTCCGGGCCTTACACCATAGAAAGGGAGCCAGCCAGGGCAGTGTCCCTAGAGCTGCTACCATTTTACAGGCAAGCTGAGTGCAGAAATATGGTTGATTTGTTCCTGTTCTTCTTTCTATCTCTCGTTTATACAGAAAAACACTCATGGGCATTCACTTTAGGGCATCCCATGGGGTCCTGGGGTTCATATGTATCCGAAGCAAGAACGAGGCTCTATAGAATTCCTGTAAAAAGTCTAATAGAACGACCAAGAAAGTCTAATAGAACTACCTATGAACTTTTCGTAAGGGAAGACAGCACACGCAGCTACATCTATAGCATTACTTGTGGAAAGTACTGCATTGATAGCTGGGGATACAGATGTTTGTTTAATTAGTAAAAAGTTACCGCTATACTGTGTAATAAGGAAGGGGGGTTGGGCACACACACAATCTCACACATAGACACGGACAGAGAGAGAAGATACATGTATACAGATCATACATGTATGATCGTTTAATATGCACACTGAAAGTATATATAAATTCTACACGAAAAAGACAAATATCAGCATAAAAACATTTTAACCCTTTGCAGACCAACTGTTGTCGCTTACGACAACAAGTTGCGATTACGGTCGTATTACTAGTCATCGTTGTATTGTTATGCAAATGATTTGCTCAGTATATATACGGTCAGCAGTAGTTCTGGACGCGGCCACGTTTGTATTTGACGAGCAGAAGGCTCAGGTCGGCAAGTTTGAAGATATATATAGTAGTTAATTCGGCAAAAACTGTGGATCACCATCGGACGGGAAAAGCCACATTTCTCTGTACGTATTGTTAACCATTTTGCACAATGTATATGTAAAAGCATAAGTCGTTTGTCTAGCCAAATTTATGGTTTTCACAACATTTCCCGTTTCTTATAATTAATTCATTATTTCTTTTTATATCTGTATTCAGTTTATATTTGTGTATTTTTATATTATCAGTTTGGTGTTTATATTTCATTATTTTGTTATTTTAGTTTCACCATGTCCATGTCAGTGTGTGCGTGAATAAAGGTGTGAATATTTTCCCGTTGTTTGTTTTCGTTTGGCGTGGGATCCGCAACACCAACATATTATGCATATGCTTTATTTCATTCATATATTTTTTTAGAATTTAATTGTTGACAGTGCACTTTATGTTAATCTGCATGTTTTAATGGAACCTACTAAACTATGAGACTAGTTGACGCTATCTTTTTATTTATTATTTTCATGTAAATTATATTCACAGGCATTAGGTTAATATATTTTAACAAGAAATATAAAGATAACGCTTTGTTGATCATTGGCACTACATTAAAGTGCAATTTGATCTTTTAGAAATAAAACCAAATGGGCTTTGATAATGTTAATTGTCTTTATTAATATCATTTTGCTTATCACTTAGATTCAGCTTAGCAAAAGCAGACGCAAGCAGAAGAATTAAAAAAATATATATATTCTTTATGTCGAATGTGAATGAAGTAGCTTCGGGTATTATTAAAGAAATAGTGCACAGTTTTGATGGGATTCCAAATGTAATGCCCAGTTAGAGAAAATTCCAGCAGGACCTCCGCTTTTTCTTATTGGGCTCTGTTCGTCGTAGTGCCATGATGACTGTGCTCTTATATTTTAATGCTAGAAAAGTATCCATCCAAAGGACGTGTTGGGCTCTAAGATAATATAGTTCGAGAAATGGATTGGTAGGACACTCGGGTTCGAAGGGAAAAGCACACATATTATAGAAATGCATTATTTTTTAACGTATTAAAAAACAGTGGCCTGACCTTCACGTTTACAATACTTCCATGTACACAACATTGCAGGTGGCAGAAGTGGGACAGCAGGTGTTCAATCTACCCTTAGCGCCATCACGCGACAGTGCAACGTACAGTATACCGTGCAGAAAAAAATGTTTACTATTTTTCTACTTATACCCTCTTTTATTTAAAGGCGGAAAAAACGTACATGGAAATAATTTGCATGATGGCGTTAATTTTTCAACATTTATTGATATATAGCACACACACCCACCCACACACACACACACACATTCTATAAGTGTATGTAAATATTAATGCACAAAGTGTTGAACATTTTGAATAATGCTCCAAGTCTTGGAGACACAGTCCTCCAGATAAAAAGCTATTCTCCATTGAAAAATAAACTTTCACCAGATAAAATAAACACAATAATTCTCAGGTAAAACGGAGTATCTACTTTAATTAAATCGAAATTTTGTCATAGCTCCTGAATAGTACATCGAAATTTAAAGTTTATATACCGCCTAGTTAAGATAATAAAGCATTTTGCACTTGTATGAGCAGCCTCCACGTTTTACATTAGGGTGTCTCCATACATTGGATATTTTACAGGCTGCATTTATTGCTCCTCATTAAAACTGTTTTGAAATCTAAAATAGATCGTCAGACAGTCATCCAACAATGTGTCAGTTTGGTCCTGCTTCCTGTTAGATGTGCAGGTCATCGACAAACATATCGTCTGAGTATCGCAAATTCACCCTAAGACTCAGAGATAACTAGAAACGAACCTCTACACTAACTTCAAACGTCAGGGGTGTGTTAAGAGTGTGAAAGTTGGGTTCAACTTATCTCTGAAGCTCAGGATGCACAAAGTAGACCACGTTTCACCTTGTCATCTGTCGTACATACACTGCACGCCCTCCACGCTTCGGTGTTAAATTTTGTTAAATCACGGCTAGGGCGTAGAACAAGACTCAGCCGTGTTGTATTTGACATACAAACACGTTACTTACTAGTGTGGTCTAAGCTAATCATAGGCCGTGGTTTAAGCCAGATACAACACATGGGCGTAACCAGGCATACGCACGGATGCACTGTGCGTACAATTTTCTGGGCCAACCATGATATTATTCTCTATAAATCTAGTGTATTTTTCACAGAATATAATCTAAAATCCACTTTGATTGTAAGTTATTGACACTTGAATGTACAAATCCTCTGTATAAATTGTACACGCACCATTTTTGTCACACCCTTCTCGCTTGCTTTCAAAGAACTGAGGTAAGCAATACTACTTATCTTCAGATATCCTATCTTAATCCATCTAGCTGGAACTTCCTTTACCTCCTTGATTGGAGGGTTAAATGCCCTTCAACTCTCAGGTAGCCTTTGTCTTAAGTGGATCGAGCGCACTCTCGCTGGCGATATTTATCTCAGGTAAAAATCTACCTGTGCGTTATTTTCAAAGAAGATTTTTCCTGCAAAGCTTCAAAAAATTTTGACACGGACTTGATCCAGCTTACCTCTCCAAACTAAGAGGGTGGCATGAACAATTTTCACAAACAAATAATTAAAATTAGATAGGGGCCTATATCAGATATTAATCCTGTGGTATAGTTGGTTGATTTTGGATAATACCATATATAAGTCCAGCTTTTAGAAAATTCATCATTAAGCTGACCAAGGCAGGGGCGGATTCAGGATTATTTGAGGGGAGGGGGGGGGGCGCGGATGCAAAGCCAACCCTCCCCCTCCCCCTTTTGGCGTGAAGTTCGGGGCCCAACATTTTCCATACATAAGTCGTTTTGGAATTATGATTCAGCTAGTCAAAATTTTAATTTCAAGAAGGGGCCATTGGTGTGATTTTTTTTAGAAATCGAAAGGGAGGGTCATTCTCATCTCTTCAGCGGGAGATCAATCGCAAACAGAGGGAATCGAGAAAGCTTCGAGAAAACTTCGTTCGCGGTATGTCGTCAGCCGGAGACCGCTGCCGACCCGAACTAGAGACGTGAAGGCAACTTTCATATTCATTCTGGGATGTTTCTTTTGCAAAAAAGGGCGTCGGCGAGAGATCGTTATCGATTAATTTTACCCCCACCCCCTTGAAATTTATTCTTTAATTTTTTTCATTTTAATTTCACACACATCCCCCTCCCCCCGGTCACGGCACTTGGAAAAGTAGGACGCCCTGAAATTTCCGAGGAAATTGCGGATGGCAATTTTGGACGGACTGTGCCCCAGTACTGGAAAAAGTGTTGGTTCTTGGAGAAATTATACACTGTAACTTAATTATATCGTGGGAATATTTTAACTTTAAGAGGTGATTTTATTTTATTACTGGTGAAAAGTAAGCTATGATATTTGGCACATATAATTTAAACTGTCCTACATCTGTTGTACATTGTAAGTCTACATTTAGCTGTACCTGGGAATTATGAAAATCTGTGCGTACAGTTTTAAAATGTCTGGATACGCCCCTGAAACAGTCGTCGCCGAGCTGTACGTAACAATTACTGCGGCTCGACAATACGCTCGTAATATTTCACGTACAGCTCGGCGACTCGTATTGTATCCATCACTTGCGTCGTTTGCTGCTCAGAGACGCTGTTGTTTTCAGCGAACGCATCCCAACAAATACTGTAGTGTCATCTTACAAAACGACTATCGAAAACCGTCATCAAACGACTGTAGAAGAGTTATTGTATCGATCGTGT
>NW_019773699.1:0-59129 GCF_001039355.2 Lingula anatina | reverse complement strand
CTGAATGTAGTTCTAAACCCGACCAAAGGCCCCGTTCGACCCAGGGGGGGGGGGGGGGGGTCGGCTTCGCATCCGCGACCCCCCCCCCCCCCCTTTAAATAATCTCGGATCCGCCCCTGTACATGTACATGTATGTATGTCATAAGGTCCCTAAATATAGGATATAGTATATCGAATTGTAAACATCTAGCACACATTGTATTGTTTTCAATATTAAGGTTGCAATTAAAACTTATAGATCTATCACGATATTTAACTTTACCAAGATCAGTAAAATGTCTTAACGATCGAGAAGAGGTGTTAGATTTACGCCCAAAACAATCTAAATTGCAGTTGTTGAGCTATGAATATGAAAGCACAGCCGCAGTGACCATGCAGTGGGTTAGTGCCAATGGACACATTCAGGGGGTATTGTTACCCTCTACCAGGGTGGCAGATTTGATAGAGAAACTTTGAAAAAGTCAGAGAATGAATAACTGTCTATTTATCTAAAGACATATCTGTGAATATCTTGTGAAAAATCCATCTGTCGCCCTGGTAGAGGGTAAGGTATTGTCAGGACTAAATAACTTGGACAATAAAGCGCTATGTAAAATAGAAAACAGTGCTGAAGTCTTAAAAGATTTAGAATTTGCAGGAGATCAAGTGATAAAAAAATCATTGAACATTTGATGCCTTGCCATACAGTACCCACAATTTAACGGGGTTAAAATCTAGTGTTCATTTAAATTTATTTACAATTATACTTTGTCAACTCTACCAATTTTTGTGATAAAATCTTGTTCAGGGATGAAGTTACGCCCACAACGGATTGCTATCTCACCTAGCTCAAAATGCTGAGTACAGTGGCGGATTTAGGGCGGGGTGAGGGGATTCCTGACCCCCCCCCCTCCAATTTCTGAAAAAAATCACACCAATGGTCCCCTCTTGAAATTAAAATTTTGATTAGCTGAATCATAGTTCTAACTAAACCGTACCAAATCGCTCCGCTCGCCCTCTTAAATACCAGCCGGGGGGAGGGGGGGGGGGCGGTTTCGCATCTGCAAATAAACCTGGATCCGCCCCTGAAATACATGTAGAAAGGTGTTAAATTGACGATTAAAGCTTTGAGTTCCCTATGCTTATACATTGCAACGGGATATATAAACGCCGGTATTTTATATTTTCCGTGTTTTTTTTTTTTTTTTTTTTTTTCATTTTTTAAATCAGCACAAAGATAGATGTATTATTGAACAATAAGATATAGGAAAAACTCATTTTAGGTATCTGGATGCTAATAAAAGGTTTACAATACCATTAAGACTATTTCCAGTTATATATTTTTCTTGTCTCACGGTCACACTGTACATGTATATCACGTAGTTCACTGTTCACATTCAACAAACCAGATGAATGGATTCTGAAACCGCTTTCTTGATTGGTCGACCTTCATCAAGTACACAAAGCAAGTGTGCGTGCGCCACTACAACTGAACAAGAAACGTGGAAGGTGAGATCGAGGGAGGCAGGAGAGGTACGTCCATCGCGAGCGGCAAGATGACTGGCAAACGATATGATGTGAATGGAGATCATGATGAAGACTCTGTTGGTGTTACGGACGGTAAGTTTCGAACCAAAATATCGAGTTCTACAGTGCCCATATTATCATAATGGCACTGTACTGCGTACGCGCAGAAAGAGAACATCGCGTGGTACTGGTACGTGCGCCACAAACATCATCGATATATCATAATGTCCGCTATTTCATAATTCATTGAAATACGTTGCTACACATGAATCTTCCTGTAAAACCCTATGCAGATATGATTAATGCATTTCTTGTTAGAAATAATGAGATGATAAGACATTAATTACTACCATATTGGCTTGTTGCCAACGACGCTTATTTCACTCATGTCAGATGCAGATGGTATACGTGTAGGGGGGTGGGGGGTGGGGGTGCTCCCCATTAACATCTTTAAATGGTTTTCATAGTATGTATGTGACATGATGAATATGACGCCTACAAAATTAATGCCCCCCCCCCCCCATGCCATATTGATTATATTTTGACCTTGAAAAATAGTAAGTCATGATGATTCTGCATAATGTTTTAAGAGTTGGTACCTGAGGATAAATCACTTCTGATAGCCAAAATAACTGAGTTATATTAACATATATGTATGAAACGAAACAAAATTTCTGCAGCTGGTATTAGAGTTTGTTGTTTAATAGTAGCTATTAATTAGTACCCCTTATCATTGGAGATATCCCTTTCTACCTTTTCTACCTCACATAAAAACAGTATATAAAATTATGTGAGACAAAACCACTTGTTCAATTCATTCCATGTGTTCAACATATGACAATAAAAGTGCCGTCATCTGCTAGACTTCTATTATATATATATATATGCACAAGTAGGCAAATATATTTNTCTACCTCACATAAAAACAGTATATAAAATTATGTGAGACAAAACCACTTGTTCAATTCATTCCATGTGTTCAACATATGACAATAAAAGTGCCGTCATCTGCTAGACTTCTATTATATATATATATATGCACAAGTAGGCAAATATATTTTACTCCTCCCAACCCCCCCCCCCACCCCCCACACACACACACCCAGCAGCAATATTGGAATCCCCCCCCCCCCAGTGCCAAACTGTCTGCATTGGCTGCTGTGATGTATGCGACCAGCCAGTTCAATCTTGTAGGTCTGATCTTGGCCTACTCCTGTGGCGTGTGTTGTTACACCTATATACATGAGATGAAGACGTACTGTTTGTTATGAATGAAGAAAATGCATTACATAGCATATTTTGATAAAAAATTTAATTAAAATCCAGTGATGCTCTTGTGCATTTGAAATCGCCTTTGGCACATTTTAAAAGTCAAAAATAATGTCCCAGAGACAATACTTTAGTGTATGTATTGCCTTTCATTTGCACATAATACCTGTGGATGTCTATTGAGTTATTTTGAAATATCTTATATTGGGCGCATCTTTCAGTTATAAAAATGATTAATTTTGACAATTCCTTTCTTCTTGTCCAATGCTTAATTTCCACCAATTTTCTTTTGACGGTAAAATTATAGTCCTATGTTTAGAATGTGATGACCAAGAGAAAAGTGTTACTTACAAGTAGTACTAGTACTCCTTAATATAGGTTTTGGAAGTCTTTGGGTACGTAGTCTGAATAAAAGGTACTGTGTATGATGTAAGTACCCCAGCAGTAACAGGTGAAACATTATTTTAGGCACAACTTTGAAAAGTGGAATTTATATCCTTTTGTCCATGGGGAGCCTTATATGAATATAAATATGTACCTCTTCTATCATGAAATATGTTACAAAATACATCAAGACATGGTCATAGGTAATAGACGCACCTCAGGAATCCACCTTTGTCTGCACTTGCCCGCTGTATAATCCTTACAGGGCGCTTGGGTGCCATCATTCAACTGTGGTTTTTCACACGTGTAAATTTCATGTCCATTGAATGACCTTGGATCTTCCTATTAATGAAATGAGAAAGGTCACTTAAAGTATAACCACATGTTGAGACAAATTTTTCACGTGACTCTCCTTGCCATGTTGCTTGGCTATTGTAGTCATCACTGAACATCTAGGTTTGCACATCTAGGTTTGTTTTTCTCTCACATTCAGCAGCCATGCCTGATAAACCGAAGGACTATGATGGGCCCATTAACCCAAAAGATGGTAAAGTATTCATTGTAGTGATTTAATTTGTGTATTTTTCACATTCATTCTTTTTCAGCTTTGTGTCATAGGACAATTTCTTAGGTTCAGCCTGGGTTACGTATTCGTGTCCAATAGTTATTTCACTTATTTTCTTTTACAATCTTATGTAAGGTATTTTCTCATATTTTCTTAAACATGAATGCACTTATTTGACATCCTCTCAGCGGCAGGTATTGTCAAACTGTCTCGACTTTGTATTAGATTTTATTTGATGTTTTTCATTTGTTATTCATGTTACCACACCTTTGCTGTTCTGTTGTAGCAGGTCCTGTATCTTTGAGTCGCAATCAAATATAATTTACCCAAGCATTTGATTTAGCTAACCTTTACAATATTTAATAATGTTGTCTTCTTTTTAATGTGTCTACATTTTATTGGTTTATTGTATGTCTTTTAGGTGTAACACATGGAATTAAGTGTTTTTTGTCTTGAAGATTTATATAAAGCAATAATCATACATCAGATGTTTTGTATTTTTTTTTTTTCTATTTCTCTCTGGTAACAGTGAACAAGTACAACCCACTTGGTGGTTTTCAGATTTCTTTCAAATAGCCAAATTTGAAATTAGTGCCTCAAGATAGTATGATATACTCTGCATTGTCATATGTTTGTAATATTTTTATTTACATCTTTATTTTTAGTGCCTTTCTGGTGCTCTTGTCGCCTTGGTCTTGCCGCCATTGGTTGCATGGGTTTCTTCATTTTGTACGCCCTCCGTATCAATATAAGCGTGGCTCTTGTCTGTATGGTCAATCACACAGCTACAGAGATACTAAACAAGCAATCCTCAGTCAATGGGAACCTTTCAGACAGCGTATGGTACAACACAAGTTATGGAGAGAATAATACAAGTTTTATAGTCAAGGGAATGATAAATGAGACTACTACCCAGCCAGACCCAACTGGAGTTGTGTGCCCTGGAGCTGGTGATGGGGAATCAGATGGTGTGGTATGTATATATACATGCAGATGACTTCATTAAATGAAAATTTTCATGCCTTGCTCAGTCTTTTAGACTTGATTGTTGGACAGTCTTAATTGTTCAAGCCAAATCATTTTTCAGTGAACTATATATGATAATTAGTTTCCAAATATGAATTGTTATTTTTCATTTTGTCATGGGCTGAAGATTAAACCATGTAGCATGTGTTGGTATCTATTTTTTGTGGTTTTAAGTTTTCATGTTGAACAGCCTATTAAATCCCCAACTCTTTGTAGCTCATGTTTCTGTGTCTGTTAATCTATATAATGAAGATTTTAGCTCATCTAAGTAAATTAACCCAGCCCTTTAAAAGATTGGCCCTCAGATAAAATAGCCCAAAGTTTTCAATGAATATGTTTAAAAAAGCAATAAGGGTCAATGTCTCACTACTAATTCACTCACATTCTTCAGTGTAGGTATAAAGGTCTGTAGCAGTGCTAGTTCCACACATGAACACAGTACATTCCATGCACAGTTGTCATCTAATGGCACATTTGTGGAAAACAGTCTGTTACAAGTCCATGCTAAATGACCACGCCTTCTTAACAGTATGAGATTAACTGAATAACTATTAATCTAGCAGCACAGTAAAACATAAAACATTGTGGAATTTTTTTAGTATAACATGTATATAATANGGGGGGGTCGGGTGCCTAGAGAACTGTATAAAAAGGCTCATGTAAAAAAAAAAGTATTACAGTATTTTATGTCAAACTTTATTGCATCTATCTCGCTTACACTTACACTATCACTCTATATGTTTAAGATATCACTAGAGACGTAAGGTGCTTTCTAATACAAATTTGATGCCAGCTTTAACACTGACTGAAATATTTAATCTTGAAGATCTGCAGAAAATAATACTGGTAGAACTTGCATTTTGCTGGAGTAGGAGAACGACTTAAGTATGTCATCAGATCTCAGCATCACATTTGTTATGAATTTTGTAAGGAATGAACAAGTGAACTTTACATTTCTCATTATGGAGCATCTAGCAAATATAATCTCTGCTTATATACCAGTAAACAGTTTGTCTTTCACATTAAAATCCAATGACGAACATGACACAGTGTTGAATAATACTAGTTATGTGGTAGGGCCTATTTCATTTTTTCCTTATTGTGTAAAATGCCTCTTTTTAAGACCTGGTTTTAGATTAATTTACTACTACAAAGACAAAATCTCACAGCTCAGTGAATGATGAGGTACATCACAAAGTCTGTCATAGTGAACAGAAGAAACGGTAAGCAGATAAAACAAATAATCATATTTATCATATAGGAAAAAAATGAACTATTTAATAAAAAATTCAAGATATAAATAATATACGCTCAAAATATCAAGCTGTCCGGAGTCCATGTCTTCTGTTCTCTGGTGAGAATTAACTCATTGTGTTAGGTGAGAAATAGGTCTCAATGCAATGGGAAATAAGACTTGCTTTCCGCATGCTGTGACAACACAGTTCTTTTTCTCCTGGTGATGATAACTGGATCAACTAGCTAGGACATAACGACTGCCTGAAATATATGAAAATACAGTGCATAAGCATGAAAAGCCCATTTTTCTGAATTCAAACACTTCACTCGGTTGAACTTCCTGAGACTGGAAATGTTCTGACTATCTCTGAATTTTCAAGTGGACAGAGGACAATTCACTTTTCTTGGTGTCCTGAACTATTCGCCGACTCTTCACTACATTACATAATGTGTGACCTGTCATCTGTGGATAATGGATATAATGGATCTAATGGATCTAATGTTCAGATTATGGATCAAGAACTACAGGGTATAACCCCCCTTCATCTAATGTTTATATTCTAAATATCTTATCTAACTGACAAGATAAAACAGGTCACTATGACAAAATAAAATGAATGTACAAGTAAATACCGCTAGACAGTTTAAAGTACACATAGTTAATATTCCTTTTCTGAAATTCAGAGTTACAAAATTAGGCCAAATTTGAACATAAGCAAATATATATATATATATATATATATATATATATATATATATATATATATATATATATATACCAGTACTGAGGGAGTAATGACGTTGAGTGTAGGTATTGACACTCACATGATAAAATACGTTGTTCCTGCATCGTTTGACATACTAACCCAGGGGCCGAACTAGGATTAATTGATGGGTGGGGGCGAAAAAATTTGCTTAAAAGAGGGTGAACGGTGCTATTTGGAAAGATTTAGAACTATGATTCAGCTAGTCAAAATTCTAATTTCCAGGGGGGACCAGAAATCAAAGGGGGGGGGGGGAGGGTCATGGTCCCTCTATAACCCCCCTTCTAAATCCGCCACTGAAGGAAGCATGTATTGAATATAGTAGCTTTGCACTGTAGAAGGAGGTGAAATTCATCTTTCACTTTCACTTTAAGTGGCAGTTAACAAAATCTAAAAAACCTGCCACCCTGTTAGAGAAAGTACAAGCCTACTCACAAATCCCACACCCCAGCACACTGTTTACAATGGTCGTATTGAATGAATCACTGGAAGCTAGAAGGTCAAACCAAATGTCCTTTCCCGGGGGCTCCTCGTACACAAAATAAGACAAACAGAACCGTTGCACCGCTCACAGTAAGCAGTCCCCTCCGCCAGAGGTCTCACACTGCACGCCGTGCCTGGTACTCAAAATAGAAATAGGCAGTAGTTTACACCTTAGCCTGCTAGTTGACACCAAAATTAACCTAAGCTACATACAAGAAATGCCAAGAAAAAATTTAAAAGGGACTAATTCTCTCTCACTGCACTACATTCGCGCATGTAGTGTTGATCAGTATTATCCATGCATAGATTCTGCAAGATAATTTTTTCGCAGTGTGGCGCATGCGCAGTCGTTAGACTACTGCACTGGCTAGGGAAATAGAGGAGGATTTGAAATTGTAAAATCACAAATTATTAAAAAAATAAACTGATACCTTATTATTTAAATAAAACGGATAACTGAAACTGCACATCAAGTTGGCATGAACCTGTACATTCAAGTTTAACTATAGATTTAAAGAATATATAGTTTTTAAAATGAACCCAGTTTCTCTATTAGTTGAAGAGTCCATTTCATTATATGTATATATACCTGCACGGCCACGACAACAGCAGAGGTTGATCATCTTTGAAGCTTGTCGAAATATTTTTTATGCATTCCTGTTATTTTTGATTATTGATTATTGATTGAAACTAACCACTTCTAAATTAAAGGATTTGCTTCATGCCGTCAGAATGGCCTGAACGGAACATATTCTTCAGATAACATGCCCAACTAACGATATCTTTATCCAAATACACAAATTAAAAGCTCATTTTGTAAATTTTTGGCTTTAAAAAACGTCTTATTTGCTCGGCCTGAGAGTTAATGAGCTACGTTGTCACATGGTCTGATGACGACAATCGCGCCACTGGAGAATAGAGCGTGCTTAGCTGTTAAACTGAGCTGCATTGTCTACCTGTAAGATGACTTCTCTCGCTTCTGATAAAAGTTTATACTCATTCAAATCTCTTACCCGAGGGGTCTTAATCCTCGTGAAGCTGTGTAAAACCATTTCCCGTCTAGTCAATTCTTTAACAAGCATTTAATCATGGTTATCCCAAGTTGTATAAAACACTGCATTTGAATGAGTTAAGGGAAATGTTGATTATTGCATATGAGGTCCATGTTATTTGTGAAATTCAATTTAGTTTATTAAACCGCTGACACTTCTTCTTGCATACTTTTATTAAACTGAGGTAAACAATGCCCGTTACCTTTACAAGTCCTATCTTAATCATCCATCTAGCTGGAACTTCCTCTACCTCTTAATTAGAGGGTTAAATGGCATTCGAACGCACTCTCTATCTAAGCTTTACTCCAGTTATCTCAGGTAAAAATCTACCTGTGCGTTAGTTACAAAGGGCAGCTCCCGTAGACCTGGGGGTACTAGATAAAATCTGAACACCAGGTTTATCGAGGAGCTAGAGAAAGAAAGGAAGAAATTTTCCTGAANCTTGTATCGAACGCACTCTCTATCTAAGCTTTACTCCAGTTATCTCAGGTAAAAATCTACCTGTGCGTTAGTTACAAAGCGCAGCTCCCGTAGACCTGGGGGTACTAGATAAAATCTGAACACCAGGTTTATCGAGGAGCTAGAAAAAGAAAGGAAGAATTTTTCCTGCACAACTTCATAGGAATTTTAACACGGACTTAATTCGGATCCTCATAAGGTGATTTTTCTCACCAATATATTTCCAAGGGTTTCCGCCTTCATTACACCACCACTCCTAGCATCCATGCACCTCATAATCATTTATCAGTCATCCTCTTCGACTTAATAGTGAAGCAAGAGCGGACCTAAGCATGTGGCTTCATTTTTTACATCACTTTAATGGAAAATCAGCTGCCTTCACCATGACACTCGTCAGATACCTTACACTTGTTTACAGATGCCTCGGGGTTAATAGGTTATGCGGCGGTCTTGGGCTGTCACTGGTTCTTTAATGAATGGGATGCAGTAGCTGCACTTTGGCATATCACAGTCAAAGAGCCGTTTCCTCTAGTTCTTGCTTTGGAATTTTGGAAATCACAGCTGATTGAGTACGACAGGTTCATCTCGCCCTCTCCTTTGCCAGGTTCAAGCCTTGTTAGATTATTACCGACGAACGTTTACGCATACGTTAGGTCCTTTATTTCAGCTTATTGATGGAACACCGGTCACACTTATTCTTATGTTTCTTCAGAATTATCCAAAGCCCTTGCTTTTGCAGGATAGATATATAGATGGTCTTGTTTTTATAATTATGTGTGTTTCATGTTTTCTGATTTAAAAAAATTGACAGGGTGGGATCACCATTTTAATGCCTTATTTGGCTCCCTTAATTTTATTCATGGTTGCCAGTTTCTCTTCCTATACCTCATTCAGCTGTAGCTAGTTCCTCATGGGATATGGATTGGTAGTTGCACATTTTTTTAGTAGCACATAGGATTCAGATATAATGTCAGCTGTTGTTTATCATTCCAATCTTTTCACAAGCACTCCTCGGTTGGCGGGGATGTGAGCTTCTCTCACGTCATATGGCCTTTTATTTTCATTTGCGCCAACTTTTTGCTCCTATAGCTGTTGTGATTTCTCATATTTTTCTTGATTAATCCTGGTTACACTCATGAACATACTTTATTATTTTTATATTATGTCACTCATATAGTTTGGGGGATGTTTGATTATCTCCCCAGTTTTGTAACTTTGAATCTTATCAGTTTTCGTCATTAATAAATGACAATTTTCATTCATATAGACTTATCTTACTTAATTTGGAGCAAAAACAGAGCTTCGTTGTGCTTGTGAACATTTGGCTACATAAACTGGGATTCCGAAAGGCTTCGCAACTTTGCGACATTGAGTGTTTGGACTTAACCGGTCGCAATTCTGCTAATTTCGTTCGGTTGGTGGGAAAACTTCGTCAACACTGATGCAAAGAATTACATTTCAATACCTATCAAGAACTTTAAAACAGAAATGAGAAGACACTGCAGGTCGCTGATTTATTCCTACGTTATGTTTCTTAAGATGATTGCTACGTTGTGTTTTACACTAGGTATATTGTACTGGAACGGATTTTCCGTAGAAGACGTTCAGAGATTTCTAAACTCAGACCAGTCCCTTGATGAAATAGAGAGACTTACCTTAATTAGTGTCGGTTGTATTCTAGGGCTTGCTGCCTTGTTCTCTTATCTATCCATATTCTTAACATGCACCATGGGCATTCCTAAGTTCGGCTATGTCTGTGTTGTGATATCCATGATTGTGTCCGCTATAGGTGTTTTCATACCGATGTGTAGTGAACAGACATCGGCTTTTGAAGAAGAGAAATACACTCCTGATCAGACACTAAGAGGAGTCCTGTGCAGATGGCTGGTAGAAAGCCTTTCGCTCAGCTGTGATCGCCACAATCCTGAGCATGTTTGGGCTCAGATTGGACTGTATATACAGGGTATGCCTTTGTCTCTCTCATCTTCTTCTATATAGGCATGTGTGGAGTTCCCTTGGAAAAACTGCCATACCCTCCCTGAAATGGATATTTATCCAGCCTCTGTACTGTGGTATTCTCCTAGAGCAGTCGTTCATGTTTCGTAGACGACTGCCAAAAGATGTTGATGTTGATGGGGGCAACGTTGATTCCGTCGAAGATGTTGCCCACATCCCTTCCCGCGAGGACTCAGAGAAAAAGAAACCAATGTTATACGCTTGTGGTACCATGTGGCATGAATCCGAGATTGAAATGGGACAAATACTTGCCAGCATTATAAGGTAGACCGTCCTGTTATCTTTTTATTCATATATTTTGTTCCTACAATTAGTGGTAGATACAATATGAGTCGCCCAGCTGTACGTGACATATTACGAGTATATTGTCGAGCCGCAGGCGAGACAATACATGAGTAATTTTCGCGTACAGCTTGGCGACGAGTGTTTTATCTGGCTTAAACCACGGCCTCTGATTCGCTACTACACTAGTGAGTAACGGGAGTGCAACAGACCGTGGAATGCACTCGCACATGCCGAATACAGCACGGCCGAGTCTTTTGTTCTACGCGCTAGCCGTGGTTTAAGTATGGCCTAACAATACCTTTAACTCATGGATTAAAAATATCAAAGCAATTTAAAAACAGGTTGCTTTCAAACGACATTCTATAAAATCACTTGCTTTAGTTACAGTAGTTTATTGATTGTAGAATATAACGAACTAATCAAATTATTTATTTTTAAATTGCTGTATTTCAAATTAAGGTTTGTTTTGCAAATAGCAATTTCATACATTTACATGTACCAGTATTTTTTTACATTGAACATACATGTGTCTGGATGATACAGCTTTATTCAATATCCTGTTTTATAAACATTAAAACTTTCTTGATATATTATATTTGTGTGTCTGTAGACTCGATAGTGCAGTCAAAAAGGAAGATTCGATCTTCGACTATGAGACACACATAATGTTCGATGATGCTTTCGCGTACACAACTGAAACCACGCAGACGACCAAATACGGTTATCCATGCAGCTCCCGTAAACCTGCACCGGATCCACAGAGTCCAACTCATGGAACCAAAGAAGAAGTCAAAAATACAACATACAAACGGAAAACTGTGAACAACTACGTGAATAGCTTTTTTCGAATAATACTTGAGAACGTACCCCTGGTGGTTATTTACTGCCTAACAAACATTCTTTTGGATAACAGATAGATCTTCGGTGTTCAGTGACTAAATTAATTAACATTTACACACGTCATCTTACGATTGACGTCAAAATTGCGATATCGGGGTAAAAATTGCAAAGGATGATATGGAGGATAGTAAAGGCTTACAGTACCCCTAAATACTGGTGTTTAGATTCGATCTTCGTGCTTTTTACAGCAGGGCGAGAACATTGTATACATGTACATGTTTTCAAAATGACAGCAGCTTATACTTTTTAATCATACATGTAGGCAAGATGTTGATCATGAAATGGTGAAAAGAGTCATGCAAGGATTCGGAAAAACACCGATATCCTCTGATGCAGAACACAATCAAACCAAACCAACGACAACTGCGAGCGAAACAAGTACTAGACCTGAAAAAATTTGCAAAGACAGAGCATTTATGGACAGCATTCCGGAGACACAAACTGCCGCATCTGCAAATGTAGAAAATCATATGCGCACCCCAGCAACTTGTATCAAGGTTACCAGGACGCCGTATGGTGGGAGACTTGAAATTGGCACCGCGGTGTCAAGCAACACAAAGTCCTACCATTCAAGGGTCCGGCGGACCCGGTGTTTTAAAACTGAGAGTCCGGCGGACTCCCTGTCTCGAAATCTCGGTCCCGGACCATATGTTCTGAAATGTAGAGTCCCCCTAGGACCCTTCGTTTTAATACTGACAGTCCGCATTGAGGAGTAAAAATTAAAAATATTATTCTTATAACATGCAATTTGAATATGAATTTGAACATGATGAAGAAAGATATGGAGTGAAAAACTATGAAGATTAAAGGTTAAATAAGCATGATAACCCTCCGTAAAAATTAAACACATACTATAAATTTGTATTGTTGGCATTTCATAAACTTTAATTGGCTCTATTTAGCCTATGAATGCAATTGTAAAAAATCAAGAAAATATTTAATTGAATTCTTCATATTTATAGCAAATCCAAAAAAAACACTTGCTGTTGTTTTCCCATTATTTTCTTTTTCAAAAACTGAATGAAAAATGGGGATAATTTAATGAAAAAGGATAATAACTTTGCATTCTTGTGCCCGTGGGATTTTGACTCCACTTGGTTACGAATGAAAATGAATATTTTTCCTGATTTTTTTCCACCCAATATTTTAACATCGAACTTTCAAATATTTCCAATATATTGTTCATAAAGTATACTAAATGGAAAGATGTTGAAATGATCACCAAATATCAATTGAATAGCTTTTCCATAGCGGAGTCATTGGGTGGTAAATACATATTTTGTTTTCATGAAAAATTTCACCTGCAAACTGACAAAGTGTCAATATATCCTCCATTATGCATAATTCAAGATAAAAGTCAAAATTTATCTTTGGGGAGTCTGATTTTCATTACGAAAATTTGACTGGGGAGTCAAGTTTTTTTATGGGGAGTCACCTTTTAGGGGTGTCAAATTTTCATGGTACACCTGCCATGTTGTAAATAAAGCCGTATTGCTTGAAAATCCATGGTGTCAGTGTAGGGCATCGCGAGCAGCTAGTCATTTTATACCTTGAGAACCATGAAATGCAGTCCTTTTGGGTTGATTCCATTTATATATAGGTCATTTATTTTATTTGAATATAAGTTATTTAAATTGTAAAACAAAATTAAATGAGTATATTTTCAATGACATTTTAATAATAATTGAATTCCGTCCGTTTCAAGAAAACATATTTTGCACAGCTTAACACTGATGCACTGTGTAACGCTTGCTGTCACACACTTGAGTGGTAGCCATTGTAAGTCACGCGTATAGTTTAAAGAAAAAAAACGTTTTGCACAGCTAAGCATCGCTGCATTGTGTATGACTAGCTTACACATATTTATGAGTGGTAGTCAAATAAGTCACGCGTATGGGGGGGGGGGGGCTAGTTCAAACGATCACAAGGCAATGGAATATCTGTGAAAAACCTCAAATGAATGAAAAATAAGAGTAAGCAATTCAAATCCATTGGGGGACTCGATCCGAAGTCTGGTAGATTGCTACATGTACATTAATTCCATTGTATGCTCTTCGTACGTGTCGCTCTCCACTACACCACCAGGTCGTTGTGCAAAACTGTATATTATACCTAATTATCATGATGCAGAGTCCGAGACTTTCTGTCATGGGGGACCTTCTGGTACATGATACCGGTTTTGGACTCTTATCCACTTCATATCGACAGCAGTACCTTCATTGAAATTGGGCAAAAATAGAGTCCACCCTTTGAATGATAGCAGTGATAAGAATGGGTCAGGAATCTCGGAAAATAAAAGTGCTGACTGTGAAACTGCTTTCGTGGGTAACACTGGTGGATTGGAGAATAAACAAACGATCTGCCCCCAATAGGCAGTCAGTTGATGTTGAAACTTCATGGTCAGGTGCAACACATTTGGTACACAGAAGCATTCCGTTAGGCTAGAACCGGCTGCAAATTAGTAAATTAATTCGATAACAATGGCAATAATAAAGCTTAAGAACAAAAACGAAAAGAGCACAAAAACAAAAAAGGAAAGGAAAAACCAAGAATAATCGAAACAAAAAATCAGACGGACAACCTTCTTCGCAAAAAGACCATATTATTCTTCAACAAGACCTCGCAAGCTTAGAAAACTGGGCCATGAAATGGGGCATGCGTTTCAACGCTTCCAAAGGTTATATTCTTAGTGTTTGCCAGAAATCTTTCTTCTACCAACTGGAACCAGTGCTTAAAAATGTTCAGACCAACCCATATCTAGGAGTCATGCTTTCCTCCGACCTTAAATGGTCAACTCACATAAACAACTTATGTAAAAAAGCCAGTTGCCTACTAGGATTCATTAGAAGAAATTTATACCATAGTCCAGTTATCACACGGAAATCTGCCTACATAGCTCTTGTCCGTTCCACTCTAGAATATGGTGCTATCATATGGGATCCTTATTTAAAAACAGACATTGATAAAATGGAAAAAATTCAAAGAAAAGCTGCACGGTTCATCACTGGGGATTACAAGTCTCAATCCCCAGGTAGTGTCACCTCCATGCTGAAATCACTAGAGATACCACTACTGCAGCACAGGAGGAAGGAACTGCGGCTAACTTTTCTATTCAAGGTGGTTGAGGCGTTAGTTCCAGCGATTTACTTCGTACCAGTCTCTAACAAACGTCGTATAAGGGCTAAATCTTTCATTGACTTTGAAAACATTGTGAATAGTACTAATAACAGTCGCTGCTTTCGCTTACAACGTTGTAAAACACTCGTCAGAAAAAACTCTTTCTTTGTCAGAACAGTTTCCGATTGGAATGGACTCAGTGACCAACAAGTAAACGCTGAAACTGTTGAAAGCTTTAGATCAGGACTACTATTTGACTAAGTTTCCCATGCGCTCTCTTCTATCCGTCTACTTCATACCAGTATTGGTGTCTCTAGACGTACATGAACAGATACAGAAACCTCCCAGTGAGTGAGTCGCTGCATAATGAAGAATGGAACGGATTAGCGAACATGTTGTTCCAAATACTACTAACCTTTTGTGAGCTAGTGATTTCCATAATTTAATAGAGTTTTTAGGATTGACTGCACATGAAAATACCGGGTATATGATTTAAAATAATGTTCTAGAGCGTGACACCCAGTGCCTTTGTGGTGTAAATAAATGTTATATCGACTCGCCCTTCAAGATATCGACGGAATATGTCTAAATCTCAAATTCGAAGAGGCATTGCAGAAAAAGCATGATAGCTAATAGCTATGATAGCTATGATAGTTTTCAAATTTTGCAAATAGGCGCGATATTATTTAAATAATAAGTGTTGTAAATTAAAATTTTTATCGACACGATTTTGTAGACTTTGAGATAGAACGTTTTAAATGTGCAGCAAACCGTAAAGCTAATTCCTTCAAGATCTCCACGAAAACGGTAGTCGTGTCGTCATTCAGTTGTATTTGGAAAGCTGCTGGGTGATTTTCCCATAAGAAAAATTTCGTAGGTTATACAAATATTGAGAAAATGACCAATTCAGTCATCAGCATTTAACTGCGTCATTAGACAGGTAAAATCGTGCATTTCTGACATTGACTTGTCAGTGTAAACAAAGTGTACTGAACACACGGCATATGGATGCAGCATTTGATACTACCGGTAGATATAAGTCCTTCAGTAATCGACAGGCTGAATTAGTATTCTGTTATCATTAACGGTAACAGCCATAGCTGAATCTGAAGGGATGGAGAAAGTAGCCAAGAACATGACACCGAGTTTTGGTGCAAGCCGCAGCAGATGAGGGTGACATTATCGAGGAAACATTTGATGGATACGGAACAAAACATACTCCCTGGTTATTTACCAAAGACTGCACTATGGACTTAACCCCAAGAATGTCCAAATGTTCGTGTATATCTTAACATGGGAGGTAAAAGATAGCAATATAGCTATGAAGATATCGATAAAGACGAAAATAATAATATTTTGTAAATGTTGTACTGCCACATAAATCTAATACAATGCAAAAAAAGCCCTATCAAAAGTGGTTAAAGCATTCAAACCAAATGTCGTAAAGTCCCCATATACCCCATAGAGACAATAAAATAGAGTACTCTAAAGTAAGAGTAGGCCTACAGTCTAAGACCCCATTTCCATAGAATTTAGATCGATCTATCCCTGTGGGGAGTCTCACTAGATTACTGTCAGCTTAGCCGGCTTAAGCGTCTGTCCCGCTGTAAGGGGGTAATTAATTATGGTGCGCGCTCGACTGACTGCAATTAAGCTTGAACCCCCAGGGAGTTAGGTCGATCTAAATCTTAATCCCTAGATCGATCTAAATCTCTGGGAATACACCCTAAGGTTGTTCTAGGTGGTTTTCAAATTTATTCACCCGGTTTTAAAATCATATAGCGATTTTACGACAATCGTTTATTATCCAATCAAGGTGGACAGCCGAGCGTGCTTGAGCCCGTGGTCGTCCTACAAAATTTGTTCTGGGGTGTGATACTCTGAAATGCGATCTGACACAGACCTTGAGAACGGATAGTGTGGTCCGATATACCAGTTAATTCAGGATCCTTATGTGTCGAGTCTGGTAGTTGGGTAGGCCTGACCACGTCTATTTCGTATGTTATTAAGCCTTATAGCAGCGGAACTGACAAGGTCTATGCCGCGTTCGTCTTTTACTACTTTGCTTCAATGAGACCCGAAAATGACATGGCTGAGTCTGTTTCGCCACTTACTGAACTGCATAGATGCGAGATTGACACAACCCATGTCGCGTTCGTCTCTTTAAGCTTGAAATGGCTATGTAATAAAAACTCGAAATCCACACGGTCATGTCTTGTTCGTCATTCACTGAGGCCCATAGATGCGAAATTGACATGACATACATGTACGCTGCATTTTTCTACTAAGGGCGTATTCCCAGAGCTTTTAGATCGATCTATCCCCGCGGGGAGTCTCACTAGGTTACTGTTAGATAATCCGGCTTAAATGTCCGTCCCGCCTCTTACGAGCTGTAAGGGGGTAATTAACTTTCGTGCCCGCTCGGCTGACAGCATTTAGCGTGAACCCCCAGGGATTTAGGTCGATCTTAAGTAGATCGATCTAATCTCTGGGAATGGGGTCTTATACTCTGCATCTTATAAAACACGAAATTGACATAGTCATGCTTATTCCGTAACTTGCTGGCTTTAATAAATGCAAGATTGCCTTTTATAACATAGCCATTTGAAGCTCAAATATCCGCAGTAAGAGACGAACGCGACATGGGTAGTGTCAATCTCGCATCTATGGAGCTCAGTAAGTGGCGAAACAAACACAGCCATGTCATTTATTTTTGGGGCTCAAAGCTCTGTAGTAAAAGACGAATGCGGCATGGGCATACGAGATAGACACGGTGCATGACGTTTTCGCATGTAAAGGGGCGTCTAAAAGACGCACGCGTAAGCTCCTATGGGCCATGGTACAAAAACAGTAAAATTTGCCGCGAGAGCATAGAAAAGTTGCAATCATGATTATGAAATGATTGTTCCTTTACCTTCAAAATCAATTACTTTATTGAGAGCAATATTGTTGGTTGATTCATAGATTTTTGGGATTCAGGTCGCCTGTGAATTTACGTAATTACCGATCAAATATAGACAACAAGTCTAAAATGCCATTTTCTTTTTGCATCTTTTCTGACTAAAACGCCCTCTATCAATTTCACGGCCCATTGGTTTTATAGGACGACCGCCCTGAAACAAACTGTCATACATTTGCCTATCATAATGCAATGTCATACCGAGAATACGTGTAGATTGTCGCGAAAAAAAAAAAAGAAAAAATAATTACACCTGTACTGTCTAGTCTAAACCGCCAAAGTCAGGCGTCAGAGTTAAACGCAATACAGGCCTTCCTATTTTCAAGGTACGTATTGTTCCCAAAGGACAAAGTGTTATGCTTTTTACTGACGACACATTAAGTGTGGTTAACGGCCCTCAAATATTTATCAATTTTTACATCTTTCAGCGAAATCTCTAAGCAGAAATTACACTCGCGAAAATGGAAATGGTTCGAAACGATATCGAGTGACACCTTATAGACTGAGTTGGCCGCAAATAATGTTCTAGTACACAGTATCCCAGTTCCACAGACCCTACATCTAACATGTCAATAGATAAACACATGCATTCATGGCTTCGAATATGCTGGAACCTGCGGCAACTCACTATAATGCAAGTGAACAAAACACAAAAAAAGAAAAAAGGGGGAAGAAAAAATACAATGAACGAACAACAAAACGGCTTATTACCGTTTTGTTCACTTTTATAAACGTAAAATCTCCATTTAGGGTTTCGCCCAAGGCAGTGTCACGTATAGGGCCAGATAAATGGATATGGACGGTGTGTATACCGCCCAGGACTCGTTCAACGGATCTCAAAACTGATAACAAAGATGTTGTATGTATTATGCCTTTAAACAACACGGTTTCTTATAGCGAATTTAGACACAAGGTTAGTTACCGGTACATTTCAATCCTCACAATGGCCACATTTGTTTTTAGCCACGTTTATTACCTCACTTGCTATAACAACAGGTGTGTTGAACAAGGTGAATATGGGCCTTATATATATATATATATATATATAAGATTATGTGATGCAAATGATGATTGCGCGATGATGTGTAGTACAAGTACAGGTAAATGCGCCTCTGACATTTCGGTATTCCTGCAGAGTTGTGTGCACTAAAGAGACAAAAAGTAATGTTTTATTCACACTTAAGTACATAAACAAGTTTTTGCTGAACAAGTGTTTCTTTTATACCTTTTATTACCAAATACAAGTGATGAATTAATTTCACTAAAATAATTTGATTTATGAACTCCTGGCGAAGTGTAATTGTATTAGTGTAAAATGAAAGGTTGGTTAGTAATACCCAGTTTAACCGGAAAATTCAAGTTATTTGCAAGAAATCTTTACGCTGGACGCCTTTAACTTTTGTGAACCCTACTTTTTGTGCTTCAAAAAGGTAAAAGCGATAACGCCAGAGTCTATAGTTGTTCATAAGATTAATACTCTGTAAATACTCTGTAGCACTAGAACTATGCAGATTCAGTAGGCGCACTTTTTATAATGAAAAGGCGCGTGAATACAGCAAACTACACTACACATTGACTGTAATGTTGATTTTACAGGCTACCCAGGTTTAAGTCATCAGCAAGTCCTGTTACTAGAGGTGGGTAAACTCGACATCTTATAACAAAGAAAGACAACTCTAAGTAAGGGATGGGATTTTATTTCAAAATTCAGAATAGTGTAAACTGGGCCATTGCTTGCATGATAAAAAGATACGATCATAAAAGAGAACAAAACATTTAAAGATCCAATATTTAAAACTGATCGTTTTAAGACATCTTTCACAAATAGCTCTCTTCAGTTATACATATACCGGTACATGTAAGCTCTTACCTGAGTCTATTAAGTTTAATTTTCTTGTTTAAAATCGTACTACTTCAACCTTCGGGTTGCAAAAAAAAAAAAATAATAATAAAAATAAAAATAAATAAATAAAATAAATAAAAATAATCGTTATCATTATTAGTTTTAAAAACACAACCAAAATGTAGCCCATGTATGACCTATCATGGAAAAGTCATCAAAATCCATCCACAATTTTAGCATAATTTTGCTAATAGACAAACTAGAATACTAAATTAACTTTTTTATTAAATTCATTGATCATAAACAATATCTATATAGTGTTCGAGCAATCAATCGATCACTCAGTTAATCAATGAAGGTAATAGGAAGTCCTTGGCAGGTTTTAATAAATTTATCTAACTATATCAGATAACATCCAGGTGCTTGACAGATAAACACCCCACGTTGCGGACTTTGGGTACCTGGTTTGCAAGGGCAAACGAAGTTGTCTGAGCTGTTAATATACATGTAAACAGGATATAAGAATATCTTATCTAAGCCTGACATTTTTAATTTACCTCGTCACTTTTGATAACTGGATATGTGCAAAGCGGTTATTACAGCAGCGTTCATAACAGTGTTGGCATTTCATGGTGACCGTAATTTAAGTAAAAATTGTCTTAAAAGTAAACAATAAGAAACATTTAAGGCACTCCAAAGTACCAGGTGGTGACATCGTAGACAATGTCTGATGAGGACCGTACCCAGGGGGGTGTAGGTGAAGACAACTCCACAGTGTCTATAACCGAGGGAACCGGCACTACTGCTACTACGTAAGTATAAAGACAAAGTCTGTCCCACGGTAAACGAAAGCTGATACGATAGTGGTAGTAAATAGAAATGTATGTAAAACGAGTGAAAATTGAATGTTAAATGTATTAAACAACTCTGGGGATCAGTTAAAATCCAAAAAACTTGACATCAATCCGTTTAGCTAAAATAACACAGTTTGTCTGTGGATTATTTCTACTCATGATTTGAAAGAAATGGCAAGATGTGCATCATTAAGTTCCTATTCAATGTCTTCAAAATTTAACTTTCCTGAAAAATAAATATGTACAGACTCTTGAAAGTGTTCCTCCTCCAACAAACATCTCCTTTATTAACATATTGTTCGAAACCCTTTGCCCGCTCCCATGAATATCGGAACATTATAAGTGTTACAAAAACATAGATAATTTTTTTTAAAAAATAACAATCTGATCCTGGGTGCAAGATTAAATATGTTGAAATTTAAATTTTATTATGTTTATGAGAAATAAACAGCTGTCTGGATGATAACATATATCCCTGTTTTGTAATTTAGAAAGGCGTACGACTTTCGTGTATTTCGGAAGAAAACGAAGAAGCGAAAACAACCCGACGACGAAGAAAGTACCGTGGACAAATGCTGCTCAGTAATTTCTCTGCTCCTGTTTGGCATAGTTACTCTTGTCATCATTATCGCTGGTGTTGCTTCCAACAGAATTCTCATCGTTGTATCCATTTCGAAAATAAAAGAAAACAGGACATATGCGTCTAATCATTCCACAGCTTCTAAAGCGACGAACTTGACAACCTTTGATGATGAAAAAGCCGAGAAACTTAGATGGTACTGTCTGTTGCTCGGGAGTATGCTTGCACCCGTTGTTCTGGGATTTATTGGATCTGTTTCATCCGCCTGCTTTCAATCAGCTCGTAAAAAAGGAACAAAATTCATGGCACAGGACTTCTCTGACCAATTGACTGAAGGCTACGTATCTGAGGATAAAAAAATGCCGCTTGGAGCATTTGCAAAGAGAATTATTTCTCTCATTGTTCTTGTAAGTATGGTTTAATTTTGTATATATAACAATCTGTCCTTTTCTAAATTTTCTTCATAATTTGACAAAGTGCTCATAAACTGATCATAAAACAAATTATATGCGTCTTTCCCGTTTCATAGAACCAAAATATGGCCGATTTCATTCTCACTTAATGATTGATTCCAGATGCAAGGGGGCAGGGTTGAATTCAATAAGAGAAGTTTCTCATGTAAATTTATACAGCAGATAAAAGACACATATCTCCAGCACACATATTCCGATATGTATGATGTAAACATCGAAACTACTATAACAAGAGGGCTTTTCTCTTTTCAGCAAATTTACCTTTTTTATACTTTTAAATCTAATTTCGTGAATACATTCATTAAGATTCGATAAAGAAATGCGTGCTTGTATACATATTTACTTTACAATGCGTAAGTTTTTTTTTTGTCAGATCAACAGAAATCAAATGTAACGGCATATGTATGTCTCATCTTTCTTTGTGATTTCACAGACGAACTTATCTAATTTGCCATTTGACCCATATATTTGTTCATTGCTGTATCAGTTTGCCGGTTTTCATGTTTGAACTCACATGTAGCAACCAAGTCCAATATAGAGGTGCAAAGGAAGTCACAGTCATGCTCTTAGAAATACTTAGTTCACAGATTGCAAACTGTGTTTGGTTTTTAGGGTTCCACATGAAGAAGTTTGTTTCAAAGTTTCACTCTCCTGGAACCATGAATAATAAGAATAATTCATCGCCTAACCCCCCCCCCCCCCCCCCAAAAAAAAAAAAAAAAAAAAAAAGGGGGGGAACACACGTTACTGTCACAAATGCAAAACGTCCAGCTGGGAAACAGTTTATTCACTTTGAAAATTTAATCATCACTGGTTTTGATCTTCAGTTAATTGTTTAGTTTGCTTGTCACTGAATATTAAAAAAAGCGGGAAAAATACACTCTACCGACAGTAAATTAAGCATTAAATAAACTATTTTTTCACTCAGGATATTAATATTATATCAGAAACGTCAAACTATCATGGAATCACATATATTTTTCGGTCAGCAACTTTCTGAATGTTTTGGGGGGATAATACGTTACGTAGTATTAGCCATGACGCAAAGCCCCTTGAGTTACAGTTTAAACATTTATAAAAATATCCTTACGTCATGTATAATTAACCATTACTGAATCACTAAAAAATGTATCGGAACGCGTTATAAAAATTAAAATCATATGACTCGGAACACTAAGTTACCGGAACATACGTTACCATTTAGGGCTCTTTACATAATGTCAACACATGATAGAAATTAAAAATTTAATTAAAACTGAGACAGTCGTGGATTTTTGTTTCATACACATATATGTTTTAAGATTTGAATACAGCTTTGAATTCATTCAATTTTATTTTTTGGACACTTCAGCATGTGAAATGCACCTCTATACTGGGTTTGGGTGGTACATGTATATAGAATGGCTCAAGGAATAAGAGATCATCCTATTTTGTTTTCCGTTTCGAAAAAAACTACTGTATAATTTTTTTTTTTTCATTTCATTCCTGTTTTAATTTAAGAAAAAAATTTGTAAGTATATATATTGCTATATGGCATTCCCGCCACGCATCCTGGATCAAGTTCATCGTGTCATTACAGCCTCGGTTTTCCTCGATTTGTGTGTGTACATCTCCTTCATTCGGCTTCAGGGGGGAAACGATCCTATATGCCACATTCGATCTTTTCTTGTATCCAGGTCGAGTTTATCGACTACTTTTTTTTCACGTTATGAAACACACACATCTGTATAAACGTTACTAACAACTTGACCTCTTTGTTGATAGCAACAGGCGTTTAGATCAAAAGATTTTGGATATGGCCATGATATAATGCGATGTGAAATAGATTTCTGTCGTGCAAAAATGGGAACTACAATCTTATTCTTATTCTCATACATGCATAGACAGACAGACAGGTGCATTTTCATTTTCTTTACTTCATATTCATCTTTTAGTTTGTGTAAAATAGGCCTTGTAAACACCGTGACAATATTATTATCGGTCTATCGATAAGATTTGACATTTACTTCTGAAGTCATAGAAACGAACTAATATTTGATTATACACGTAGTTATCGGTTTGTGTATCTATGTGTGTGTGTGTGTGTGTGTTGGAGGGGGGCAAGAGCCTCGAGCGAACCGAGTCCAAATGTTTGCGTCTGTTTCCCTGCCAAAGGGAAATTATAACGAGGGGGTTACAAAGTTATAAAGTATATGAAGTTAGGATAACAAAGTTATAAAGTGTGTGTGTGTGTGTGTGTGTAAAGGGAATGTGACTGCTGTGGTTGTAAATACGCTTGGTGGGAGGCCCAAAGGGTCTTTGATAAGGAACTTCAAAATACATTCTTAGTCCTATTTGTTGTCACTGTAACATGTATCAGGTGACTCCTTACTGTAACGTACATCGGCGCAACTGAATTTGTTATGCAGCCTGCTTCCTTCTCAAGCACAAAAATGTTCATTGAATGCGGACATTTTTGCTATCCAATATCTGGTGCATGTTTTTGGTTGTCACATGTATTATGGAAAAAAAACGTTGTGAACGGGTTTTTAGGACATTTAGAAACGTTTAGATTTTGGTGGTGATTCATTGCTTGATAAATGATAAATGAATACTTTATAATTGATTTTCTGTTAACAAAATTATGGAGAAAGCTTAGATAGATTTTAAAGGGTTAACAACTGTTTATTTTGGCCAAAAAATGAATTTTCCTGGGGTAAAGGACAATTTTCCCATACTCATCAATAGTAAATGAATCCATTCCCACATTCAAAATTAGTCCCTGTTTTTTTTTTTTTTTTTTTTTTTTTTTTTTTTTTTTTTTTTTTTTAAAAAAAATTTTTTTTCTAAAATTATTGTGTTAACCGCCATTTTGGTGGTATAATAGAATTTATTGTATTTCTATGAGTTATCTACAATGTATTTATTGTGAAATAGGGATATCTTACGAACAGTTGTTATCCCTATAATAAATTTTCAGAAACTGTCGGGAGGGAGACAAGTACCAAACCATTAGATTGATTTTGATGGTGATCCATTAATAAATGAATTAATCAGTTGATTTTAATATCGTTTGTCGATTACCATGATAATGTCAAAAACATAAAAATGATTTTGGTGATGATTGATTAATTGATCCATTACTTGATAAATTAATTTGTACTGGTAGACAAATTAATAATAAGCGTTTAGATAATTGATGAAGTTGTTTATTCAAGCATTTATAATACGATTGAATTTTAAACTAATGAATAAATGAATTATAATGAGAATTGAGCTGTCTCGGCGAAGGTCTGCACTCTGAGTGCTAAAATGCTTCAACTGTTTTAATGATTTATTTGTGGCATAAACTGATATTTAAAAGTACAAGAAAATGGGGTAGTTTATGTAGGAATTTGCATGCAATATAATGTTGAGTCATTGAATATACACTTTTAATGAAAATTGTTCTTTTCCAGACTTCCATTCCTGAAATCCTGCATTCGGGTGGAATGTGCTTATTCGTTTTCAAAACGCTTCTTGAAATCCATACGTTGGACATCATGCCCTTATTCTATGCCACGGGCCTTGTCCCCGCTTTACTATTGCTGATTATTCACATCAAATCCGACAGACAGTCCCGTGGAATAAAGAGTTTCGACATTTTGCTTGACATATTGGTGGTATTGATTCAGTTAGGATGCGTAGTGTTTATTTGCTGGAACTGGGATTCCCAAAGCCTTCGCAACTTTGCGCCATCGAGTGTTTGGACTTTACCGGTCGCGATTCTGCTAATTTCGTTCGGTTGGTGGGAAAACTTTGTCAACACTGATGCAAAGAATTACATATCAGTACCTATCAAGAACTTTAAAACAGAAATGAGAAGACACAGGTCGCTGATTTATTCCTACGTTCTGTTTTTTAAGATGATTGCTACCTTGTGCTTTGCACTAGGTATATTGAACTGGAACGGGTTTTCCGTAGAAGACATTCAAAGATTTTTAATCTCAGATCAGTCCCTTGATGAAATAGAGAGAGTGGCCTTAATAAGCGTGGGTTGTATTCTAGGTTTTGCTGCCTTGCTGTCTTATCTATCCATATTCTTAACATGCACCATGGGCATTCCTAAGTTCGGCTATGTCTGTGTTGTGATATCCATGATTGTGTCCGCTATTGGTGTTTTCATACCGATGTGTAGTGAAGGGACATCGGCTTTTATTGAGAAATACACTCCTGACCAGACACTAGGGGGAGTCATACGTAGATGGCTGGTGGGCAGCCTATCGCCCAACTGTGATCCCCACAATCCTTCGCATGTTGGAACCCAGATTGGACTGTATATCGCCCTTCTCCTCTCTCATCTTCTTCTGAATAGACATGTGTGGAGTGCCCTTGGAAAAACTGCCATACCCTCCCTGAAATGGATATTTGTCCAGCCTCTGTACTGTGGTATTCTCCTAGAGCAGTCGTTCATGTTTCGTAGACGACTGCCAAAAGACGTTGATGTTGATGGGGGCAACGTTGATTCCGTCGAAGATGTTGCCCACATCCCTTCCAGTGAGCAATCAGAGAAAAAGAAACCAATGGTATACGCTTGTGGTACCATGTGGCATGAATCCGAGATTGAAATGAGACAAATGCTTGCCAGCATTATAAGGTAGACCGTTCTGTTATCTTTTTATTCATATATTTTGTTCCTACAATTATTATGATACGATTTATTATTTAACTAATTTAACTAATTTTTAATTATATAGATATCAAAAATATCAAAACAATTTAAAAACGGATTACTTTCAAACTCTACCATCACAACGGCATACTGTATAACCAGTTGCCTTAGTTACAGTAACCAGGGGTTGGTTTATAATATTATTTCATGTGTTTTTGTATGTTGTAACATAATGGGGCATATTCTTAATTGTTTAAAATTTCGTGACTGCAGAATATAATGAGCTAATCCAAATATTTTTATATTTCAAAATTTCAAGTTAAGATTTGTTATGCAAATAGCAATTTCATACCGTTTTTATATCAAAAGTATTAGGATGATACAACTTTATCCAATGTCCCGTTTTATACACAATAAAACCTCGATATATAATTTTGTATCTGTAGACTCGATACCGCAGTCAAAAAGGAAGATTCGATATTCGACTATGAGACACACATAATGTTCGACGATGCTTTCACGTACACAACTGAAACCACGGAGACGGAAACCAAAGGAGAAGTCAAAAAGACAACTTACATACGGAATACTGTGAACAACTACGTGAATAGCTTTTTTCGAATAATACTTGAGGACGTATTCGGGTAAGAAAATTTTAAGCAAATACAAATCAGCCCTTAAAAGTGTTAATTTTCGATCTTCGTGTTATTTGCAGAAGGGTGGGAACATGTTTCCAAGATGAAAGCAGCTTTTATTTTTTTTTAATCATAGGCAAGATGTTGATCATGAAATTGTGAAAAGAGTCATTCGGGGATTCGGAAAAGCACGGCAAGCTCCAGATGTAGAACACAATCAAACCGAACAAACGGCAAATGTAGAAGACAATACGCGCACCCCAGCAACTTGCATTAAGGTTACCAGGACGCCGTATGGTGGAAGACTTGAAATTAAAATGAATAACACTACCTTGTATGTCCATTTAAAGGATAAAGATAAAATTCGACACAGAAAAAGATGGAGCCAGGTAAAATGTCTTCTGGTGATGATTTATTAGTATTTGTCATCTCTTAAATGTTAGTAACGATTAAAAATATAATGATATAATACAGAACATATTTTCAACATCTGATTTGTGTGAACATAAAAAGGGACCCAAATAACAGTGTTGAAATGCTGCTAGTTCTTTTGTCCCTCGATAAACAATGTCACATCTTTTTCAAACAAAGAAAAACATGCATGTATTGACTCAGCATGATAAAGCTTGTGGCAATTTTTCAGGTGATGTACATGTACTACCTCCTGCAGTATAACACTAACCCGGAAAACCCAGACAGAAAACACGATGAAAATGACCTGGACAACGTGTATTTGTTGGCTCTGGACGGAGATGTTGATTTCCACGCAGATGCCTTGACCAGCTTGGTGAAAGAGATGGCGTCAGACAAGAAACTGGGAGCTGCCTGTGGACGAATCCATCCAATCGGCAGCGGTAAAATATTTTATTGTGATTTTCAAATACCTTAATATGTATGCATTTCAGTGAGTGGGATTAAAGGGATAATAACAGTGTAAACTGGAGTAAACAACAATTTTCCCATACTGCCAATGGTTAATGAATCCATTTCTACATTCAAAGTTAGTCCCTTTTTTCTAAAAAGTTTTTTTTTGGTAATTATCTCTTAAGAGATTATAGCAGAGTATAGCCATCTTTGGAGGTCACGTGGTCCGATGACAGGCTCAGATATCAGAATTATAGCTATAATTGCCGTTTTGGTGGTAAAACAGAATACATTATATTTCTACGAGTTGTTTACAATGTTATTATTGTGAAATATAGATCTCATACAAAGAGGTATTATCCCTTTAATTATTTATTTTCAATTCAACCACAACATAAACTGACCAGTGATAATCAGGTAAGATGGCCGGAGAACTCCTATGAGTGGGTATTATTCACCTCAACGTACCCCCCCCCCCCCAAAAAAAAAAAAAAAATGCCCTTTTATTTGTAAGGCTTTATGAAATAACATTATATTTATCGTAGGACCTATGGTATGGTACCAGAAGTTCGAGTACGCCATTGGCCACTGGTTACAGAAGAGCGCGGAACATGTTCTTGGATGCGTTCTCTGCAGTCCTGGCTGCTTTAGTTTATTTCGCGGGAAGGCAGTGATGGAAGTGATAGACATCTACTCCAATCGACCCAAAAAAGCAGTCGACTATCTACAGTTTGATCAAGGTATTTCTAGAGTTTTGTTATAGTGAATAACAATGTATAACATCATACGAAGTTATGATGCAAGTGTAACATTTTATTCCAGATACATTTTGTTATTCACTAGTTAGCAAAAAGGTTGTCGCTAATGAATCCCATCTAATGTTTTAATTTACACTTTAAATAGTGCATTTTATTCCAAATCTTATATCTAGCACGACTTGAAATGACATTGCCAAAACAGCACATAACTTATGCAAAATTAGCGTCAAAAAATGCTCTTTAAAAGCCACTTGTGCAGTAGCGTTTGTTCCTACTCCAATCTACTTCTAGTGTGTGTGTGCGTGTGTCACAGGCCCAGACCCCATGGTGTCTTTGCATTGTTAACAGCATAATGGGCAAGTTAATTGACGAAGTTAATTGGCCAAGCTGCCACTTTGTGTGGCATGTGTAATTATAATTGTAATTTACTCTTAAGAAAATGCATATATTTTCCAAAAAGGTCATCAAAGTATTAATGAGCAGACTTTTTCCTTTAATCTGTACAAAACCTAGATAATTGAAATAACACACTAACAAATGGCAGTCCGCTCTTAATTTAACATTCCTGTAGTTAATGTTACTAAATCAATCTACATGCCTTTTCTTTAAACATTAAACATCATTAAAAGTATCATCCTAAGATGTGTTCTACAAATCACAGGTAATGAAATACAACTATATTTTATTTGCCACACCTGTATTTAATCCTTAAGAAAATGCATATATTTTCCAAACAGGTCAACAAAATATTAATGGGCAGACTTTTTCCTATGATCTGTACAAAACTTAGATAATTAAAATAACACACTAACAAATGGCAGCCCGCCTTTAATTTAACGTTTCTTTAGTAAATGTTACTAATTGAATCTTCATGCCTTTTCTTTTAACATTAAACATCTTAAAAAGTATCATCCTCAGATGCAAAACTGACAAATCACAGGAATGGAATACAACTATATCTCATTTGTCACACCTGTAAGTATCATAATATGCCATGCCATACAAACAAACTAGCAACTTGACCAATTAACTTGGTCAATTAACTTGCCCGTTATGCAGTAAACAATGCAAAGACACCATTAAGACTGGGCCCAAGCCTGCGGTGCGACAGGCTTTCATCAGGGCTCGCAAATTGTTTTATTTATTTATTTATTTTGTCCTGATTATTACTGGGTTTATTTGCTCAGAAACTGGAATTTGCGCAAGGTATTATAGAGAACATTACGAAGAAGAAGATGATAACCCATTGCTGTTACCCAGTATCGTGGACGTGCAGATATATAAAATTACCATAAGAGAAATTATGTAAAATTACACGTCCCCGACACTGATACAGACTCCCACTCGACCACTGATAGGCTACAAGAAAAAATGTTGATTCGTCACGAAAAAGGACTTGATCGTACCTCTGGGACCAATGACCATGACTTTCCCAACTGAAATCTCTTTCCATTTCCAAGGATAGACGATAATAATTCAATCATGACAACGCACTTGGATGAGTATCTCTAAAAATCAGACTTGTGAGCCTTTTGAAAGTACCTGTATGCCTGCAAGAGGTAAATGTCGGCACACGCTATTGGACACGTGCTTTTAAAAAGAGCACATTTTGTGCTTAATTTGATAACATTTGGCTGTAGCTATTCAATTTAGGACATATTTACATCTGTGAAAGGGACAAAGAACAGATTTGATATACCAAGACACAGTCCTAACAATAATTCTTTCAATAATAAACTACATAGTAAAAAATTAGAGATAGGACGTTATAGATTTTCGTCCAATTTGCAAACTGAATTCTAATAAATCAAAAGCAGTTGTTTTTTTTATTTCAAAGGAGAAGACCGTTGGTTGTGTACCCTCTTGCTTCAAAACGGTCGGAGCATCAAATACTGTGCGGCATCTGATGCTTGGACCTATGCACCAGAAACATTCTCAGAGTTCTACAACCAACGGCGACGGTGGAGCGTGTCAACCATTGCCAACTTGTACGACTTATTATCTAACGGCTGGCAAACTTCCACAAGAAACGATAACATATCGTTTGGTTTTATCGTGTACCAAGCTCTTCTTCTGGTATCTACTTTGCTTGGCCCTGCCACAGTTCTAATGGCCATATCAACGTCTATTACGACCCTGTTGGTGCCAAACCTGAGCAATGACACTGCAGGTGTATTTGTAACCAACGGAATTATCCTCCTTCCAATTATATTTTACATCTGGGTCTCGTTCACACAAACCAAAAATGTCCAGCTGAACGTAGCGACGATTCTCAGCGGCATGTATGCTCTTCTCATGGTAGCCACCCTCGTTGGTATAATAGTTGAAGTAGGTACAAACGTTGGAAGTATGTCATCCATTATCTTTTTGATCCTGGTAGCAGTTTTTGTTACAACAGCACTTATACACCCAAAGGAACTCTACTGTGTTTTTTACGGACTACTATATTTCGTAGCTATCCCATCTATGTACGTATTCTTAACAATTTACTCACTTTCTAATCTCAACGACGTGTCATGGGGAACAAGAGAAACTCCAAAGCTTGACCATGATAGTGAAGGACACGGTTTGCCTAGGAAGGTTACTAAAAGCAGTGAGGACGGATTTAACTGTGATTCGTTTTTTGGCTGTATTTGTCGCTGTAGAAAAGACAACGCAGGCCAAATGGAAAACGGAGTTGCCAGTCAAAATTCACCGACGTATGCAACTGCTGACAAAGGCAGTTTGCCACCACTCAAAGCAAAGAAATGGAACAGTAAGTGTATATCTCCATAAAACATATTTGATATATATATATATATATATATATATATAGATATATATAGATATATAGTAAATAAATACATCGACTAGTTTTAATAGAACCAAGTTGGTGACACATTGAATTGCTTCAACGGAAATATTGTGGTGCAATTAAATTATTAATTAAATAAAATAATAATCTCTTACCGTATTACTTTATTGTATTTATTTAGTCTTCTTATACCAGATCTTATGCGATGGAATTGGATCTTATACTCTTATTTCTCAAATGATTAAAGGCTTCAGTATTGAACAATCTTTTAAGTAAGGTGTTATATATATATATATATATATATATATATATATATATATATATATATATATATTCTAGACACCGTTGTTGTTGTGTTACAGGAGTCAAGGAATTGGTATTTAAGGAATACACATGGACCAGCGCCTTCAGTACGAATATGTGGCACAAACAAACCAAAACAACCGTGAACTTAAAAGAGCAAAACAAATATGAATACACCTTCTGGAAGCACCTGATCAAATTCCGTCTTGAGCCCATAGACAAAAACGCAGACGAAGAAATACTGAAGAAAGATTTGAAAACACTACGCAACAACTCCATGATATTTGTTTTGTCTTGCAATGCTGTCTGGATAGCTTTCACGATCCTCATCCAAAACCAATCTGACATCTTAATTCGTTGGCGTGACCACAATGGCTACGAACAGAAATCGGATGTCTTGAGCCTTCTGTTTCTCAGCTTATTTATTCTGATGACTATCATACAGTTTATTTGTATGCTTTGGCACCGGTTTTGGACTCTTATCCACTACATGTCGACAGCAGTGTCTTCATTAAAATTCGGCAAAAACAGAGTTCATCCTTTAAATGATAACAGTGATATGAATGGGCCAGGAACCTCGGAAAATAGAAGCGGTGGCCGTGAAGCTGCTTACGTGAGTAACACTGGTGAATTGGAGAATAGACAAGCGATCTCTGCCTCCAGTAGGCAGCCAGTTGATGCTGAAACTTCACGGTCAGGTGCAACCCATTTGACACACAGAAGCTTTCCGTTAGGCTTCTTAGAACCGGCGGCAAATCACCAAATTAATTCGATAACAGAGGCAATAAAAAAGCCGAAGAACAAACACAAAAAGAACACAAAAACAAAAAGAAAAGGAAAAACCAAGAAAAATCGAGACAAAAAATCAAACGGACAACCTCCCAGTGAATATGTCGCTGCATAATTGAGAACGGAACGGATAAGCGAACATGTTGTTCCAAATACTACTAACTTTTTGTAAGCTAGTGATTTCCGTGACTTAATACAGTGTTCAGGATTGACTGCATATGTAAATATATGATTTAAAATAATGCATTAGAGCGTGACACCCAGTCGTTTTTGTTGTGTAAATAAATGTTATATACTGCTTAAATGAAGTTACAAACTCCCGCCTTTTAAGAAAAATTTAAACCAATCTCTTTGTTATTTAAATTTAACAATTCTAATACAAAGACATATATCATTGTTTTTGGATGACATTTCTACTTAAATTGTGTGACACAGAAAATAACTCTGCACTTGTTAAAAGTAATATTTATGATTATATTTGGGTTGAAATACGTAAAAACTTGGGTAAAATTAATTGACTTCTCAAATTCATGGGGGTTTTGCGTGAGTCAAAATCAAGGTTGTGATGAATATTCTATTAGATAACATGTTTGCACTTGCCCATGTGAATTGCCCTCGTGAAAATCTCACTGCATGCGCTTTGACTGTCACATTCTCTAGCTATGCCCCAAATCCGTGTTTTGTCCTTGGAGGAAAGAGGATGGATAAAAACTTATTAAATGCAGGTTTTTGTATGCAAGGCACTGCCTGAAGACTAGATGTAAGTCCTTCTGTAATTCACAGGCTGAATTAGTATACTCTTGGACTTTATCGACAATAGAACCCGCTAGTGATTTGTTTACAATACGGTACAGATGAAAAACACTGTAAAATTGTGTGCGTTATACATGTATGTACAAGAGACCTATGCTTGTTTTATAGGCCTAACTATAAGATTCCATGTGAAGATTTTTTTCTCCTATATAGCCACCGCATTTATTTCCGATTTTTAGAAGTTGCTGTCCCTGTGATTCGTCTGGTGATATTGATTCTCTTCTCTTTTGTATCAGCTATTTCGTTACAATGATCAAGCTTTGTTATTGATTTGAGAATGCAATTATGCAATAATAGTGCAATTCACAACTAATAGATCCGTGTAACAGAGAGTTCACCCTCTATTTAATTATAAAGGTTGGGCTTAGCCAGACGTGAATGAGTCAAAATCTAGGGCAAAAACCCTGTGCAAATTGTTGGGAACCGGACTCTCTATAAAAGGCCCTTAAAGTTGGCCGAAAATACGTTTAGATATGAGCATGCTATTCCATTTTAGCGAGTGTGAACTACTGGGAGAGCCATGAACTCCAAATGTCGCAAAGTAATTACTATTAGGTCCGTTAACCTCATATCCCTTGCCAATATACCATGGTTTGAACATTAAGACTGGAACTTGTTTCCTGTCAATGGGAGCAGTAAAATTGACACCTATTCTCTTGTGACCTTTACCTTCACGTCACATCGCTTACACTATAATATAAATTCAAATGTGTAACTATATATGCTGCCTATTTACTTATCTATGTAGCAGTGTTGCTAGTCTACTAGTATTTGAGTAACGATGTAGTTCTGTAATTTTGTCGGGTGATTGTACCTTATTTGTGAAGGTGCAGGCTATATGAATAAAGAAATTTTATGCTGTATAGCAGCAAAACTCTTGTGTCTTGATTTCAAAATTCGCGAACATATAACAAAACAGTTATGGACTTTCTGTTTCGATCACTAATGGCGACGCATGTTACCATTATGTGACCTTACCTTAAGTCAATAATTGTTTACTGTTATAACTACCGCAGTTAAAATCAGCTGTGTTGGATTATTTGATTAATTTTCTGCAAGTCCATAGCACTTTCAGATCATTAGCTTTATATATTAGTTTATTCCCATCGAGACATGTATAACGGAAATTTTTCATTTCCACACTAAACTTTCTACAATGTTTAATGTTCAATTCGACAATATATATATATATATATATATATATATATATATATATATATATATATATATATATATATACACGGAGTCAAACTGCATTGCGATCAATACAGGATAATACAGTTGGTACAGTACGGAAGTAATACAGCATTTTAAGAAAATATGCAAACGTATAGTGATACATTTATCCTACTTTTCTCACAATTATTGTGAAATATCCTGAAATTTTCAACTCCTGGCGATTCGTGGGATTCGTGGTCTGTGTGAAATAGGGGCATCAAAGTTTTTGCCACCAATTCCTGTTGGTCAAGAAGTGCAAGAACTGACTACGAATATATACGAATCTGTTAAGAACGTCACGAACTGATTACGATTCAACCACGAATCGTGAAATTTGTCAATTCATGGCCATTCGTAGGATTTGTGGTCTGTGTGAAATAGGGGCAGTACAGATATAGGCATGATGTTCTGACAGGTACGACTGCACAATGTAGAACACAGAACATAAGCATGATGTACAGGTACAATGTAGAAATACGCGTACGGAGTACGGAGTGTTTTACAGAGAGGTCAAAAGCCAATATTCGCTGGCTTTTGCTAAAATATACAAAGATATCCTATAGTACATCAATCGTTCAAGAAAACTGTAGTGAGTACATGCAGAGATATTGAATATTCACAGACCCTTAGTTCACAGCCCAAGATGCAGCTGTCCCCGGCAGAACTGGTCAGCAGAGACGAGATATGAGAGGAGGTTCTGTAGAAATTCCCAGGAATTATCTGAGAACTATATCAGCGTATACTTTTTGTGTTAAGAACGTCATCATGACTTATTTGTTCCTGTAAGAAAATGGTGATCCCTATTCTATTTCCACTATATTTAATCTGACGATATGTAAGATGTATTCCTAATATAAATTCGTTTGCGCTAGTGTCTTTCAACTTTAGTACTGCTTCTAATGATCTTTCATTTGATTTCATCTTTCAGAAATATCATATCTTTATCTCAGCATATATCTCATGAATTTATATCTCAGCATATATCTGCATATACTGCAGCATATATCTGCATCCTACATGTACATGGTGAAAACAAACGTCCGCTTGAAAATTCCTCTTTGAAAAATGTCATCATGACTTTTCTGTTTCTACGAGTAATTACCACTTTCGCAAAAAAAAATCAAGAGATTTAATGAATTGTTAATAGGTATAGTCAATGTCTCGCACAAACGAATCATATTAGACGAATGCTACGTACATTTGATATATCCGCATAATGCTTCAAGCATGATAACAACATTTTATAGGAGGGTGACTTGCACATTATATTGCGTTATAAAGTTGAATTCTTTACTAATATTTTACGACATTGCTCATACGTGAATTTTTTCGCAGATCGCAAATAAATGCGAAATGAAGAGAGAGTCTGAAGAAAACAAAAATTTTATCTTTACAGGCACCAATATCATAATTCATCTCTATAATTTGCGATTTGAAGTTCAATTAAATTTTTGGTGTATTTTGGTAATACTGTACTTTTGAACGATATTTCATTTTATTTGATAGTACATATTTCAGGCGTACCTATTTCACAACGTACATATTTTGGCAGGAGACATGTATTTGAAATATATGACACTGGCTTCTCCGAAATTTCAATTTCTCATTTCTACGTTGCCATGGCAATACTGCACAGAAAAACAGCATTCCAGTTTAATGGTAAACAAATTGAAAACAAAGCATGAACTCTAAGCTTACTAAGAATTATATTGAATGAAAAACCTATGGTGATTTCCATTATTATTATTATTATTATCCCACGGGCTGCATTGGGATCCAACTGTATGTACTGAGGTTCCAACTGCATTGACAGGTTTAGTGGGCTCAAGTCTGAACTCAGGTTTTACTAGTGTAGCTTTATCTTAACTCATTTGTCAACTAAAAGGATAAAAGTAACTAATAAATAACTGAACATTAAAATACAAATATATGTAGCATATAACAATGCCATGGTTACATCTGGTAATACAGAGATAGAAATAAATTTACATAACTGTTGAGTCACACAGGTTAAAATATTCTGGTGAAATGTCACACCCAACGTCTGTATTCTGCACATTTATATGAATTTACGTATACCTAAGCCAGTACAACTGAGAATAATAGTGATTATATTGAATGACAGTGTCACACCAGAGTGCTTGAGATAATGCACTAAATCCCGAGCATTGCTAAATCTAGCCATGGCTATTCATGACACCCACCAAAAACCAAATTATAACTCCATCGCAGAACACGGACTGTTTTGTTAATTAGGTTGCGAAGCGACACACTAAAATAAACCATTGAGCGTACATCTACATAGCATGCGTTAAATCGCGCCATACGCACGACTACAAATCAGATGCAAAGAATGTTCAGAAGAAACAGTGCTCGACCAGACTTGGCAGATTATCTATATCTTTAAGAGTTTTGCAGATAATGCCAAAAACATACAATATAGTTCTTTTGGGTGCCGGGGGAGTTGGAAAGACGTCCCTTTTAGACCAATTTATCAGCGGGTGCTTTCGAGCCACACACAAACCTACCGTTGAAGACTGCCATAGACATATGCTGAAAATGCCAGGTAAGATTTTATTTGAATTTTCAAATTTAACTCCTATGTATATCACGGATCAATGGACACCGCTATGCGTTTCGGCCTCCACATATGCATGATACGTGAAAACTGACTTTCTTATTAGTGTTTTGAAGGAAAAACCAACAGACAAGAATATGATTAAGCATAACTTTGTGTCGTTGTGTTTCAATAATCGGACGAGTTAATTTATTTAAATTTATCTCTCTGTCAAATATTTTCGAAAGATGTGCATGTACAATTTTCTTGCAATTGCAAACGAATATCCTTATAACAGTGATATACCTGTTTGAAACACTAATGACTAAAAAGATTCCCAGAAAGCAAACTAATGTTGGCGGATTACTTCGACCCACATACGATATGTATGATATTTTACCAACACTTATATTCTCTGAATTGCAGACGGGTTATATCACACAGTAGAGATTCTGGATACGGCTGGAACACATCAGTTCCCAGCTATGAGGGAACTGGCCATACGCCTAGGCCAGGCATTCATCATTGTATATTCCATAGACAACCGTGAATCTTTTCTTATTGCAAAGGAACTGATGGACAGTGTGCATGAAATAAAGGGTGAGAATATTTAGAAACTACTCGTTAGAGAAAAATTTGCAGTAATGATTAATGATAATAATCGGTTCAATGTTTATGTAAGCTGTTTATATTGTCGGCAGTGGTGATTTATGGTGCCAAACCAATGGCTGCAAAGCAGGGTCTGTCCCGTTTTGTATAACGCCGTTTGAGTGCCTAGTTACTGGCAAAGGCGTGTTAGAATATTGTTACATTTCACCAAATAAACAAAGGTTTATTCTGACTACTGTTAAAATACACAGATGTCTCTTTTTCAAAATTTACAACACGGCATGTGAAAAAGTAGCAGTATTCAACACAAAACTTCGTCTTTATGCAACAAAACTCTTTAGGATCGAATGCTTCACACAAAAAAAGGCCATTTTGGCTTGTTCGCCACTTTTTCCAATATACCAGAACAATTCTGAATAACATTCACATCACGTTTATCGTCAAGAGATTTAAGAGAGCCTCATTAACCTTAAACAAGTCAGTTATAGCATATAATGACGCACGAATTACCTCTTTATCGAATCTGGTATTGTTTTCGAGAAAAAAGAAAACAGCCGAACATTAGTTCGCAAATGAAGCCTCCGGAGAGAATACCCAATTATAGAGTCGAATGAAGTGCGTGGGGAATAATAAAACAAAGTTGAGGGATTTACTAGACTCCTACAGCGGTCTTCCAATACAGCATTTTCGGGAAAAGGTTGGGAAATTTAAAAAGAAAAAAATAATAATAATAAAGTGTGTAAAGGGCATTGCATGGCAATCTTAAATAACATGGCCTGATGTGCTTTTAAAAATATTGGTTACTGATAAATATTGCTGCCACAGAACCGGTAGAATATCACTGGAGGAAATGATCTTGGGATAAAACGCGTAGGTGAGACCGATAATTATAAAGGCGTTTGGTATCTAGGATACAGTTATAAACAAGTATCTTCATGACGGTTGTCCTTACGTTTACACTTTGCCCTGAAAAGACCTGATTGCGCCTTTTTTCTAATTCAACACAATATGTAATTAAATTAAATCATATAAATGCATCCAATCATTAGACCTTAAATAAGTTTTAACTAATAAGTATTAGAACTCATGTAAATATCCAATATAGAAAAAATATGGTAAAAGCAGAATGTTTTATTCTGTTGGCTATTTAAGCTCCAACATTTCTCTGTGGCATTTCAGGTTTCATGTCACAACTCGTTACATCAGAATGGTCTGGGTATAGACCCCGAATTTGCGGCTTGTTTTTTAACTGGCCAGACGAAGAAATAGCCCCTTTTTAACAGAATCGTCTAAGTCGTTTAATAAACGTGCTCTATACATAATTAGTTTTCTACTCCATTTGTCATTCTACGTTCTGTTAAATGAATTCTTACATTCTAGGAGGCTCCATTGCACCACTTATAATGCTAATCGGAAACAAAAGTGACACCGCTTCTGATGGGCTCAGACAAGTAGAGACTGAAGAGGCCGAAAAAGCTACTCTGGGCAAGAACAATTGTTGCTTCATGGAAACAAGCGCAAAAAAAGGTCGAGATGTGGATACCATGTTTACATCTTTGTTATCGAAGGTCCTTGGTGTTGAAAATTCCACGAACAATTTCAGCAAGAAAAAGTCCCGTTTTATGAAACGAAAACATCATTCCGTGAATGACATGCAACCCTCAACTCGCCAGCACGGCTCTGTGAACAGGAGCCAGTCGTGGCGAGATGGAACTGTAAGGAATATGTCTGATATCGACTCACCGAAATGTACTCTGCTTTAAAGGTCTAAAAAGACCGATTAATATGAAGATTTCACACGTCAGAGAATGTGTGGCACCTAAACAAGCTCGTGATTTTAACTCAAAACATTGCTTGAGTTCTGAAGATTTGAAACTTGTGAGCAAAAATTCATGTTAAAAGCTACGGCAGTAAACGATCTGGGTTTCGTTGTGAAAGCAAACTAAATATGGGGAGATCAAATGCTAAGGTATTACTTAGCAAACCTTAATCAGTGATAATGGACAGAGAGGAAACTAGCTTGTTAGTTACACATTTGACACCAGCAGGTGTTTTTATCACAGCCGGGGGTTTTCGAAGTCGAAGAAACACCTACACTCAACATTCCCAATGATTGGGCTCTGATATTTATTGCTTCACAAAATAAAAAGTGCCTTTACTATACCCTCTACCAGGGCGACAGATTGATTTTCCACAGATATTCAAAGATATGTCTATAGATAAATATACAGTCATTTTGGCTCTCAGTCGATTCAGCAAAAAATGTCCACAATAATAACTGCGGCCCTGGTAGAGGGTACCTTTACTACACGAACCACACTTTGATTCTAATCACATTTGATCAAAGGGCGCATGAGAGCATAAAAGTGCTTATTCTCTTTGTCCTGTTTGTAAGACGTTTAAATATTGATGACGTACAATTAAGGTATAAGAAAACCAAAGATGCCAGTCAGGTATCTAACTGAGGGACCGTTCAGAAAGAATTATGACGTCATAGCTAATGTGAAGTAACTCCACGGGAACTCTGGCTAAATGCAATCAGATTACCAGCCTAATCATTCTCTTGTGTGCTTGCATTCAGCGAGAGTCACATTGGAGTTAGTGCGCATTAGCCAAGTCAACATAACGCATTCTGTAAGGTCCCTTCAATACCCTGAATATCATTAGTATAACACAAATACTCTGTAAAAATAAACGATTCTGCGGCCTTCCTTCGGACTGCACACTGTAACATTTTAAACAGAGGATGGCTTTCATATGAAAATACATTTCTGTTAGAGCGTCTTACACATAAGCACTGTCGCTTGTTTGATTGAGAGGCCAGGTACACTCTTGTCAAAATTAATGGAGTATTTCCAAAACGAGAAATATAATTCGATGGCTTTCTGAGCTGTCACATTTGCATATAGGTGAGAGTTTAAAATTGGTCATTTCCCAAATAATCTGCCGTGCACCTATCGTTGCACCAACTAAGAGCTTTGCTGTGATAAAACCAAAACCCAAACAAAGTGACGGAAGTTTTAAATGCATTTGCCCTGTCATAGCAACGTGGCTTTCCGCCAGGAAGGGATGCAGCGTCCGTTCTGTCACACACGTCTACCATATGTCGGTATAGTCGGGTGTCACAACCGCTTCTATTAATTCCAAACGCCGCTCCCTAAAATTGAATGGAAGATGACAGTCATAAAATATTTTCATGATTAAGAGAATGTGTTTTAAATATTGCATGCCACTAACATACACGTTATGCACTTCCATGATGAACTTAAAAAAATGGCGAGGGAGTGGTGTTGAGTCAACCTGTCCGGGAATGTTTATCAAAACGCCGTGCACTCTCTTCCAAGTTGCAATAATAATTCTTAGAAACACCCTTCTGTTGATCTCGGTGTCTTTTTAACCTTTTATATAAGGAAGACACACAGTGCCCTTAAATACTATAAATTGATGGATAAGGGTGGGGGAGGTGCAAGTAACCGTTCGATTTAATCATTCATTATTGTACGAAACGTTTGACTCATCGCTATTCAAATATTACCGGTACGTGTTTGCCTGTGTAATCAAGGATAAAGACTGAAAACCATAAATATTTAATGCAGTATGTGTTCATCAAACGCTTATTATCCGGTAATTAAAGTACTTGTTGACATTGCGTAATACAAAGCCTGTCCCTATTACAAAAATTCAACTTCTTGTTATATATATATATATATAGTTTACTCAGTTTTCATGCACAAGTACATGTACCGTACTACTGGTACTGCTGGTACGTCACTTACACAGTTATAACACATGTCGTGTTGATTACAGACTGACTCGAATATTGCCACATATTCTCTGTTATTTTCAAATCCTTGAAGGAACGAAGGGACACTGCAACCGTTGATGTTATTCTGGCATTCGTTAGACATGACGAAAGCTGGTGCCACCAGTAAGACTAGAATCATCCTTGTTGACGTCATTTCAGCTACCGATTCAGATAATCTAAAGCAAAACAAAATGTTCATCAAGCTTTCTCAACTCTAGTTCAAGGGATACGGTTAATGAAAAATTACCATTGGTGAAGCAGCGAGAGAGAGACGGAGAGAGAAAGAGAGAGAGCAAAATACTTAAAAACAAGCTAACAGTTCTTAAGTGTTACCTCAACAGGCCTATATCGGACGATGGTCTCAGCCGCTCTGTTTCGTAAGTTACTGATATCCTAATTCAGTCTTCTGTGCTTTAAATGCATAAGTCAAAGATAAATAGGGTGTCCCAAAAGGTAATGCACCACATTCAATATATTAAGTTATTAACCCATCTGGTCGGCCCATCAATACCTATTATTTCTTCACCCTGACCAGTTTGCGTCAATGTGTTTTTTAGCTGATCTTTGATTACCATTTTCCCCTACATTTATTCGCTGACATTGTTATTATGTTGAATTTGGGCACTATACGCTTTCTCAGAACTATAATGGCGACTGTTTTATTCACACAAATCATTTTACTTATAATCATTCTTCAAAACTGCGAACCAGACAAGTGTAGTAAAAACAAATAAACTTTTTCACGTGGATGAAAAGAAATGGAGTTCCATGTCACTGTGACTTTGTGGTGAACATAACACAGCAAGATTCACATAATCCATCCAATGGACAGATATAGTTCACGAAATATTAGATGTGGTATGGGTACAAAAACGAATTATAAAGAAACTCACACTTGTGGGATTTAACCAAAGGTTTTATAATTTTTGGACAACTTGTACAATAGCACATACATATGTACATAAGATACGGAGGAAACACGTGAAGGGAGGGATGGAAGTAAAGACCAGGGGACTCTGTTTTGGGTCCCATATACCATCTCATATTGCAGTTGTTATTTGAATGATGGTTAGTTAGCTTATTAGTTAATCAGGCAAAATATTTGCATTCACCTGACAACGCTCACGTGCACATGGTGCATATATATATGTACTTTCCACTGATCTCCCCCCTCAAATAATAAGGCAGACGTTATGAAACTTAAGTCCAATGTTCTCACGTGATTTGACGTGAGAGAGATAACTCGAAGATAAGTAGACAATTGAGTAACATTTTATAATAAACAAACACTGTTTAGAACACTTATTTCTCGGGTGTTAAATGTATTACCCAGCAAATGTTTTAACTGGCGCAATAACTCGGGAGTAGCTGATCTTTCTTTTCTATTTCTTCTATTTAAAATGGACGAAAACTGGAAAAAATGGCTGATCGATTAATTCAGCCGTTTTTTCCGCTGTTAGACGAAGGTTCTGCGCATCATGACGTGTATGCTTGCATGTACTTTATTAACGAGTACGTTGGAAACAAGAGGAGGCCTGTTAATCTGTTAAACTGATTGCATTCAGCGAGAGTCCCAGCGAAGTTGGATCGATCTACGTAGAACGATAGCTTCATTGAGATTGAGCGCTAATACATTTCTCATATTTCCTATTCGCACGCGTAAAAACACGTTGTCTCAAATGGTCCAATGGATAGGAACAGCTTGTAAAAAACCTTTAATCGTCTAAGATTCAAACCTTAGCAAGAATGCGACTGGGTTAAAAAAGGGATATATACAGTGTACTAATATGTACTTAACTGGAGTGCGACAGGTGAGAAAAAGGGAAATGCAGCAAACAACCCAACTTTCCTTCGTTGTGTTCATACTCGTGAGTCGATCGAGATGGGTGCATACACTGTCACTGTACATGTACTTTATACATGTGACTGTGTGAACTGGGTTAAAGTATTCATGCCCCAAATATATTACTGATTAGAAGACGATCAGATCGGCTGAAACCAGCTCGTGTCAGTTCACGCTTTATCTTCAACATTTTATCTTAACGTTGATATTTGCAAGCAGTTATTAAAACATGTCGCCATGGGTCTCCTCCGACTCTTGTTGCTATCATCAAAGGTCATTTTCCTCCCTTTCTTCTTCTCCTCTGTTGGATTTTTTTACAAAAGGACCCACGGATATATTTCACACTCACGTGACTGTGCTACATGCAGTACATGTACGTGTTCTCTCATTTTCTTTTAATACTGCCTTTTTATACAAGATCTAAAAGTAATTATGGCATTTTTAAGTCTCAAGCTTTCATTATAACATTTATCTGGTGCTCATCAAGAAAATCATACTCATAAAAAAAACATGCTCCACGGCATATTTAATTTTCGCAGAGACTACATTAAAAAGAAAAGCAATGGATAGGAGAAATAAAACGCAAATTTATTATTGTTAATCGCATCGAGGTTCTGCAAAACTACATTGTACCCTCCACCAACTTACAAAAATGGGATCTAAAATGGATATGTAGTCAACAAAAGATTATATATGTAAATAATACTGTTGCAAGCAATACGCTTCTATATATAAGAGTAATGGCGCAAGTATAGCTACATGTACAAGCGTTTTATCCTTAGGCATTTGACAAACAACATCGCTCCAAAATTATCTGCCATAAAGAACGTATGGCAAAGATGAGTCATCTCTTTGGTCTTCGCCTCACATCCAGGGATGTCGTTCTCGGTCAAAAACTTTCAATTCAAATATTTCCTTGGTTCTCCTCACAGTTCTTGATAAATGCCCTCTTTTTGTCCCCCTTCTTCAAGTACAGTAGACTTAAGCTTTTTAAAACGTGACATATACATACATAGAATGAAACGAGGAAAATTGGCAGTACCAACAGGTATAGTTTGAATGTATAACTCACATAAAAATAAATAAACAAACACCTGAATTTCTTTATACTGTATTGCTGCAAGAAATGCAAACCTGACCTACAAAAATACTTGATAATTTGGGCAATTAACATTTACAAAAATATATTCTAAAACTATATATATTCCAAACAAATTGCCTGAAATCTTCATTCAGTTTTACACCAATGTCTGCCTGCAAGTCAATCTTTCTAATTTTATGTTAGATGTATTGGATCTTGTAAATTTTGAAATAAAATTTAAAAACTATTTTTAAAAACATTCAATTTACAAAAACAAAAAGGTTCTTTACTGAAGCCGAATGCCAGCCAATAATATGTTGTATCTGGTGTGTAGGTTAAAAAATTCAATAAAATATCGAAGGGTAATAAAACAGAATTATTGTCTTTAACTTATTTAACTGCTAGAACCTTACATCTGATCTTTTCTGAAAATTAAAACAAAAACTGTTCCCTCAAAAGAAACTAAAATCCAATAACCAGATGGTTTAACACAATTACTAACAGTCAAAACCTCCATCTTATATCGGCTAAAAAGTTGGTTTCGCTGTAATTAGATTTGTAATTATTATAAAAATGTAGTTCAAATCATTTACATAATATAGTTACTAGTGGCACATTAAATTTAATTAGTACTAGAAGTTATATCTTTTCATTTTCTGTTGGCTAATAGCTGCAAAGCTAATGTTTAATTTTCAAATGTTCTTTATTGTGCTGCTTTATATTTTAAAAGATCTTCTGGGCTGTTGATTGGATGCCCTCAGGGTTCAATATTAAGGTCTCTTTTGAGGACCCGGACACGAGAGCGGACTTCATCCCAATCGAAATATGCTCCTTCTAGATGGCGTTCTCCTTTAACATTCTCATAGCCAGTTCTGCCGTGTAAAACCCGCTTATTGGCAAAGCAGACAATGTCACCTGCGAAAATGTAAAAAATTCTGACACTATTACGACTCTTCAAGAAATTGGAAAGAAAAAGTATGGAAAGATAACACATATTGCAGTTTTTGTCATCCTTAGTTATGGTCAAAATACTTGACAGAAAAGTAACCTAAATGCAAATAAAATATAGATGATTCATTATACAAATTAAAATATGTGATGCATTAACCAGGTTACAACACAACCAATATATTGGTGGATTAACTGATGACTATTAATATACCTGTAGACCAGTATAAAAATGTGTTCACTTACAGCAAAAATGTAAAAATTCTTAGTAGTGTCAGACAACATCTTGGTTGGAGAGATTTTAAGATTTACTTAACTTATCAACTTTTAATTATTACCTTCCTCCATTTTTACTTCAACAATGTTCTTTGGGTCGTACATAAGTTTGTGAAACTCTTTCAGTGCTTTATAAAAACCATACACTTCTTCCGCAGGGATGTTGAGTTGGTAGGCACGCACTTGATCATTGTAGAAAATGCTCTCAGGTTCTCCATCTCTGCCAAGACTGAATTTGAAATTAGGCATTACTTAAAATATTTAAAGAATCATTAATCAATGATAAAATGAGTCTTATTATAGTGATGCAATTTTTTTTTATTATTTTTTTTTAATATCCGAAAGGAAACAAAGCAAAAGAATAATAATGCCATCATTTCTTTTATAATCAAGGTCCTTTTTTATCCCAAACACTGAAAACTTCACAACTTACGCTATCACTGGCCATCTATAAGCAAAGTTGAACTTGTAAGCCTCTTCTCCAACATCGTAAAAGTCCACTAAGGTCGTTGTAAGCGTTTTGTAGGCCTCTGGATTAAGGTCCCTCAATTGCTTGGCAACGTAAGGTCCATCTACAAATTCATTGCTTCCACCCATCCCATCAGCTTGCTTGATGCAGTGCAGCAGTTGAATCTACATATAATATATGCACTTTTAAAATGACTGAGGAAGACTTGTACATGCTTCAGGTTGCTGGCATCTATCAGGTTATACATAGGAACCAACAGAAATGACAATACCACTTGTACATAGATCAGTGCTTTAAATAACATTGTATCAATCGGCATTTTAATTTAAAATTTAATAAAATATGCACTAAAGGTACATCTTACTATTTTTTCAAGCTTTCTGGTTTTACTTGCTTTTCAGAGAGTCCTTTTTTTTTTTTTTTTTTGTTTACTGTTTAATCTATTCCATAGAATATTCACTGTTGCCCAGAACAAAAGTGCTGACCCATATCTTAAATGTCAAATATGTACAAATGTATGTGACATATATGAGTAAACACTAATTAAACTGTATAACTGCGAATGTAAGCTTTTTCAAAGCCACAGTTTTGCAGGCAACATTCACATGTACCCTCTACCATACACATCATGTTAAAATGATATACCCTTCCATAATATACAATGTTATTTTCAGATTTACGTACTGATCAAGTAAAGAAACTAATCTGGGTCCCAAATGATCTGCCACAAAATGCAAAGGCATGGGAATAACAAATTTGTTTTACAACATTAAACCAGTACTATAAACTTGCATAAAACATTCAACTGCATTAACTGAAAACCTGATATGAAATTTGTGATCAAGCATGGAGGCAAGATATAATTTTGCAATAATTCATCTCTGGAATGAAAGAAATACAACTTGAATCAGAACATTGGGTTTGGATCTAGGAACCAAGAAACATTGTTTGGAGGTTCCTAGGTGGACACAAGTTTTGAAAGTGTGGAAGAGACCATGCAATCACATTATCAAAGACCACTAACATAGCATTCAATTTCAATAAAGCATTGTCTTTTCTTGAAGAATTTATCTAATAATACATCACTTTAATCACTTATACCTCTCCGAATTTATCTGATAATACATGACTTATACCTCTGGCGAATATTCATAGAAGGGCAGATCCATATGCAGACCAAGCCTTCGCCGGGTATAAGCTAGGTTATTGGCATTGTTCCTGCTGATTACAGTAAACACCGTCCTGTAACAAATCACAACATAATCTGGTTTCAAGCTAGGATAAGCACAACCAAGGTAACTTTTGACCAGATTTCTGTTGACAAATGCAGTGGCAGATGCAGACTCCACGCTGTGTATTAATATGCTACTTGAATACCAACCAGCTGTCATGAAACATGTCTCTCAAAAAATCTTTATTTTATGTCAAGAAGTAAAAGGGGTTATAAGAATCATTAAGCTATTGACTGTTACTAACTGGGGCAGAGGAGGGGATTTGTCTACCACTGCATATGCCTTAATAAATCACACTACCAGTAGTTTTTATCCCAAACAAGGCAGCATAGCTGTCACATGGACAGACATATACATGACAAAACTGTCAGAAACAATAAAACAGTTCAATAACAATGAAAGTGGACAAAATATGTTTATATATTTACTTATTCATTTTGTATTTTTCCGATGTAACATTGCATTATGATTAACAGTATAATCCCCACAAAATTGTGATTATGTAGTGCTGTTACTGTGTACATTTGGAAATGTAACTAGCACAGGGCTTCAGATGTATGGGAAGACTAATTCACACAATGAGCATGCCTTTTGGGATAAAATGAAGAACTCACAAAAAATTACTTCAAGAAAAAATAATCCAATTTGGTTATTTTAGTATTATGAATTATTCCTGTAAGTTTAGGACTGATAAATAAGTTGTTTTTCCCTTTAAGGTGCTTACAAGGAAAGTTCACAGTGATGGCGATGGCAGATGCAGCAAATGAAACCTACATGTCCAAACAGTGTCTGGCCATATAATCTAGATACAAAAAAAATCTTGAATGCAAGCATGATTAGTATCTACAGAATGACTATGCAATTTAGTAACTGCTAAAATTTCCTTTAGAATAGTGGTCATTTAGCATTCTGTTAGCAGAAGCAGGCTGACAGCCTTCAACAAAGCGTGCACTACACAGACCTCTCACCTCTGGTGTGTGATGATAAAATGGCAGGTCATTGTGAAGTCCAAGACGTTTGGCAGTGAATGCCAAGTTATTAGGAGCAACCTTGTTCTGTACCGTAAATACCAACCTTGAGAGTAATGAAATAACCCAGTTAGTAAGCATAACACACATGCTACAATAGAGTTGTGTCAGTATAGGCATGTAGCTTAAGCCAATTTGTTTATGAAAAGATATTGCATGCGTATTTCATTTTATAAGCTAAAGAGATAACACGTTCACTTCTCAAGATGCAAGTATACAGAAATTCTCTCTCTATCCCCATTCTACATCTCATTCACAGAAATGAAAGGAATTGCACATAAATATAAAGTTCAAGTATTTAAAAAAAGAGAAATGAAAGGTATAAAAAATATTTCAAGCAAGAAATTAAAAAAATTAGATCATTTCACTGCAATTGTGATTCATTGTTTTACAGCTTTTTCTAGTTCCTTAAAAATAAGGTAAAATAAAAATAAATATTTTAGCATTTAGTGTGGAAAACAGTTTCAGCCAGAATTCAGTAAAAGAAGCATTAGATTTACTCGTAGTTGGTAGGCCTTAAGTACGCAATCCTTTTGCCAAGTTTCTCCAGCTGGCCTGTCATAGTAGGGGTATTCTTCAGCATTACTAATCCCATCACATCCAGGGTATGCAGGAAGTCATGCAGACTGCGATCTTCAGACATCACCTGAAAAGTAGGAAAAGTGAAAAAATATCCATGTGATATACAGTTTATGAATACATAAACAAATATATATATATATATATATATATATAGATATAGATATAGATATAGATATACTGCATATCAGATGGATATTTTTTCATATCTTTTGCTGTATACTCCCAGACAATCACACATGAAAACTATTTATATTTAATAATTAATGTGATGTTGTTAACTTATACATTGTATTGACTTTTATAACTGATGAATAAGTAATAACTAATATATGACTTTTTAACAGACCAACATACTGTACCAATATACTGTTCTGGTATTGTTTCATCATACTAGAGAACAAAAAAAAATTTTTTATTATGTTTTTGGAAAGTATGTATATGGACCTTTTAATCAACTATCATATTATATGTCCTGTAGTACTAGTATATGGGTAGTGTGTATACATAATAAGGAATAACTTGACCTGATTTGCAAGCAAAAAGAGACCAGGTGTCGAGAAATAATGTGCAAACCTGGGAATGAATTTGAATTCTGCCAATATTTTATGGTACAGCCACTGACAACTCATTAAATGAAGACAAAACAGTACATTTAATTGGTCTGTTAAAAAGTCATAAAAAACACTGTATCTGCTAAAATGAAATTGTCACAGCATTTAAAAGGGTGGAATCACCAGTCTGAAACACCTTGTTTTCTCCACTGCTCCACTATTATAGTGTATTAACCAAATTACCCAAGCATCTCGCTTTCTACTATATAGTCCAGCCTATCTAAAACACAAGTGACTCACACACCCTTATCCCCCTTACTGGATAATTTGTGGGTTCTTTCCTAAATTTAATCACAAGTATAATGTTTCTCATAAAGAAAAGGCCTGACTGCAGAGGCCATAGGTTTTATTTCTCCTGAGTGATGAACACATGAATAAGCTTACTTCACCAAAGGCAAACTGTGGTATCTTTCCTTGCATTTCATTTGCACCCCAGTGTTTCCACTCAGGGCGGTACAGGCGTAGACGCCGGTGCTGCTGCTCTGAACTGAAACTCCTGTACAGTAACCAGTCTGCCTTGAAGGAACTGTTGTGACCATCCTCCCAGGTGACAGTAACTGTATAATCATCATCAGCCTTTATAAAATAAACTGCACAGGATTAGAATTTTAAAGAAAAGCAATGACCATGCATAATTGTCAGCATTCTAAAACTTGTAAAAGCATCATATTAACAGGCAAAAATGTATCACTGATGGGATTTAAAATATTATTTGCTAAGAGCTCGAGGCACATACGACTAAAGGCCAAAAAAATACACGTGTATACATGTGTATTGTATGCATGTGTAAACTAAGTATCAAAGTAAGGCAATCAGACTTCAACAGTGCAACGCAGTATGTCCCGGAAAATTTAACCTGCTACTACCTGTAGTAGGTGAAATTTTCATTCCTGTGACCAGTAAGGATATACACGATGTACAGGTATATTTGTGCGTGCATTACAACAACATCACTTAAATCATATTACCACAATGTAGCAGTGACTGATTATGTGTTACATGTAAGAGCAGGCCTGTAGCCAGCAATTTCAAAGGGGGGTTCTTTTTCTAAAAAAGTGGACCTAGGCTTTTACCATATAATCCCCATGCACCTAGGTCAAATTTTACCCAGGGTGGACCTTTTTCCAGCAAAAAGGGGGGTTCTTTTGAACCCCCCGAGCCCCCCTGGCTACGGGCCTGAAGAGGGTGGTTATAATACTGGGAAAATATTCTAGGAATTTCCCACTGTTGGTTGATCCATAGCCACTAACAATTAAATATTCTGGGTACTGTGTACTGTACTAGTATATGCATTACATAATGTGTATCATACCATATTTATCCAATCTTGTTAATTCCTCTCCACTCCCTATTAGTGTCAAAGTCTCTACTGTTGTACATTGTACCGGTACCTTAACATTTCCATTGTGCTTGGACTTAAGACTACAGGACTTAATGCATCACAATGCAGTAACAATTATACATGTATACAGTGAATATGTTAATTAAATTTTTAGTTATGCACTGTATAATAATAATAATAATTTATTAAGCCAATAAAATACAAATGTATAAAATCGGGAATCTTTTGCCCTGTAGTAGCGCCATTGAAATATAAAAAATTTAAATTAAAATTACATGTTAGAGTTAAAAATAGTTACTGCCGAAGGATAAAAGCTATTTAAAAATCGCTTACTACCCTTAAAAGCTAAGAGTCTCGAATTGCTAGGTAAAAATTTAAAAAGGGTATGGGCTGGATGGGAACTGTCTGTCATTATTGATAATGTTTTCTTTTTAGTCCTGTCTAGATATATAGTATGGACGGGAGTTAGATCTGTTCCAATTACAATCCCTGCAGTTTCGACGATCTTTTCCAACTTGTTCCTCTCCTCCACAGTTGCACGTCCATACCAAACAGTTACTGAATAAGTTAAAATACTCTCTAAAACACACCTGTAAAAGTTCGTTTAAATAAACACATTCCTGGTAAAAGCTTTCAATTTCCTTAAGAAACACATTCATTTGCGGCTTATCTTGCGTAACCTTTCCGGTAAAATGCAATACTTCCGGAAAGATGGACGTTTTGGCAGATGCCCCTAACAATCCGACGATATCAAAGGTTTCCATTTGCTGTATTTTAATCAATTCGACCAAACTGGCATTTCCATGAAATTAATTAATTAATCTTGGTCGAATTGTTTGGCATATTACCGTATACCTGATAGCAAAACGATCATAACTTGAAAATTGATAGAGATAAATTGCTGAAATTTCCTGGATTGAAAGTTACTATAGTTGACATCATCCCTGTGAATTTTCAGGCAAATGTATGTAAAAATAAAAAAATGATGTGCATAAGATAAATCAGCTTTGTTTTATTTTACCCATTACCAAATGAAAATGTATTTTTTAACCGGCTATAACTTTTGATACTGCATGTTAAATTTAAATGTAATTCTATTTTCATTTAGCTTGAAATATTGGCTTTTTAAAAATGTATACTTTGTATGGGTAATAAAGGCAAACAAATAAATTATGACCAATTTACTGAGGTGACCCGGCTTTTCAAGGCTAGCTCACAGAATTAATTGGGCACAGCAGAGCTTTATGGGTCAGCATTAACTGGATCCTATGGGGTTAATGTCTCATTTCATTGACATAGATGGTAAAAAAGTGTGGACAGGGGATTTTATTGTTAAAGACATTTTATCTTTGGATTTTGTCTGGTGACAAGAATGGTGTATAGTTACACTAATAATCCAGTCATTTGATAGTAGGAATTGAAAGGTTAATTATATTTTCTCATTTTGAAAAATAAAATGATTGATTGAGACTTAATTGTAAAATATTTTAGATGTACGAATTTCAGTTCCTATGAATTTTCCAGGGAAAAGAGATTTAAGCCGTGGTCTACGGAATGTGGTGTTGGTGGATGGAGTAAGGACCCCTTTCCTTAAGTCTGGCACAGACTACAAAAATATGATGCCTCATGATTTGCAGAGAAAAGCTATACAGTAAGTGAATTTAGGGCTAATTTTCTCTGCTAATGATAAAACTGTTTTCTACAGTATTGTGTGTTTATTTTTGTCTTTTTGGTAGAAATAGAAAACCCAAAAGTGCTACTCAAATTTTGTGAAATTTTCAGGATGGACAGTTATTAAGAAGGAAAAGAGGTATTTTTGTTTAGCTCTAAGTGTTTGTTTCCTAATCAATTCTCCATGAGTAATATTTTATGTAATATATGTACTTCAGTTGAATTTTGTTCATCAAGCCATTACAAATATGTACATTTTGGTCACTATACCTAATATTATAGCAGATAAGAACTGTAGTTAAAAGTCGAAGAAACTTTCTTCCTTGTGAAAAAAAAAAAAAGTGAATACAGGAATAGTTTGTTTGACTGCTTTAACAACAATAAAATTGTTTGAATTTTATCATTTTATAAGTTTTAAGTTACTATGAGCAATAGATCCAATGCTTGGTAGCTTCTTCATTTCCAAGTCTTAATTTGCACTGGACTTCATCAGCACGTTTGATTGAAGCTAACTGTGCAAACTAAAACGTGTTTGGTTGTCCAGGTTGTTCTGTAGAAGACCATATGGACAAAATAAATAGACCTGTGATTGGTGTGGTATACTTTTAAATTGATGCCACTAAAGTTGAGTGGACACAAGCATACATGAAATTTGGAAATGAAGAAGCTGGGTCATGACGGTTATGGAACACAGGCTGCATTAACCAAGCTCATTTTTAATTTACCTGTATCTTTTCCAGGTCTCTCCTAGAACATACACAAATACCCAAAGGTAGGTGTCATTTAATATAAACTTTTTCCAGATGTGAAACCATAGTCATGGCATCCTGTTCCCATATGACCTATTGATTTGGGACATTTCCAGACTTGGTTCACCATTTATGGTTGTTTTTAACAGTTATGTAGTTGAGTCTTAAAGAACTAGGCATTTAAGCTGGAACTTTATCATGCAAAAGCATGAGCTGTGCTTTTTTGTGCTAAAATATGTGAGAAGTGTGGATATTTGATTTTTTTATATGAATAGAATATATTTTTCTTTTATATATATATATATATATTTTTTTTTTATTTTATTATTATTTTAATTTGTAATGCATCTTATTTTCAAATTTCTGTTAAAATTACCATGTCTTATTATCTTTCTTGCAGAGGAAATAAATAATGTAATTGTTGGAACTGTGATTCAGGAAGTGAAGACAAGCAATATTGCCAGGGAGGTATGATAACATGCTTCCACATATGATAAACCATAAATATCTGTTTCTTTTTAAATTGTTTCTCTTCATGAATGGTAATTTTAGATAATAATGAGCTGTGGTAGGATAGGTATAAGGTGCCAAAAGGTTTGATTTATGTAATAGAATCTGATGTAGAACTGGTTCAATTTGTTAGAGGAAATTTATAGTAAAATGTGAAAAAAATAATGAACTTTTTTTATCATCAGGCTGCCCTTGGCGCTGGGATTCCACAAAGTGCCCCTGCTCACACTGTGACACAGGCTTGTATCTCTTCAAACCAAGCCATCACATCTGGTGTGTTGAACTTTTTTTGATAATGATGAAAGATAAAGTTGATATAAATTAGGCTGCATTCACAGCAGTGGACAAACTAGCCAGAGGGTCAAATATGACCAACCCACTTGAATACTTAACCATGGGGAATCTATTCAGTGTCTATTTTATTAGTGGATTACACAGCAAGCTTTTTAGTGGGTTGCCACATTTGACCCACAAACTAGTTAGTCCACTGTTTTGAATTCGGCCTTAGTTAGAGCTGATTCCTCAGTACTAGCCTGTAACAAGGCACAAGCTAAATATTTCTGATAATACTAAGTGTACAGGATTTAAATGGTACTACAATTTGTCAGTATAGCATCACGTTAGTCACATGCTTCTTATTTTGAAACAAAAAAAGTTTGAAATATCATTTTATCAGCTCTGTACACTTGTAACTAAAGAAGTTCAAAGCTTTTAACGCAGAATACAGAAACTTGGTATTGCTAACAATAATTCTTTCCATTCTTTTTCCCTCAAAAACATAAAGTAATTATGATTTATGTCTTTTCAGCTTGGAACTACATAACTACTGGACACTCAGATTGTGTGGTTGCTGGAGGAGTGGACTTCATGTCTGATGCCCCCATCCGTTTCAGCCGTAAAGGCAGGGAAATTTTGATCCAGATGAGCAGGGCCAAGTCTAAGGGTGAACTGATAGGTCTAGCTTTGCAAATGATGAGTCTAAAAGCACTTACACCAGATGTAAGTAATTTTATTTCACATTAAAACTGGTTATGCTTCTTTTAGGAGATCTTTTTAAAAGTATATCCTCCAAATAACTGCAAGGATTCATATGAGGATTATTAATTTTAGAAGATGTTAAGTTATTAACTGTATCTGTAAACAACAAAGAATGCATATATAAAAGTTGACACACAGCAATTAGGAACTACAGAGTTTTCAGCAAGACCCTGTTTTATGGTAATGAACTATTTTTTTATGACCATAATATAATTCAGGATACACTTTCCTTCCCCTGCTGTTCCGTTTGTAATTTTTGTAATCTTGTCTTCTAGGCTCCATCTGTAGCAGAATTCTCTACCAATGAAGTGATGGGTCACTCAGCTGACAGACTTGCTGGTGCATTTGGTGTAAGCAGGAGAGAACAGGTGGGCAAAAAAAAGAATAGGATTAAAAAAATAATAATAAAGAGAGAAACTATGTGAAATCTTATCATAAAAACATCAGTGAAGACAATTTGAGTTGCGTCTAATGACAGGTTCACTTATTTTATTTGAATAATTTTAAGTATTGTATTTATAGGTGTCTAGATCAGATTTGTGATTTAAATTGATTTCATAACCATCTTGTGTCATTGCAGGATCCTTATCTTATCTCACATATTGAAGTTATTTTTTTAAATTTTTTAAAATTTAATTTTAATTTTTTTTTTTGTAAATTTACCCTGGTTTGATAAGCCCACAAGCCTGGATGCTGCTTGACCCTAACCAGCTAATTACTGATTGCCCCCTTGGGATATCAAATACTTGTGTTATAAAATGGAATGCATTTTATCATTTATTTAATTTTCAATTTTTTAGGACGAATATGCTGTAAGATCTCATAGCATGGCAGCCAAAGCTATCAAGGAGGGATTGTTGACTGATGTGATGCCTACCTCTGTGCCAGGTAGATATATATAATAATAAACAATGTATAATGAGATTTAAATAAGAGAAGTAGTACATATTTGTAAGAATAAACAGTTGATTCAAAATTGTGAATTTCTTCTTAAAAATTATTCAGGGATTTGGTGCAAAAATACATGTAAAGCAGATCTTGTGAGAAAAAGGTGATTATTATTTATAGATACATGTACTTCATCTAATGTCCGAGAGAGAGAGAGAGAGAGAGAGAGAGAGAGAGAGAGAGAGAGAGAGAGAGAAACAGCTGTTTCATATTTGAAAAACTATTGTGAATGCTTTGTATAGTAAGAGGTGCATGCTGTTACATGATGTCAAACATATTTTCTAGGGAAGGCTGATGCAGTGGTTGTGGATAATGGAGTGAGGCCCTCTAGTGTGGAAGACTTCAGCAAGCTTAAGCCAGCATTCATTAAACCCCATGGCACCATTACTGCAGCCAATGCCTCTTTTCTGGTAAGGACTATTAGTCCATCTTTATCTCTCTTTTCTTTTTCAATGTTTATCTGGTCAGTAATGAGAGGATCACACAATTTTAATTTTCAATACCTAAACTTTACATATTGTCCTTACATTATAAGCTTATATATGTGCTAAAATACCTTCTTATCTCTGAATTGAAACTTTTACAAGAGTATGATTATAGTTAAGATGTTGTATCATGGAGAAAGATCTTAGAAATGTATTACTCCCATATTAAGTTGAATATATCTTTTACTACATTTGTTTAGTATACTGGAATCTTTAATAGACAGTGGCAAACAATGTGATCCCTTGTAAAATGAAAGAAAAGTTGCTAATTTCCAGTTGGTGGAGACATTGATTTTTTTTATGAGACTATACTTATCTATGCACACAAAGTTGAAAATGCACCCTGTGAATTTTATTAGCTAAAACTGCATTTAACTAATATCATATATACATTCTGTTTACCTTCAGTTTGAAATACATTTATTCAAGTTGTGATTTGATATCTATTTTCCAGACCGATGGTGCATCAGCTTGCCTGATTATGTCTGAAGAAAAAGCTCTAGCTTTGGGGTACAAACCTAAGGCATACCTCAGGGACTGGGTCTATGTAGCACAAGACCCCAAAGATCAGCTCTTACTTGGGTGGGTTTCAGCAGAAACATACTCCCCCTAGCCAATATGCTTGTAATTCGATTTAGTCTGAGTAGAGTTTTTTGATCAGTTGGTTTTGCAAAAGATGACTAAATGTCAATTAAAAAGGAAAAAATCCAAAATGTAGTAACTGATCTAAATTTTTATTTCATAACACTTGCTTGAAATTTGTTTACACTGGATTTTTTGTTTGTCATCTTTCTAAAAATACAAATTTGATGCCTTTTAAGATATAATTGACAATGACAGGTCTGCATATTTTTATTTTTTATCTAATTTTTTTTTTTATTGTTTAGTACATTGATTTTGTTTTTAAATGTATGGTTTTATATATTTTGATAGTTGCAACAATGCTCTTTCTTCCACTCCAGTCCAGCGTATGCAACACCCAAAGTTCTTGGAAGGAATGGTCTCACAATTCAAGATATTGACTGTTTTGAGTTCCATGAAGCTTTTGCAGTAAGTCCATAAGTCATATGATTTGGAAACTTTGAATAACTCCTTTTAATAACAATAACAGTCTCTGAATTTGACTGATATGGGTATATTTTTTCCTCTTGTGTAAATGTGATGATGCCATTTTTTTTTTTTTTTTTACTTTGTGGCAAAATAATTGCTTATACTGTGTATGTTTGGCAAATGATGAATGTAACAAAGTTCCAAGGTTGCAATAGAGCTCAATGGGGTTCGGGTGCATGCATCAGTGAATGAAATTGTTTTTATTTGTTTTTTTTTTCCTTTCATTCATTTTCAGGGTCAGATTTTGGCTAACTTGAGGGCTATGGATAGTGATCTCTTCTGTCAGAAATGGATGGGCAGGCAATCAAAAGTATGTTGAAGTTTCCTTTATAATTCAATCTTATTACTTTTCTAGGGAGACAAAAAATAAGTTTTAATGGGGACTGTATTTACCTGTTACAAATCTTTCTGAGAAATTCTCAAGATTTCTTACTTAATTAGTTTCTATGCCTCCTGTGCCATTTAAGATCAAAGTATGTGAAGACTGTTTTGAATACTCATCACTAGACAAAAGGATGGGAATTGTTTGCGAAAGTCAAAACAGGCTGGAAGAAAACCATCTGAAAGTTGTCAGATTAACTGTACCCTATTCTATAACCTGCCTTTTTCAGGTTGGGGCTCTCCCACTTGATAAGTTTAACCTATGGGGAGGATCGCTGTCTCTGGGTCATCCATTTGGTGCCACAGGGGTGCGATTGGTCACTACTGCAGCTAACAGACTGGCCAAAGAGGGGGGACAACTGGCTTTAGTGGCTGCTTGTGCAGCTGGTGGACAGGTGAATGAATATCATATAATAGTAATATTAGTCAATAGATAAAATTTTCAACAGAGAACAGGCATTGAGTTATGTACCTAGTCCTTTCCACAATAAATAGATTGTTAAATGGAAGAAAACAGGGAAATTATGATGTGAAAAATCCATTGAGGTATATTTGTTTTTCTTTTCAGGGCCATGGAATGATAGTAGAAGCATATCCAAAATAAAGAAAATGGTCAAAATGCACAGAGCAATCCAAGAACCATCGCAAACATTGCTATTAAAAAATGAAAGTGAATTAAGCACATTCATAACAGTATTGATGACTTTTGTATACTATTTAGACAAATTAGATATTAGATAGTGCCCATACTTATAGATAATAATAAGCCACTGTATGTTCCTTTGACTAATGACACAGATAAGCAAAGTCCTCTCCCTTAATTTTGATATTCCTTAACCTGTGGACCAAACCATCTAAAAAAGTGAACTTAAAACCAATTGGCTGTTTTTTGATCCATGTATATATAATATAGTAAATGGATCATTGAAGTGAACATTTGTAAATAAACTTTAAAAATATAAGAACTGTGTTGTTTATTTCTGGATTTGTACGCTTGTAAACAATATTTGTCCAGAAGGAAGGGGTTTGGCTTGTTTTTTTTTTTTTTTTTTTTTTTTTTTTTTTTTAAGTCCACTTTTGGAAAGGGGTGAACCAATAGATTAATCTGTAAAATAAGTTGTATTGCTCCATGGGTCACTCAGTGATCTAAATAATGACACTGATCAGAGTTGAACATTTATCTTTTTAAAATTTTATTTATTTATTATTTATTTCATTATTATTATTATTTAAAGTAATTTATTTTATTTATTTATCTATTTATTTATTTCATTTTTGA
>NW_019773698.1:38270-59174 GCF_001039355.2 Lingula anatina | reverse complement strand
TGAAATCCCTTACGCTAATCAACTCTAGCTCCGGATATTTCTACTAATAATCTGCTTACCTTAGCAGTAACGAAATCCCTTTCCTATAGATAACCACTAGAAATCAGGATTCCAACCTCTATCTCTATCTTGCTTCACAGTAATGGCGTCGCCCTTTGTTCTCAGTGCTCCTCGCTGTAACCCACTCCTTACAGCTATCGAGTTTCTCCCAAACTGACACTCAGCCTCGACTCGGATCGAGGCCAAGACAAGCCACACACCGATGCCGGATCACTACAATATTCGCCGCGGGCCCTCGGGGAGAAAAACTCATTGACTTAATTGACAGAAAATTATTGTCATGGACGGGTTTAAAAGGCAGCTCACATAAGTTATCCCCCAATGTGTTAGAGTTGTGTGGATTGCACGTTTGCGTATCTGCAAATTATGGCAGTATTGCAACTGATGATGAACTGCATACACATCAGGTCGCAAAGCCTCGTTTTGAGGTATGCGAACAATTATGAAATTCACATAAACTGTGCTATGTTGCAGGGACAATCTACTGGCGCTTGATGTATATTACGAAGAACTCAACCTTGAGTCCATGGAACAGAAGAAAGCGGTGGAAGAGTCGGGACTTTTGAGTAAGTTCAAACAAAACATTGTTATAATTTTGGGGGATAATTCACTTGGAACCAGTTGATAAATTACATGAGAAGTTAAAATTTAACATTTCGTTTTTAAGTTGCATTATTGGATTGCAAGACATGGTATTACTTCTCTTAAAGCAAAAGCTGTTGATATTACATAAAGGAATGAAAATGACTGTTTTCCATTAGTAGTCTAATGACTAGGCATCTTGTCATTCGATTTTCTTGTCTTTTTTTAAATAAATTTCCAAAGAAATATGTAAAGCTCTTTGTGTTTACTTTCAGGTGATATCGGAGGCCAACTGGGGCTATTCATGGGGTTTAGTGCGCTCACTTTTATAGAGTTTTTCGAGTATATCATTCTCAAATTTCGCAGACTGACACGCCGAAGAAAGCTCATTGAGCCTATAGTTTGAGGAGGGGTGTTAAGGAACTCAAAATTTTTGGTACCACACATAGACTATTGATATAATTAAACTGTACTTGTTGACCTAACAGCTGCAAAACTCATTGATTACAAAGAGTATAAATTGGCAAGATGTGTGGGGTATAATATAATAGCCTATAGCTTGCTGCACAGACATTGAGTGAAATTTGAAGGTTTCTTCGCCACTTAAAAGTTAAACCATTGATCCATATTGCATAACCCGGTATCAATCCGGACTATAAAACAAACGTCTGCATGTAATTCCTACAGGGAAAAACTATAACTGTCCTGCAAAGAAATGTATTTTAATACAACATTTGGTCATTGGATAAGCACGATTTCCCATACGGGCAAAATATATGCATTTTATGATACAAACGCAATGGAACTGTGATATCGATCTTGAATACACATATTTATTGGAAACTCCTGGAAACTTCGATCTTGAATATTTCGATAGTATATAATTCAAACGTTAGGTGAATTGCAAACTATGAGGCATGTTATTCAATACATCGGTGCACACATTAAAGTCTTTGTATATGTTAACCGTATGTACATAAGTGCACAGAAATTATTGTACGTATATATCCACACGTACATGTATGCTGATCATATACATAAGTACTCCGTTCCTGTGATCATGATATTTCATTTAAATATAACTTAAACATTCCTCCTTATTTTATGGATATGTGCACATCTTTTCTACTGTCAGCTAAGTGGTCTCTTGTTAATCAAGTGGAATTATAATATTATTTATTGTGTGACCTGTAACGTTGTGTTCGTGAGGTATGTAGACCCTACGGCAGTTAAAAAATTGCATTACCATCTTATTCTTGCTTAGGAAATAAAATATTTATGCGCTTACACCAGGGGGTTATGGTATTCAGTCGATACAGCTCTTTTGAATACACAAATTCTAATTCAATATATATGTTAAAGATTCCATATAGCTATGCTATGGGGTTACATGTTCAATAGTACATGTGACGTCTCCAAAGGCAGCAGACCAATCATGGGCAAGTCTGACTGGATCTGAATAAAATTACAAGAGGCAGCCTATAGTCACCATCTTTGGTCTGCCTAATGGGTATGCGATCACTTTAAATCCCACCGTTAGACGCCTGCGTCTGCTGTTTCCGTTTTATTCATCGGTTTTTGTCGATTTCCCTATACATAATGGAATGTTAGAATATAAAATAATTAGTTTAATCATTTCAATATCTTGAAAGGTTCTTAAAATGGTCACTTATTCCGGATGGTTTTTAATCTTAATAAAATGTTTTTAAAGAGAGTAAATTGTGCATATATATATGTAACTTACCGTACGTTTTGTAAACACTTTCCTAACTTCATAGATCCTAAAATTGAAACAAACAGCTTTTATGTATAGGTTCACATGTAAATATGTTCATCCGTTAAGGGTACGGCTAAATAATAAAAGAAAAAAAAAAGATTGAAAATCAAAATGTTACGTTATGTAAACCTTTAAATTGTTTTCTATCTAATCTGTGTCACAAATAGTTCTTGCTATTGGAAAATTTACCCCTTCAGTAGATTTTGCCTTTGTAGTGCTATTGCAACAGTTGTGATAATTATAACCACAACGGCAACACCGGCTATGATATAACCAGTGACGTTCAACTCCTCGGGGAATGGCTTGCTTTTTGGGATTGTAAGTTTAGTCGTTGTATCCACAGCACTCGTTTCGGATTCAGTGCTTATCACTGGATCAGCAAAAGAAAATGGGTTCATGTAGACAAAAGAGACCGACACGATATTTGAAACGTGTCCTGATTGATTTCTGTCGTCCGTTGCCACTAACGCAATGAAATACGTGATGTTGTGATCAACTGTAAGGTTGAATTGAACAATGAAAGTCTCCACTCCGCCTGCTGGCAAGGGAGAGCCAAGTTTTCCTTGAAGAAGATCGTCATCAAGAAACTTATTCGATTTCATAAAATTATACCGGATATCCGATACTGAAGTGCTGTATCGGATGTCGTAGCTGGACGCTGTAACAATATAAGTGTTTAATAAGATAGTAATTGGAAGTATGTTATATATAAACTTATTCATATTGCAAAACATTTGAAGAAAAGTATTTTCAAGACGCAGCCCCGTTTGAATGGAATCAGTTACCATCAGAACTAAGGATTATAATCTCAGAAGACGATTTTAAAAAGGCACTCAAAACCTATCTTTAAATTTTTAATTTTTTATAATGGATTTTTAAGACTCTAAATAAATTTCATTATTTTCACAATTATTTAGTTAAACAGCGAATAATATTTTTGTTTCCATATGTATTTATGTGCCAAATATACCGCCACATTTTGGCGTGTTATCGTTACAGATATGTCAACCCTTCTTTGTGCGACCATGCAGATGTACCTTTGTATTCATAGAAAATACAATAGAAATTCTTGAATGATGGTGGTGACTTTAGTGCTTGATTTTATTATTATTTTCATAAAGCTAGAGCGAAGACTGCCTCGGGTTTGTTCTAGAAGCCACGTAGTGCGTGCTGCAATGCTGTTTGCGCGAGTCAACAGGGGATTGAATTCGTTGCATTTGGTAAGTTTTGCGTAACCGGAGAAGTAACAGCTGTTTAATTTATTCTTAGGTACCGGTCGCATTAAGACAGGTCGACCTTATTTCTTTGGAAAGGCGTAAAAAATGGTAACGCGGGCCTATAATTACAAATAACTCATACAAAGTACTTACCATTGCCCTGATCTAGATCATCACCAGTGGCTGTCCAGGACAGTGTCACAGTTTTATTATCAGTATTAACTGCTTCCATTGTCAGGTCGTAGATTCTGCCAGGAGGGTAGAGATCTGGTGGCTCTGAGCCGGGCGTAAAAATTGGAAGATTTTTGACGGTAAATAGTCCCCCGCTATCGGAACGCATGAATGGGTCTATTGGTTTGTATGTGATTTCAAAATTGTGGGCGTTTGCTACAGCTATAAGAAAAAAAAACAGACTCCAAAGTTTTGCTGTAAATGATGACAAATTACATTAATAGTGGTGAAGGCAGATACGTTCTGTCACATTTATACATATATGACGATCTCTGAGTGGGAAAGCAAAGACAGTCTTTCGATCACTGGCGACACGAACGACACCTAGTTACGTCGGTGCAGACTAAGAAAGAATTTAGATAGACATATAAACCTTTCTCGAAAGTGCCATAAATAACAAGTGTGTGCTTAAAGTACTCCAACTTATCTCACCAAGTGCGGGCTAAATCTTACATTTGTCAAGTTCGCTAAATCTTGGCTATTTGTCAAGTTTGCAAAGACGTTCAGAGTCAAATTCCAAGATGAATGGATATATTTCAAAAGAGTCCCCTACACTGTGGTCTTAATATGAAATGCAATGTAATTAAAATATTCGATTTTAATGTTTACCCGCCCCCCCCCCTCCCGCCGACCAAGACCTTCTGAAACCCACGATTCCAATCCTGACCTCAATACGACTTATTATTGCCATGCAGGAAAGCTTACCCGTGTTGGTAACCATTGGTAGGGCTTTTTGTCCACCAGTCACAGACTTAACTGAGACGCCGTCTTCGCCTCTCACTACAACTCGCACAGAATGCGTCACGTTGGCTTCAAATTTTAGGAAATATGCCGTGTAAATGCCATCGTTCTTGGTATTATCCGCACCTTTCCGAAAAACAAGAGACAAACATGCTAGGCCAATGTTGCATTTCTTGCTAGGCTAATGTTGCATTTTCCAGAAGTATATTTCTTTCACACAAAGCTTATGCTTTGAACCTACAGTAAGCCTGCACATATAATATCATGTTATTGGAATTCATTATGTTTTTGTACGTATTTGTCTCTAAGAAAGTTTCTTGAGATTTCTGCGAAGTGGACAGTCTCTAAACTTTATTTTCAAACACTGGACTTCATTAATTATAATACATACCAACGCTTTAAATGTGATATTCTACTATATGCCTTATTTTCAAATGCAACAAAATATCCTTAAAAGATACGAAATTTTATATACACAGACATAATGCAAACCGAGAGAACAAATACTCTAACATTAAGTGTAATCACCTGCACCGTTATCAAGCAGATGCAATGTGTGGGTACCAGTACTTGTGTCAACATAAGCCACCACAGTGGCGCCAACTATCGGTGTGTAGCCTTGACTAACCTCTCCGTATATGGCAATGCGAGACAAACTGGGATCTGGAACGAATATTGCAAAGTATATGGGCGTGTAATGTATATCCGTGTGCATCTTTTGTTTACCAAAGTCATTTGTATCATATATTCTCTGACAGGTCTCTGACTGATCAGTTACCACGCTAACTGTTAAACATTTTTGTCATACAATATTCTGCAAAGTGCTGGTTTATTTCAGAATTATATTCGCCTCGTCTTGTGCCTGACGGGTAAGCAACTTATCACTGACATATCTAGACTTTTCTGTAAACATTTGCTCATGTAATTAAAGATAAAGCAGGTCGAATCTGCACACAAAGGTGAGTGACTTTGTTGGACATCTTACTATTACAGATGTGGAATAGAAATTTGGTGATCGTTATTTGTCAATTTTAGACATTTTTTTTAATGAGACATAAGCTGTTCCTAATCAAAATCAACCCTAATCCTATCATTCTCAGCGTATCAAACAATATATGCAGATTACCAACAAAACTGACACAGATAGAGTAAGGAAAAAAATTACCCCAATTATACCTGCAATATCTACAGTATCACTGCTAACACTGGCCCTCAGCACAATGGGCGCGGCGTCTGAAGCGGGTCGAGAAGAGACCTGGACCTGGACAGTTGCGTCTATGGAACCCGAATTTGTGATAGAATAGCGCCATTTCCCGACCTGTATAAAAAAGTTATATATGGACAGGCAACATTATCTGTATGCACACGCATTCCACTCATTCCAAGTTTTCACATACAATTATGGGAACACCCCGTTTTCATCTGACAATGCACAGGTAAATAAACCCATGAGGCAGCCATAGGTAATGAATTTTAAGTTATGTACTTACAGGATTTGACATTGGACTATGCTGGTTATTCATATTAATGCCATGTAAAACAAGCGACAAAATAAGCACCCATTATTCTTTTACGACAATCTCTTTTTTTTTCAATGAGAACCATTCTCCTAATCAACTCTTAATTGTCTTGCTGTCTTTAAATGTGACAGTTTTTCTACTTGTCAGCCTAGACATGAACTTATTTTAATAGATGGAAAGGAAAACTAATTTTAGTAGAAGCTTAAAAAGTATAAATGTAGTCTTACCTGTGCCGTACCGTCTATGTTAAGACCCAGTAATCCAGACCCGTAGTCCTGTGCAGTCGGTGTTAAGGTCACATTGCCAGGTGTTCTTACTGCCGCAGTGATCGAACCAGTGCTCCACGTGAATACAAACCGTGTGTTGTTTCCAATAGTACTGTCAATATATAAGGAACCTTCAATAGAGCTTCCTCCACCGGGAACTGTAAACGATTCTGACAATATCTGAAAAGTACGTTTTGTTTGAAAATGAAGCACGCAAATGTGAAATAGACGGAGCTCGGTTCTTTTAGTATGGTTTTAAAATGTATTATCTTTCAATTTTCTGTTCTAGATATAAAGTGCAAATGGCACCAGCCATTACAGTAGTTAGTTGTTTTTATGGTTCGATAACCATATATCAATAACAAAACTTACTAGAATTTTGTTTGTGTATCCGGAATAACATGAAAGGTGAAAGAATTATAACGTCTTTTTCATGAATGTCTCTCAGTGTGCATCTTTTCGGTTTGTTTTGGAAATGGAGTGGGTAAATTTCGATCTGGCGGTTTTTATTGAACGTGGGAGAAGATCGGATTCCCTCACAATTTAACATTTAATAGTGGATTAAGTCCATGCCCCATTTACACCGGCTTGCATCCCTACCACGCGATCAGTAATAAGTGATCGCTTTTTGTAATAAGGTCCTTTGCTAATATCGCCTACTCGCACTTTGATTAAATCTCAAACATTCCATTATATTCACAAATGAAACATTTCTCAAAAGTCACGTCATCACATCCTGCCACCTGCTGAGCGATGCGGGAGTCTATAATTATCCTTACGCAAAGTATTTCAAGTCATGTAACTACAAATAAATTAACGCATGCTTCAAAGGAACAAAATTTAACCTGGAGTATGACATCTGTCTGGCCACTGTGCCTTTGAGTTATAGTCTTCGATAGGGCGTCTGTTAGAGAAGTAGATAAAACATTTTCTGTTTCATAAAACGAAAGTCCACCGGTGTCTTTAGCTAATGATATCAGTTGTTCATCAGCTGAATCCGTAAAAAGTAAGGCGTCCATTACGACTTCCTTCTCTATCAGGATTGGTTTCACTGTTGCCAAGTTTGGTCGAAGTCCACTATGTTCCTGTCCATCACTGACGGAAATTAAAATACCTCCAGCTGCTACCTTGTTGTTGTTTTCTAAAACCTGGTTGAAACAATGTCAAATTTACCGGATGATACAACAGAAAAGAAGAGAATATTCTAAGCTGTACCAGCACATATTCAAAACCTTACTGATGGTGATTAGGTTATACACACCTACAGTGTGTCACTACCATTCGCAAAACCACGTATTTGACAAGCGGATAGCAATAAAGCATTATCATGCCGCTCCCTCGCTTTATACTACCCTTTTCCGGTCATTTCTGGAGTCCTGTACATTATGATCTAAAGTAATGGAATATAAATGTACCTTTATTAATATCATGCTCTACATTTTTCTAAACATGTTTTGAAATGAACTTGCCCGAACAAACACTTTATTTGCTGTTTTTCACCAGAGATACCTATTCCTTTTAATTGGCATAACACCTGCATACACAGTGTGATTATTAAGGAATATGATGTCAACTTACATCTATCCCTTTTTCGAGACCACAACCAATGCATGTCCCTCCCCCGGCCCTTAGTCCATTTACAACAGAAACCATGTTTTCTCTCACTGTTTTGGAACTCGGTGCCGTTAGGTTTTGCATTATGGTAGCTGTAGTGCTGAAAGTAACTATGCCGATTTGGCTCTCTTCGTCAACAGTGTTGAGCAGAAAACCAGCGCACACCTTCTTCAAGTTCTCTAACCTGTTCTAAAATGTTGAACGAAATGTTGTTGAGAGTTAAGACGGTTCTAAAATTCCTGTGGGGAAAGTGAATCTTTCTTCAAACAGTTTTTACTGTCTCCGTCGATGAGGTCTTGGTCACAGTAGTTTGTGTTGTGCCCAAATTATGGCAGCATGATTGCAGCATGGTTGAAGCATGATCTATGACTGCATGAGGACATTAAAGGAGGCGACAACTGCCAGTATACACCAAACATTGCTAGAGTGCTTGTCACTCTTTGAATTAACACAAGTCAAATGAACGCAATACATGAAAACATACACGTATGTGTATGCATGCAGGTGTGTTGGTCATAAAAATGAATTGTTCAGAGAAATATTGGAATAAATACAGGGCACTTACACCACCCATACTTCCGGAAACGTCGATAACCAGTACATATCTCTTGGGTGCTTGCTGTACCACTTTGAAGGTGGGAGTTGTATCTACATCACCGGGTACAGCAGGATTATGATCTAAAGCAATGAAATATGAACATCCCTATTATTTTAATATCAAGATATCATGCTGGCATTTTGTTTGAATTACATGGAGCGAAGAAGGATAAATGTATGTGTTGTTTCTAAATATAAAAAAAAATCACATTTTTCGAAGAGGTTGATTTCTTCGAATTTATATTCATCTCAAACACGTAAATTGCAATTGAATTGCCAGCCTTTATAACCATTGTCTATTTTTCTTGCAAATTATGAGACCTGGGCCTTACTGTTCTTGAAATCGTCATGTTCCCTCATGACTTCCCAGGCGCTTCTTCCTCCACACAGTCTATTCTGCCTGTTCGGAGCTTGGCCGTTATGTAGGTTAAGGACGTCCTGTGTGTCATTGTCACAGAAACCGGACACCTGCAATGATATGTGAGCCCCAACAGGTAGACAACATTGGTTGAATGTATATTGAAATATCACTAACACCCCATTTCCATAGATTAGATCGACCTACTTTAGATCGACCTAACTCCTTGGGGGTTCACGCTAAATAGCTGTCAGCCGGGCGGACACGAAAATTAATTATCCCCTTACAGATTGTAGTAGGCGGGACGGACATTTAAGTCGGATTATCAGAAAGTAATCTAGTGAGACTCCCCGCGGGGATAGATCGATCTAAAATCTATGGGAATAGAGCCTAAAATAGCGCTCGTTATGGGTTCTGAATTATGGCGTAGCCAAAAAACCATTTTTATTGAGATAATGTTTATAGTATACATGTATAGCAAGTTGGTACTTCTACTGCCTGTAAAACCTATGATGTGAAAAACGATTTGGAAGATAATTACTAGTAGGAGAATGCTAGTGACAGATGCTTTTTTAAAAAACTGCTTTTCCTAGGTTTAAATGGCATCATTAAGCTTCTTGCAATTATCAATTTTTATTAAGTCTGATAATAAAATTGATAATTGCAAGAAGCTTAATGATGCCATTTAAACCTTGGAATAGCAGTTTTAATGGGAACGATCAGAAAACACATCGAACATGTACTAATTGGGTCGGTCCAACTCTGAGTAAGTGCAATCGGCTTAACTGAACAGCATTCATCCTCGAGGAACCATGATTAATTGTATCTGGGTTTATTGCCCCTAGCTGCTCGCAGAAGAGTGTTAGATAATTAAACTGATTCTGCAGATTGCACTTAGGGAGAATCCCCCGCAGAGATGTGACGACCCAACTAGTATGATATGTCTACCTGAATCGGGTCATAGGCTTCGAAAATGTGCCAATATCATTTCTTACCGAATGCACGAAATGATGCGACATGAGAGAGGCAGTTCCTTCGTTGTTGGACACTGCAGCGGCGAATCTGCAATTCCTTTCTGGGAGGTTTGTTGTTTTATCTGTGTTACAATTCCATATGACTGCTCCATTAACTATCTTATATTTCGAGCCTAACACGTCCAGGGAACATCGCACGGCCTCTGCCCGCCCAGTGGTAGAATCGTGGTAAAAATGAAAATTATTCTCGCCGACTGGGTACTCGTCAAACAAACCCCAACGCAAATGTCCCCATTCGTGCAGTATAGTCTTTGCTGAAATATGAAAGAATAATTTGAACGGAAAGTGACAAAATGAACTGAGATATATGCACTCTGACCCATGCTACACTGATTCTTGTATATGTAAAAGGCAACACATAAACATTTTAGTTTGAAAAACGAGACAGCAAAACGTCTCAGGCTTTCCGACTCTTTTCTGTGGGGTATCTGTAACAATATTGTAAATGAACACTTTTGATTAAGATAAAGCGGAGAGTTAGATCAACATTTAGTAGACATACATGTAGTTTGAGTTCAAATTTTGATTAAATACTCCATACGTTCCGGGGTTGTACCACGACCTCATGATTAATTTGTTCAACAATGCCAATTTTTTTTTTTTTTTTTAATAGTTGAATATATTAAGAAAATATATATATACATGTATGTACCCTCAAAGCTATATTAAGAAACACGATTTGGTCACATTACGTGCACCACTGGTTGACCTGAGGACAAAGTGAATTCTTGCCCTCTGATTGGTCAGTTACCATCGACCGTTTTGAATAAGTTCAAATTAAACAAAACAGTTTCCATATGCCCACACCCAAGTTGGTGATATAAATATCGTTTTTTACACATCGAATTATAAATCGCACCGTTTTCAATATTGTGCCGTCTTTTTTTAATTATTATTATTAATTTTTTTATTAAAACATATTTCATACTACATACATGGTAATGTGCTTTTTCTCCCCGATACTGGCATCAAACTGTGCGCATGTTTAGAACTCTTCTTTCAAGCATACTGTATATTACAATATTACAATAGTTCTTTGATAGACTTACCTGGAGGGGTGCCATATAACCTTGCCACAGTACCATTTAACACAAATTTGGGCGTCAAATGCATAAATGTCCCCTGTTGTCCACATTGCCCTTTCTGTTTGACGTATGGATTGTTACCGTATTCAGCATTAGCTTTGTCTATGATGACATTGGCTTTGTCAAAGGCTTCAATTCCCGCTTTTCCGTACATGGGATTTTCCTTCCATGTTTTTGGAACGAGAATCGTGATATTCCGGAAATATGCACGCCGTTTTGTAGCAATAAAGAGCAACTGTGACATTTCCTTAAAATATCCCTAGAAAATAAACGAAACAATCTGTTTTTCATTTTGCTCAATTGAATACAAAAAGGCATTTTATAACATAAATATTGTCATATTGTGCGCTTTTTTTATGTGCTTCCATGACATTAAGTTACGGGTACAATTTGTTGACTTTTTTCAAATTAGAAAGAGACAGAAATGATTTTTGCTGTTCTCTGTAAAAAAGGTCTTCTAGTACCAATTCTCTGCTTTCGAATATTTGTGGCCATGCTATTGCAAGAAGAACAGTGATGTTTCCGATATACGTACTACCAGTGCACGAGGCGTGTGGTCCCAGTGAAGTGCAACTGTGGCAATATTTCTCCAAAGTATTCTTAAAAATACTTCTTTTTTCTTTTGGTATGAAATTAAGCAAATGATTTCTAAGTAATCTTAGGTGTCTCTGGTTGTTTCACCTCTTCTTGTGTTTGAGTATATCTACTAAGTAAAGCAAATAGCACAGACTTCGTCAACTGCATTGTTATACGAAATTACTTGGCTATTTGCCTGATATTGCACAATCAAAAGATGGTGCAAGTAAGTCGAATTTCACGTTCCGTACAATCCAGAAAAGAACCTGAGCGAAAAATATTTCGATCAGAGTGCAGGTAGGTCATGTAACAGATTCTAAAACCTAATTCAAGTATGAATGCGTGAATACGTGCGCGAAGCAGGCTATCTGGGACGAGACAAGGAAGTAGTGCAGATAGGTGACTAAGCCCTGAGGTTATTTTGGTAAACAGTGGAATGCCACCTTTATTCATAAAGAAAACCTCATTTAACCTATTCAAATTGCATGGCTAACATTGGCAAACTTTCCTCTGTAGGAACTAAATGCATGGCTAAGATTGATAAACTTTCTTCTGGAGGAAATGTTTATTGGGTTGGCTTGCGCCACAACATCTTAAACGTATTCTCATTAAGTAGCTGCAGTATTTGACTTTGTTTCTGTTTTTGTATGCATTTCCCCATTCATTGTCCAGCACAGCTATTTGCAGTAAATACATATTTTTGTATGCTCGAAGAAAAGTGCCTCCAAAACAGACTCGGCACGGGCTATTTACATATTCACGCCTGCCACTATGATCGTTACTTGTTGATGTAGGATTATGCTGAAGCGGTGGGCAAGGATAGTAACATGTTTGAGTATTTTAGCATTCAGCAAATATATAACAGACGACTTGGATAGTTTTACTGTAAAATAAATGGCGCAACAATAAAATATGCTTTGTGTGAACTTGTTTTACTCGCTGTACATTACTGCCTATGGGGAAGGGTACTCCTTAATCGGAAGGAGGTGCACATATGCTGTTCCCAGGACCCACCATTGTACATGCATATGATGAAATGTATTGGATTACAACCGTTGTGAATAAACCGCAAGTATTAAAATGCCAGGGGTGTATAAGTATCAACCAAACTGTCTTCTTTTTTTTAAACATTCAAACTGGGGGAGCTTAACAAACATTTAATGTCAATTCTATGTATTCGTCTTGTTAATTAAGAGGCAGGTGGCTCTAGGTTGGGAGGTGATCAAATATCAATGACATACAGTCGAAAAACAACATGTCAATTATGACAATGACTGGGGTATCTACCATAAATACAAAAATGTTGTAATATTTATCATTTGCCTACTCGGTATGTAGCGATTACCTTTAGCCTAGTAATTAATGTTTCATTCGGCGGTACATCTTCCCCTATAGCGATAAGAAGTCCTTCGTACCCGTTGTTTATCAGAGAAATGTCCATACGTTGTCTTCCTTGGCCATGTATTAAGTCTATAAAAGACAGGAACGCTGCGAAATGGAGGAATAGGCACACAGTTTTCTGCGCCATTTTTGTTCAGTCATACACCACTGATGTACAGTTCTATGCTTTACGTTGACGGCTATGCATCGTGCTTGACTCTTCTCGAATATCTTTGTTCGACTTTCGTGTTGTTGGTGACCTCCAATACATTCGATACTTACTGAAGTAGGGAGCTAAATCGATCTTGATAAACACAAAATATTTTTACTGTCTTGGCGACCATTTTTGTGAAAAAATAATGGGGTGTTTTATTACGCTTATATCAGATGACATGTTCGTTGGACATGATCTGCGACGAAAATCGATTGAATGTGAAAAGGAACTTCGAACGTTTTAGGTGTTTAGGTAAGGTATTGTGTTTTCTTGTAAATAATACACAGTGGAATAACCCTGTTCCGTGCTAAAAAAAAAGAAAGAAAAAAAAAAAAAAAAAAAAAACTGTTGACCCCAGTAGAGTTGAACACAATTTTTTCTAAAGTTGTTAATTCATATGTCCAAAAGTAGACTTTTAAAACCCAAAAGACTCCCCAAAAAATGCAACGAAAGCCATTGTTTGAGTGACTTTTGAAAATTAATAATCTATGAAAACATTGCACGCCCCAGTGCATTTAGGGTATACATCTTTCATTCTCCGCGATCCTGTTTGTTTGTCACAATATGCCTAGCTAGGTAAATATCAACCCGTGCGTGTACAAAGAGATCCCATCGACATTACACAAGGTTCAAATTTTTTTCATCATTAAATACCAACGTATGGTGCCTGTATCATCATGACGTTTGTTTCCCTACAAGTGCACCGTTGCGTGCAAAGTTGCGTATAGAACATGGTTTAAACCAATTCTATCAAAATTGACTTTGCAACAACATGTATCAGCGATAAATGCAAGTCAAATATGAAAGTTTGAGGTATGCTGGGATGGATGATACATAAAGAGAGAATTTGCGCAGTCAAACAACATTTTATGGCGACAACAATCCTCAGTGCATTCTGCGCATGCTCAATTCTCCGTTATATGGGTTGTTTTCATTGAGGAACATGTTGCTACTTATATCAGGGGAGCGTCACTGCCTGACCCCATCGTGCGCTCGATTCAGTCTGTCAATGCGCACGATACGATTAAGCAAGAATCTATCTCCAACCTTCAACTTAAATGTTCAATTCAAAAATTTCACACAACGCCTTCCCCATATCCTTCTAGATATCACATATTTCTCTTCTGTCGAACTTTTCCTGCATTATAGGCCTATTTATATAAATATTCGGTTGTATTGCCCTAATTATTAGGTCTGAGACTTGTCAGTTAAAGTTGTATATCTTCAACTGAAGGACAGCTTCTGCTTGCGCCAATCTGAGGCCCAGCTTTCTTTACTGCATCCTCACAATCATCCTAGCCCAGAGGAAAAGGTGTAACTGGATGAGGGTTTTCATTGTGCATGATTTCATAGGTCCTTTAAAGGATACTTCTGTAGGGGACAGCCAGCAGCCCAGCAAACCCTGCAGATCTGCTGGAATACACGTTTCGAGGGTCCATCCTGACATTCTTCTGAGTTTCGAGGATATTGGGTTAACTCATGTCACATGGAGATTTATGGGCCCATCTAGGGCTACTTTTACATATAGCCTACTGAGTAGTAGCCCAGCAAGCCTTGCAGATCCGTTCTTGATCTCTACTGACTGCAGACGTCATTGGTACAGCTGTATAAGAATATTTGACATTCGAAGTTTAAGGGGGCATTTGTTAACTCATTAAATCATACATGTACTTTTAGGATGATAAGTCGTATTGAATATTTGATGTAGGCCTATATCTATTTACTACATGCAACAATTTGTTACATTGTTAAAATGATTAGGATGGTGGGGTTATATTATAAAAGCGGCCTTGTTTGGCCAAATCTCGAACAATCGGTATTTTCTGTTGCCGTCTTTCTTGTTATGAACGGGACTATGAAAGTTTATGGTACACTGGGGTGAAGTACCCTAGGTTCTAGATTCCGGTATTGCCAGCTCGATCTTGATTTCATATATAACCCATATCAGCAATACCAGGATCTAGCGAACAGCGGTCATGTTAGATTTCCGTCAATCAAATAGAACTGCTCCGCAGTGAATCTGCAGTTGAATGTCATCAGACCAAAATGAAACGTAAAACAGATTTAATTATTCTTTATTTAATTTTATTTGCTGTATTTAAGATATGTAAAGTGAGAAATGAATAATATGTTTCTAAAAGAAAAAGGTATATCCAATGTTTTTGTATTTTTTGCTTATCAAAGAACATTTAGTCCTGAGATATAATACACGTGCTTGCCGTGTGCCAAGTTTGACAGCTACACTAGATGCCCGATACCACTATAAGGGGTGCGCAATGGCTACACCAAAATCAGTTTTTAAAGCAGAATGTTGCTTGTGCTGTGGCACTGACCTTCGACTGCAAGATTTTTCAATTCAAACTTCTAACTCCGCGTGAGCCACTTTGCTTCTTGTCTCGTCTGCACGAGATAATGTCAGCGCAAGGCGGGAAAGGCAGCTCCAGGCGGCCAAACCTGTGACGTACGAGACTTTTGACTTCCAAATATGGATCCAGGCGGACACAGCTGTGACGTGTGACTTCCAAATATGGAAGCGCCCCAGGCAAAATTTTGAAGAAAAACGCCCTCAGATTGTCGGTGTTCGTCAGAGTTAAGTAAATGCGACTCCAACACAAGGTTTATTTAACAAGCTAGCTTTTACGTTGCTCTGACACTCAGGGTAGGGTGGAGGAGACATAAAAAACATGGTTTTGTGACAGAGATCTTGAGTTCACATATTTATTGGAAACTGTTGTTCGATCTTGAATATTTCGATCGTATATAATTCAAACGTTAGGTGAATTGCAAACCATGAGGCATGTTATTCAACACATCGGTACACACATAAATGTATTTGTATATGTTAACTACAGGAACATAAGTACACAGAATTTATTGTACGTATATATCCACGCATATACATGCATGATGACCCTAGTACTGCGTTCCTGTGATCATGATATTTTATTTAAATACATTTCCTGACCTCTTTTTCCACTTTCAGCAAAGTGGTCTTGCGTTAATCAAGTGAAATTGTAATGATATTAATTATTATGTTATCTGTACAAGTGTGTCCGTGATCTGAAGCATGTAGACCGTACAGCAGTTTAAAAAATTGCAGTAACATCTTACTCTTGCTTAGGAAATAACATATTTTCGTTCTTACACCATTTGGTTATTCGGGTTATACATGTATGCTGTAGCGTTTTGGAATACACAAATCTGATTCCGGTTAAAAAATCAACATATACTAGCTAACACCCGGTAAAAAAGATTAAAAATAAAAACCAACCTCCCTAGCCTGCCTTTAGGTGGAATAAGAATTATCAGCAATCGTTCTATATTGATATATATTTATAAGAAGAAGAAGAAGAAGAAAAGGAAAAACGGGACTGACTTGGAATCGCAGTCAATCCGCCGTGTTTGGTAGCAAAGGACGTTACCACTGGGCCACCGAATCAAGTTATCTAATTTAGTGTCACTGACAATATATGATACCTGTCACACATTTTGTAGCTTTACAGAAATTGCTAGAAAATGTCTTCAAAAATACCTTTAACAGTTATAATTAAATTCAAACTACGGCCACTATCTTCCCACAGCCCTAAGGTATTGCTAAAACCTGTCAGTTGTCGACAGATCGTTGTACTCTAGGAGAAAAACGCGAAAAGAAGACGTCGGCTGATCTTCTATATTACTATATACACGTAGATGCGGCAATGGCGTTACATGTGCGATATTACGAGTGTAGTCTCTAAAGTCAGCTGGTGAAGCGACCAGTCAATGAACACGTCTCACTGGATGAATACATTAACAAGAAGCAGCCAATTGTCACCATCTTCGGTCTTTCTAATGGGTATGCGGTTATTTTAAATCCCACTGGTTAGACGACATCGTCTGCTGTTTCCTTTTTATTTCTCGCGTTGTGTTGATTTTCCTACATATAATTAAATGTTAGAATATAATATAATTAATTTGATCATTTCAATATCTTGTAAGGTTCTTAAAATGGTCACTTACAACGGCTGTTAGATATGCTTAATAGAATGTTTGTTAAAGAGAGTTAATGCACGTGTAACTCACCGTACGTTTTGTAAACACCTTCCTCACGTCATATATCCTAAAATGGAAACAAATAGCTTTTATACGTAGGTAAATACAGAACGTTCATCCGTTTGAAGGTGCGGCCAAATAGAAAACACTTAGCAACATGACGCAGACTAATAGACTGATAAGCAAAATGCAAGTTATTATGAGATGTTCAAAATCAAAATGCAACGTTATGTGAGCTTTTCAATTATTTTCTACCCAATTCTATGTGACAGATAACGTACCCCTTCAATAGATTTTTCCTTCGGATATGTAGTGCAATTGCAACCGCTATGATAATTATAACCACAACGGCAACACAGGCTATGATAATACCAATGATACTGAACGGCTTGTCCTCCACCAATGGTTTGCTTTTGTGGGTCGTTAGTTCAGTTGTTGTATCCACTGCAGTCGTTTCGGATTCAGTGGTTGCCTCTGTACTTGTCACAGGATCGGCGGAAGGAAACGGATTAACGTAGACAAAAGAGACCGACACGACATTTGACACTTGTCCTGTTTGATTTCTGTCGTCCGTCGCCACTAACGCAATGAAATATGTGACGTTGTGATCAACAGTTTGGTTGAATTGGACAATGAAAGTCTCAGCTCCGCCTGCCGCCAAGGGAGAGTCGAGTTTCCCTTGAAGGAGATCGTCATCAAGAAATTTATTCGATTGCATAAAGTTATTCCGGATATCCGATATTGAAGTGCTGTATCTGATGTCGTAGCTCGATGCTATAATAATATAAGTATTTAGAAAGATAGTTATTGGAAGTATGTTATATGCAAACTTATCCATATGGCAAGCTTAAACCTGGCATTGCATTATTTGTATTTGGTAGGTTTCGCGTAATCAGCCGATCAACAGTAATTTAACTTTTTACAGGTACCGGTCGCATTAAGACAGGTCGACCTTATTTCTTTAGAGACGCGTCCAACGGTAAGTACCATGGGGGTATTATTACAAACAACTTCATACAAAGTACTTACCATTTCCTTGATCCAGATCATCACCAGTCGCTGTCCAGGACAATGTAACAGTTTTATTCTCAGTGTTAACTGCTGCCAGCACCAGGTCGTAGATTCTGCCAGGAGGGTAAAGGTCAGGTGATTCTAAACCAGGCGTCGATGTTGGAAGATTTATAACGGTGAATAAACCTCCGCTGTCGGAACGCATGAATGGTTCTATTGGTGTGTAGGTGATTTCCGGCTTTGCGGTGTATCCTGAAGCTGCAATGTTAGAATTAGTAAAAAAAATTAAACACCTGAAATATTCTAAAACGTGTCCACAAACCTTTTAAGTTCATGCACATACGAGTAAATATTGTATTGTGACACTGTTGTGGCCAAGCGCCTTACCATTGCCTAAAAACAACGTAAAGCACTCACTGGAACGCTTTATATCTGCCGTTAGCATAGAAAAACAGTCCCTCATATGTACATATCCATCCATGTGCACGTTCACCAATCTGCATGAGTAAGTAATACAGTAAACAGTTTTACCTATAAATTACCAACCGGAAGATATGATGCGGCGTAACAGGAAGAGATTGAAACTAAAACACACACCGGACTTGACATCTACCGGTAGCATTATAAAGTAGTCTCAACTAGCACAGTGCTTTGTCACACTATTAGGTTGAGATGAATCGAAGTTCTTTGTTTTAGCAATGTTAACGTAAATGTTCCTTTATTGATTGTGAGGTCAATATGTACATAATGGGATATTATCATCAACAGGTTGAAGAAGAACTGCATTTTCTTTATCTATGCTGTGAATCCTACACGGACACGGAGTTAAAGTTTTTAAATTCCTCAACACGAAATGCAGTTTTCCCCCACAGTAGGTGCATGTTTCTTTTCTAAAATGCAAAACACATTTCCCCCAAATGACTTAACATGTACACGTTTCTTTTCTACATGAGACTTCCGCCAAGACCTCAATAAAACCCACAAGAGGGCAGAACCTGTGTCTGCTTTTTATAGCTGGTTCACAATGGTTAGCAATGTGAACCATGTCTTTGGACACTGCCGCTCTGTACATGTAATCTGCTAAAGTATTTATTTGATACATTTAAGTATTACTTACTATTATTGGTTACCAATCTAATGGCTTTTTGTCCACCAACAACGGACTTTACTGAAGTACCGTCTTCGCCTATCACAACTACGCGAATCGAGTATGCTCCGTTTTCTCCAAAGTTCAGGAAATATGCCGTGTAGATTCCATCGTTCTTGGTATTATCAGCCCCTTGAAAGAAACATGGAAGTATACTTCACTGATTTCATGAAATATTCAACAGAGTATGTTTCATACTAGGTAAAAATCTTACAAGCACTGACTTAGCTTGGACCAAAAAGAAAAATGTCAACTAAGCAGTCGCTACCAGCACATGCTACTTACCAGCACCGTTATCAAGAAGCTGCAAAGTATTTGTTTGCCCACTTGCATCAATATATGCCACCACATTTGCTCCGACCACAGCTTTAAAGCCTTGTGTCACTATTCCGTAGATAGCAATACGGGAAGAGGCAGGGTCTAATAGAAATGTGGATGTATATTGTACAATTACTTCACATAAATGTACATTTCTGTGATGCAACTATGAGAACTTGCTGAATTGTTCTCATGATTTCTGGTATTCAAGATAAAAAACAACTGTAAAATGCATTCATGTGTATAAATATTCAAAATATTTCAGCTGCAAATACATTAGATGCAGCTTAAACGTATCCAAAATAGCGATATTTCAACAAATATATCTTAATGATTCATGTTGTCACATATAGGCTAGTGGTACCTGCCAAGTCAACTACATCACTGCTGACACTGGCTGTCAACACTATCGGTTCTCCACTTCCTGAAGGCCGTGATGACACTTGCAGCTGGACTGTAGCGATCTCTGTTCCCGTATTTCTGACGATGTACAGCCATTTCCCAACCTAGTTAAAAAATTCCCCGATGGTCTCACCTCCTCCACACGCGCCATTAAACGAATTAAATATCAGCTCCGAGGTTTACTATAATTGCTAGGCCCCTGCAGCGACGGCGCGTGTGGAGGCGGGGAGACCATCAGGGGATTACCGGCATATTTAGTCGGCGGATCACTTATTCCGCGGATCAGATGTTCTGTAGGCGCTCAGACAAGGGAAATCAAATATCCGATGTAAAGAGTGCAAAAATTCCTATTATCACAACAATCACGGTTGATTATCGATTATTAAAACCAATAATACCTCTTCATATGACCCCCTAGCTATACGTATTCTAATCGAGGACATATTTTTCTCTGCTAGGGCGCCATTTCCGAAAACGCACAAAATATAATTGAGTTGATCTAACTTAAATGTAAAAAAAAAAACAACAACATAAAGTCAAGGTTAAGATAATTCAATTAACTTAGAGATCGCAACACCAACCTCACCGCTCTGTGCAACACGTAATGTTTTCGCTATACCATTTATGAGCTTCGAAATGTTTCAAAGACGACTTCTGTACCCTTTCAGGAAATGATACTCTTACCTTTGCAGTGCCATTGATCCTGTATCTTAATGTACCAGCGGAAAAATTATAATCGTCG
>NW_019773698.1:16321-37868 GCF_001039355.2 Lingula anatina | reverse complement strand
GTTTTACATTTTCAAAGGGTGAACTTGAACTCCCATGGGCCTGAAGCCTTATGTTTGTTACACATTTTACTTACATTGGTATTACCTGTTGAGCATAATTAGAATTTGATGTTGAATTTGCAGTTTAACATAATGTACTTTTGCATCAGAATTGACAGTAGCCTATTTTGTTATTTCCTGCTTTTTGTCTGTACATTTGACAGCTTTGCTGCCTTGTTTTAAGACTTGGTTAAACTTCATGTGAATCTGTTATCAAATTTCAGATTTACAATAAGTGGTCCCTGTACCCCAAACCCTGGGAAAAGCCCTGATCGAAACCATGTTAAATTAGACTTACATGCAAGATTAAATATTCTTGTTTATTTCACTGTATTTCAGGCCTATAGGCCAAGAGTACATCAATTGAGTTCTATTTATAATAATACTGAGCTGACTACACAGAAATATATATCATAAACGACACAAATCACTTATCTAAAAAAACCTCTTAATTTCTCAGCATGATATATGAAGGCCGCAAGTCTTTTTATAAAGTCAACATTACGTGATGACAGCTCGCAGTCACTAGTGACAATGTTGTAATCTCGGGGATATAGCGTTCCCTCAGACCGTTATATAAACTACATGACATTAACACGTGTTCCTCATTCTCAATAATTGTTATGCCATCAGAAAGGCATGCAGCACATACTCTATCTTCCCCATCTACACTGGCATACCGTCCCTTCTCAATCTGTAAATTGTGGTTTGATATTCTGAACTTGCAGTAGGCCCTTCTATGCTCTGCTATGGACACAAAAGATAAGTATTCCTCAAATACCAAATCTAGTTTAAATGAGCTGTAGGTCCTTAGCTTGCCTGATTCGCGTACTGAGGAATGCCAATTCTGCCTGCTTATATCCATTAATCGTTGTCTAAACTGTTCTATAAAAAGTGCCACATTTCCACATCCTTGGTTTTCCCATACTACTCCAAATCCATATGAATATAAAAGATGCTTGATGTCACTCGCCCATGTTTGCCTCCCACTTCTATCTAAGTCAAACAGTAACTTGTAGCATGATTTCGGTAGCCTACCGTCGTCCATACACAAAAGCTTGAACCAATACTTAATACATTTGACATGATAATCTATGTATAGAGGGAAACGACCACATTCCCCAAGAACTGCTTGTGTGCTTGCATTATCCGATACCATCAATAATCTTTTACAAAACTTAACTTGAACATTCTCTATTGATTCGGATATTTCATAACCCCATATTTCTGCTCCATATGTAAGTATGGGTTTTATCATTGAATCAAATATCTTAAAACATAAGACGTGGGGCAAAGATCCCACATTTTTAAATAACCTGAAACATCTTGCCATTGATTTCTTTGCTTGAGTTCCTAAGTTTGTTTTGCTTTGGACCAAGACAGCTTTGGAGTAAACATAATACCCAAATACTTATAATGCGATACAGTCTCTAACTCCACACTGTCAAAAAACCACTTCTCGTAGTGTCTAAGGTAACCACCATTTCTGAAAACTATTACTTTGGTTTTATCAAGATTCACATTCATTTTCCAGCGTTTACAGAACAACGCTAAGTAATCTGAGAGTCTTTGCAGATTTCGCACAGTATCAGCACAGTTTGCTAAGTCATCTGCATATAAAAGCGAGGTAATGTTCATGAACTCCTGATTTATATAAATACCTTGGCAGGAGAATTCTTCATAAAGATAAATGAGATCAGTTATGAATAAGCAAAAAAAAACGGGCTGACCATGCATCCTTGCCTGGTACCAACACTACATGAGAACGTTGACGTGTAGCTTGATGTGTTTGGTAGCCTTATACAAGCTTGCAATTGTGCATACATAGACTTGAGAACACTGAGTATATTGCCATGGATTCCGTTTGCACATATTTTAAACCAGCGGTACTGGTGATCCACGCAATCAAAAGCCTTTTGAAAGTCGACAAACATACAGTAAAATCTGCCTCCCCTTTTCGACAAATATTTTTGTATCATTGCTTGTAATGAAAATATTTGGTCCTGAGTGCAATACCCTTTCCTAAAACCAGCCTGGCATTCACTGATAATATCCTCCTGAGTTGCCCAGGCATTTAATCTATTGCTTAATAATTTAGTAAACACCTTGCCAACAACAGTTGAACACTTAATAATGATATGCCTCTGAAGTTGTTTGGATCATTCGTGCTACCTTTTTTATGCAAAGGAAAAATGATGGCAACCGACCACGATTCAGGGAACTGTCCAGTGGCAAGAACACAATTAAATATATCACTCAAACACTGAATGCACGCATCGTTTGCATTTTTTAAGAATTCACATGGAATGGCGTCCAGGCCTGCCGCTTTGCCATTCTTCATTTGTCTGATTGCACTGCGAACTTCCTCAACTGTAATCACTTTATTCAAATCTGATGGTTTATATTCGTCACAATAATCACAGTCTCCATCGTGCGCTCTCAGGCCTTCCATAACGTCTTCATGAAAAACACCATCAATAACTGTGTTACCACTATTCAATAAGATTAAATATTCAGGAGTTCACAAGTATGAAAAAACAACTTTTTATCTGAAAATAAATCCACTGCATTTTCCAGGCTCATTTGGCTGAATATCTTGGTAATAAATACATTACATGTATGACTACACATGTTAATGTTTACAAAGTTCACCAAGAGGTATGAAGGGGAAAAAATTGGTTTTGTTGGACAGATTGGATTCAAAATAGGACACGCCAAATTTAAAGTTAGTGTCTAGCCCTGCAAAAGGAAAAGATCAGTTGTGCCATCATGGAAAACTGAATTTTCTGGGTTAATTTGTGATGAGACTAATAGTAAAAACGTCATTTATAACGAGCGGGTCATGCAACTAGACTCTGATTATGACGGTCACATGCAGTGAATCTGACTTTTCCGATTTGGGTTCAGAGCATAATGTTTCAGATGCTGACAGTGAAGAATAAATTCACTTTGAGATTAAGAGTCCCTGTTTCAATATCGTTCCTGCCTGCAATTGGTTTAATCAGATAATTTTCAAAAAAATTCAGGACTGGCTACTTTTGGTCAGGGCTGGCTACTTTTCAAAGTTGCCAGCCCTGCTGTCCGGCTTCAAATTCATACGAATTTCATACCCTGTTGATATTTTTCCCATCTCATCAACATTCTTAGTTGATCATATAAAAATGGCAGTAAACTGTTAATTTTGTTATATGTTAAAAAATTGTTAAAAATGGAAAAAAAACACATTTCAGGACAGTGCTGTCTTGTTTACATTTTGGCCTTTTCAAGGTGTGACTTTGAAGTTCCATGGGCCTGAAGACCTTTGCTAGTCACATTTTTCTGAATATCCATGATACTAATATTTTATTATCAAACATTAATGGTCATTATGCTGTTAAACACTATATAATGTTGCAATCAAAATTTGAAGAAACCCATATTTTGGGCACTGCTCCCATGATGACCATTTAAGGAAAACCATGTCACTTACTGTTCTCAAACTTACAGGAAAGAAACATGGGACTTAAATAAAGCTTCAGTGGGCGATGCAGTCTATTTGGTAAATATTTCTGGCAGTTAAACAGATTTTTGTGAAAATTTAATTTTTCACATATTGGCGTTTTCAAGGTGTGACTTAGAACCTCCACGGGCTTGAAGACCCATGCTAGTCACATTTTCTGAAAATCCATGATACGTATATTTTATTATTAAAAACTGATGGTCTTTATGCTGTTAAGCATTATGTAATATTGCATCAGAAAAGAAGAAAACACAATTTTGGGTGCTGCTGCCATGATGACCATCATGGGAAAACCATGTTACTTATGATTGTCAAACTTTCAAAAAAGAAACACAGGACTAAATGCAGCTCAAGTTGGAAAAGCAGTCTAATTGGCTTCTTTTTTTGGAAGTTATATATTTTAGTGAAATATTCATTTTTATCATGTTGGCATATTCATTGTGGGACTCGAAGCTCCCATGAACATGAAGCCAAATGGTAATCAAATTTTCTACATGTCCATGCTATTTATAGTCAATAATCAAAAATTGGTGATAATTATTCTGTTATTTATTATGTAATGTTACATCAAAATTGACAAAAATCTTTTTGCACTGCTACTACAAACATTATGAAAAGAAAACTTTGTTACTTATTATTATTTTCAACTTACAAGTATGATTTTTAGGATTGGCATGCAGTTCAAAATTAGAAAGCCAGCTCAATTTGGTTATCATTTATTATTGAATTTATGCAGTTTTGTGTGAAATTTTCATTTTTCTCATTCTGGCATTTTCAAAGTGTGAACTTGAACTCCCATGGGCCTGAAGCCTTATGCTTGTTACACATTTTACTTACATTGGTATTACCTGTTGACCATAATTAAAATTTGATGTTGAATTTGCAGTTAAGCATAATGTACTTTTGCATCAAAATTGACAGTAGCCTATTTTGTGCATTGTTATTGTCTGCTTTTTGTCTGTACATTTGACAGCTTTGCTGCCTTGTTTTTTAGTTTCAGCAATCCATGGAGCAACATTTAATGTGTCAAGCAATTCGACTGATGGAAAATTGCACGAAGGTCAAAATCTTCAACTCAACTGCAGTGTAGGAGGGAAATCTAATTTTGCAGTTAAATGGCGAGGAGGGCAGGATTCTGTACCATCAAGAACTCAGAATTGCATATCTACCAATCCCGAGAAGTACATTATAAGTGAATGTAACGGATCTTCAATATTTAACATTATTATCGTGAATGTTTCACATAGTGAGGACCGCGGTAACTGGCGATGTGTTAATGGTGGAGATGAAAGCACACCATTAAACATTAGAGTCTTAGGTGATTATTACCTTTTCTTAATCTAATGTAATTCTCTTTACCTTATTATGCCTTCCTTAGAAGGCATGTGAATTGGTCTAGCTGTCTGTCTGTTTGTGCAAAATTTCTAAATAATATATTGGCTTGACCTAACACTCAAATTTACCAGATAATATATATCTTCAACCTAAACATCAGGACTGTGGATGGGTTACCTAATGTTAAAGAACAGGGAGGTCTCCCCCCCCCCCACCCCAAAGAAAAAGAAAGGCCGCATTCTCAACGAATTGAGCCAGGCTTTACAAATCCTGAGAACTAAAAATGGCGGACATACATGAAAGAAAAACCGCCTAATCTTTTAATAGTCTCTCCGCCCCTCACATGCCTCCCCACACGTCGTCCCTGCGGGGTACAGTAATTAAATCTTGGCTCCGTCTACTGGGGCTGGGTATCTCTGTGAATATCTCCGTGAATATCTCTGGTGATATTATCATTGTAGATAGTCAATTCATTGCTGTTCTACGGGCCAATTCATTCCTTTTTCGTCTCTGTTTTGAAAGATAATAGAACAGAAGAGCTTTTTTCTTTCGATCGCCTTCAGCCGAAATGCTTTCTTCACCACGAGTTTAACTGATGAGCATGCGCACTTAATATTTCTCAGGTAGCTTCCGCATGTTGAACGGAGCCGAGATTTAATTACTGTACCCTGCAGGGACGACGTGTGGGGAGGCATGTGAGAGGCGGAGAGACAATTAAAAGATTAGGCGGTTTTTCTTTCATGTACGTCCGCCATTTTTAGTTCTCAAGATTTGTAAAGCCTGGCTCAATTCGTTGAGAATGCGGCCAAAGAAAGAAAAGGACTTCCACATGCTGTACTCAGCTTAACCATTCAGTGACTGACTTCATCTACTGCTCTCACACTTGTCAGATAATGTCTCTGTTACTGGACACTGGTATATTTCAACTGCAAATTATTCTTACCAAGGATTTAGCTTCCTAAAACATTCACTCATTTATGATTTATTCATGTATTCCTATCATGGCAATGGTGGCTATATCTTGGATTTCTTCATAGAGCCCAAGGATATGTGCTTGTAACTTGCCAGATATATATATTATAGGGACAAAAAGACTGTGAAAACCTCTGAGAAACATGTTACTCTGAGAGTGCCAATATACTAAAAAATAGACACTTTGGCAAACTGACTATAGTACAACACACACACACACACACACACACACACTAGATGGACAAATGATGATAATGCCCTGTAACTGATTGTTATGTTAGAAATTAACCATAGTGCATATATATAGCTAAGTAAGCTCTCGTGCTTGAAGAGCGGACACACCAAAACCGTAATTTAAATTTACCTTCTCATTTTAGTACCCTCAAGAAAACCTATTATAACAGGCTACAATGGAAATGAGAAACTAATACCTGGAAGAAATGCAAGCTTGACATGTGAAAGTAGTTGTTCATACCCAAACACAACATTAAATTGGATGTCATCAGAGGTAGGTTTCTTATGAAATGATATATATTTAGTTGGATTTTAAGTGAATTGTGACTTGGGAGGCGTGAGGCACAGAACAGGTTTGAGATTCATTAGCTGACCGCCATAACACAGTTTACTTGTATCTTTGATGAACACATTTACTAGTATTATACAGTAAATAAACCACTTGGGCTGTAAGAAAATGTTAAGAAAAGTTTCTCAACTGAATCTGATCAATTTGGGGGCCAGACATTTCCTGTCAGAATTCAACCCTTGAGGTTTCTATTTAGACATTAACCATAACACTAGTGGGCCTGGTTTGGTCTTAAAGTGCAATTTAAGACTAAAACTAATCTGAAATGATCTTAAAGATAAAGGAGGAACTCTTAATTTGATCTTAAGACTAAAAACGAACTGAAAGTCCAGTGTTGACTGGGAAAGACTATAATTGGTCTGAAGTGGTAAAGCAATTATCTCCCCTCACACATTCAGTCCAAACTTGGACTGTCTTTCCTGCTAGCCAGGTGAAGATAGCACTCAAGAGGGCCATTGTGTAAGTAGCAAAGGGTGGTCTTGTGTCAAGTAAGTGCTAATTGCCTAAAGGGTGATTCAGATGCCATCTCAGATAATTTCTAAAAGAAAGAAAGACTTGGTTGTAGAAGTACTAGTGCACTGGAGTCTGGGAACTACACTTGGTCTTATCTTGGTCGCGCAGCGACCTCTATCGTAGTCTTTGTTTGTTGGTGCGCTTTTCACCCGGCATGGCCTTTTCGGAAACAACTTCATCTGACGAAATTAGCAAGGAAATTTTGAAAGAACTTAGGTGTTTATCCGACAGGGTAGAGAGATTAGAACAGGGAGCTTCATCGGACGGGCCCGATAGCGCAGATAAGCGCGTCTCTGTCCCCACAACTCAGTTTTCAAACTTGTGGGATTCGACAGACATCCAGAGGGAGTTCGACTCCATCAAAGACTCGGTACAATCGGTCAAAATACCGAAAGAACTTAAAGTAAGTGACTCCAAGTCAGGTATTAGAAGGGATGACCAATCATCCTGTCATATTATTCAACGTTGTGCTCGATACGCGGAAACTACATTAAAACTGTTAACAAAAGTTCCCGATGAGGGCCCAATTTCAGAGGACATCTTGTCATATATATATAAAACTCAAGTAGCTAATCTTCGTTTTTTACAAGAGGAGCATGCGTCCTTGATGGTCAAAGGCCAGTTTGGCCCACAAACCTCACAATTGTGGAGATCGCTACAAATAACAGTGGCAGGGGCAATTACCGACCTTTTAATAGGAATAATCGTTCTGGAAGTTACGGTAATCGTGATACCTTTGATCGATTTGCTAATAGGGAATTCCCTTCTAATAGGTCACAATCTGGGATCAGTGCAAATCAAGGTGATTAAATGCCAAGTTTTTTGAAAGATTGTGTTTCTTTTTGGAGGCAGATTGGATGCCCTAGTCATGTTTTATCTTGGATTTGTGATGGTGTACAGCTGCCGTTTGCTTCTGAGCCACCTAATTGTATTCTATCAAACCATGTCAAGTCAGACAGACATTTATTTGAATTTGTGAACTCAGAGATTGAGCGATTATTGTCCACAGGTGCAGTCAGACATATTGACCACCAACCAAGATGTGTGAACCCCATTAGTTGTGTTCCAAAGAAGAATAATAAGCTTCGACTCATATGTGATTTACGTCATATCAATCAGTTTTGCCAAACTCCAACTTTTCGCTATGAGGATATAACATTGGTAAAGGATGTTATTCGCTCTGGGGATAAACTGTCAACCATTGACCTTAAGGATGGTTTTCATAATGTACCAGTTCATCCGGATTACCAGGAGTTTCTAGGTTTTCAGTGGAGTGGACACTTTTGTGTTTGGCAGGCTCTCCCTTTTGGTTTGTCGGCGAGCCCCTATTTTTTCTGCAAAACTTAACGCCCAGTGGCGGAGTATTTGAGACTACAAGGTGTTCGTTTGATTGCATACATGGATGATATTTTGATACTTGCTGATGCAGATACTATTGATAAGCATACCAAATTCTGTGTACATGTATTGGAATCAACTGGTTGGAATATTAACTATGAGAAGTCATTGTTGATTCCATCATCGAAAATTCAGTACATAGGTTACGTTATCGACTCTTGTGGTGACAGTGGGGTACCAGAATTAAAAGTACCAAAGCAGAGAATACGAACTTGCGTAAAGACATTTATCGTTTGCTTGGCAGTCCAAACATCAAAGCCCGTTCATTAGCAAGAATCGCTGGGCAGTGTATATCGATGTGTAAAGCAGTATATCCGGGCAAGCTCATGTTACGTGGAGTTAAAGCAACGGAATTCCTGGAATGATAGGCTTAATTGGTCCGTGGAAGCCCGCCAGGACTTAAATTGGTGGATCGAATCTTTAAAAGAATCTTTAAAAGAATGGAACGGTGTAACCATTACGCCCCACCAGATAGATGGGCAACTGGAGACGGACGCCAGCCACATTGGCTGGGGCGCTGTGTATCAGGGCAGACAAGCACAAGGACTTTAGAACGCAAGGGTGTCATTCAAGTCTTCCAATTACCGAGAACTTATAACAGTTCTGTTGGCTGTGATGTCATTCAGGGATCATCTCAAAGGAAAAGTGATTCAGTTGTTGTCAGACAATGTGACCGCAATTTGTTACTTAAATCACATGGGAGGCCCCAGTTTGGAGTTAACAAAGTTGGCGAAAGCAATATGGGCAGAATGCCTGGAAAACAATATAACATTGCTAGCACGTCACTTGCCAGGCAAAAGCAATGTATCAGCAGATTATTTATCTCGGTTGACAAGCAAATTCGAATGGAAGTTACATCCTCGCCTCTTTGGTTAGGCCACACTTTTTTATTTTTATGGATGACATCCTCTGGGTACCCCAAAATCGGTGCGAGAGGGCGAAAAAAAAAAAAACAGTCCAAAAAAAAAAAAACTGCTTAAGTAAAGGAATGCTGTCAGTACACAGCTGGAAACACAAATTTAACCACAGAAACACGTATCAATCTAACAATATGTCTTTATCCATGCTCTCATTGTGAATACTTCGTAGAAATGTAAAACAAAGTCATGAATTGATATACTTCATATTACCAAATCTATTAAGGTTATTTCATGCATTCATTTGGTATAGCAATCATTAAAACAAATATCAATCAAACAGTGCGTCTTTATTTGTATTCTCAGAATATTAAAACATTTTGAACACTTCACAGAAATGTTTAAAAAATGATGCAAAGATATGCTTAATACTACCAAATCTATTAAAGGTCATTTCAGACGATGCCATTTTGTCAACTTCAACTCACACGAAGCAGCTAAACTGTCAGGTGGCCTGTCCGACCTTCAGCCCACCAAATACCTCGACGCCCTTGTCGACCCTTTTTTCGCTACAGAAAACCTGGTATTAATGTGCTGCTTTATACAGAATGTCACAGAAATGTTTCGGCCGCCGCCANTTTTTCTTAAATGGTCATCATGGGAGCAGTGCCCAAAGTAGGTTTTTTTCAAATTTTGATGCAATATTACATAATGTTTAACAGCATAATGACCATCAATTTTTAATAATAAAATATTAGTATCATGGATATTCAGAAAATGTGACTAGCAAAGGTCTTCAGGCCCATGGAACTTCAAAGTCACAACTTGAAAATGCCAAAATGTAAATAAGACAGCACTGTTCTGAAATGTTTTTTTTTTCCATTTTTAACAATTTTTAACATAAAACAAAATTAACAGTTTACTGCCATTTTTATATGATCAACTAAGAAAATTGATGAGATGGGAAAAATATCAATAGAATAGTGTTAAATGTCCAATTTCTTCCATTCTGAGATTCTGAACATAGTGAATGATTCAATCTGACAAACTGCAATGATATGAGTTTATTTCCATTTTTGAAACTTTATTACACAATACACGATAACAAGTTTACCATCATTTTTACAAAATCAACTAACAATGTTGTAAAGATGCAGGAAATGTCAAACAAATACTTTAACGTATCTTATTAGTTTAATAATGAGACTGTTAACATGCCTAAGAATTGAATCTGAGGAAATGTGAAAAATATGCTGAAAAGTGAAAAAACAGCATAACTTCTACAATAATGGCCTGATCATGCTGATTTTGGAACTTGACCTGCGTTTTATGAATATTCATCAGCTCTGTAAATATAAAGCCAAAAAGTACAACTGCCTTCCACTTATCGTGTTTACAAGGAAAGTGCACGGCGCCGGCATCATCGCCATCGGCATCGCCATCGGCATCGCCATCGGCGACGACAGACGCAGGTGATGGCAATATGTACAGACACATCTGTGTCTGTACATAAAAATTAGAAATTCAAGAATTTAAACATTTCACAAAAATCGCATCTACATGTTTAGATTAACCTCTAATTTTTTTCGATGTCATCGCCTTGTCTTAAAGGTACATACGAACCGAGCATCGGTGGAACGTGGATTCCCAGTAACACATGTAAACCACTTCTACTAGATTCTTATATGACCCAAATAAATTCGACATGCCACGGGATAAACTGAATAGATCACTCGATCAGCCATAAAAGACCTTTAGACTGCTCCTTTCTTTAAATTTATGGTTGTAAATTTAACCTACATTCGTGACCTACTTTCCTGCCCCATTGACATACAGCTTAGAATGCCAGCAGAAAAATCCGTTCAAACATCATTTTCGGGTAAAATTAAACAATGCCTTTTGGTAATTCTCTTAGTTATACTACTTGAAATATATGCTGGCATTTGGTTGGTTTTTGTGACAAAAAATTGACTTTGTATGCATCTTTAACCACCTAAAAGAAATATAGTGCACATGAAGAAAACACGTTTACATGCTGGCGAAGGAGGTATACTTCAATATTAATCGCGAACAATATCAACAGCGACTCAAGACCGTTGCCTGTCTTTCACACTTTTACACAAACACACGAAGGTTTAATAAAGGGAGTCGCGGCGCGATATCTATCTCTTTCCTTCGAACAAGCAAAGGGCTGACCCGAAGTAAGCTTTCTAAACTTATTTCCTTTTTATTGTATATTGTAATTATTCCGCTTGCTCGCCTCCATTGTCTTGTAAAAGCGACAAAGAATGTGTTGTATTCACACACAAGTTGAAAGAACTTTGCATAACTCCTTTGCCTTGTTGCATAATGTCTTTCTCAAGGTTATAATCAGTGTGAAGAGGGTGTCTTGCCTCATTTAAAAAGGGAGTTGTTCTTTATACTGGTTGTTGCTTAACTTATGCTAACCTACTCTGTACAAATATGGTTTCAATAAATCGCCAAAATTATGACATTAATGAACATTGTGTATCAAACATTAAATGATCGCTATCTCGGCTCCTTTTTCTTTGACAGCAACATAAAAAGTGTTTAGGGAGAAAGTCACACAAAGACCCAACGTTGTTTTGTCTTCAGCATTTCCTCTTCCTTGTTTACTGCAATTACTATCATCAATTAATGAAATCGAGAAAGCAATTAAGTGACGGCACATTCAATATAGTCACTAGGTGCATTTTGCTGAATGTTTACAAGATCTAGCGATACATTTTTATCACCACGCGTTCTAGTCTGATTGTTTGGGGGGGGGGCAGTTAGTGGTATTTGTATGTGTAGTTGGATAAAATAAAATAGTCCAGAATGGTGTGTACAGGTTTGAGAAGTTAAACATGAAAACGTTTTTGACTGATAATAAAAAACATTAGGAAAAAAACGAAATAGAATGTTTGGAAATTTAAACAGTTACTCTGGCGGCTTTGCGTCATGGCTATGAACCTGACATCGAATTTAGGCCAAAATATTAGTAAATTCAGAATAATTAGCTAAAATGTAAATTGCCCTTAAATGCCAGTGATCCAAGCGGAGGGTACGCTTTCCTGAAGGTAGCGGCGACGAACAGCGACGATATTTTTCTGAACAGTGAACCTTTATTACTTACGAAAAGCCCCCTTTTTAACAGGCGTGTTTTATTAATTACTTCATGTCACAAAGTAAATTTATACAGGCAAATCTTTATTCAAGGAAATAGTTTCACGAAATGAACGAGAGTAAAATATAAGTCGGCACAAATATAAGTCATACAACAATGAGTCTGTATTTAAAGTATAATCCCTCCTGTTATGGGCCATGTTTGATTATAATGGCATACCTTGATGCAAAACAGTCTATCGTTTCTTCCACCGCGAGTCCTTTTATTCAATGTCTTAATTGTATTACTCATTACCCATTTCATTTGACACTCTCTCTTTTTCTCTCCCTTCCCCTTTCTCTTGTTAGGAGGGTGAATAATTAAGCACTCAAAATCTGCATCACTAATCTTCAGAAAAAAAATAATAAATCAACGAGTTTATATGCAAATAGCTATAGTGTCACTAAATACATAATCAGCTGCACGCGCAAAGCTGTTGAACAAAAGGATAGTTCGCTACGGGAGACTGTTTGTTTACATAAGTACTCTAAGGGGGCATGGCCACCCAGGCGACCAGGGGGATTAGGCTAGTTACTATATGCCGTGAACAATCGTTTAGCGACCCTATCATTATACACTCCCTCTATTGTATTTTCCAATGTGATACACAAGCCCCAAACTCCCAGATGTAACACATCACTACAATTTGAGAGGTTAGGTCTGTGTTCTTTATGAAAATTGGTACAAAATTTTTTGTGTGTGTGAAAAATTCCCATTTATAGAAAGTTTTGACCCATTTAACCTTAAGTAAAGGCCAAAGGTCAAATCCAAGGACATATTTGTAATCTCCTTTCGGTCAGACTTCTGTAGTTATTTTTCCAATAATTCCTTTAACAGATATTTAGCATTGGATACTGAAAAGTAGGTCAAAGGTCAATTTCAGGATCAAAGTTAGACTGACAATATATATATGACTTTATTCAAGTTCAATCATAAATATGGGTGTATCCCTGCCAGGTTTACAGATAAAAGGGACAAAAATTTGACAGGTTCCGTGGTGAAAAGTAGGTGAAAGGTCAATTTCAAGGTCAGAGTAAGATCGCCATTATATGACTTCCTAGTCAAGGTCAATAGTATCCATAAGTGTATCTGTCATTTTTGCAGATAAAAGAGGCAGAAAATTTGCAAGGTTTATGGTGAAAAGTAGGTCAAAGGTCAATTTTAAGGTCACAGTTTGACTGCCAGTATATGACTTCTTATTCAAGGTCAATAGTAACCATGGGTGTATCTCTGCCAGTTTGGGAGTATTTCACATTTTGCTTCACTACTGAATATATTGAAATGTATTTTTTATATAGCGAAACTCGTAAGGTCCTATATCAAAAACAAAAAAAATGGATTCCACCCCCAGTATTGAGCTTGACAAGCTCTACCAAATGCAAAAAATCAAGAGGTCTCTTGAATTTAGGGTTCTAGTTTTATAGAGAGTTTTCAGATTTGGCATCTAATGGCTGCTTCTCCTGTGAAAATGCACCGACTGACCCCAAACTTCCAAAGATGAAGATGAATTAAGTCTCAAATTGTAATCCCCCACTAAGGTCTGTGTAGTTTCTAAAAATTGGCGCAAACATATATATATATATATATTTTTTTTTTTAAATCCCCATTTTTATAAGATTTTGGCCTGTTTGACCTTGAAATAAAGGTCAACAGTTAAATCCAAGGGCATATTTAGAATCTTAATATATGAATTTTGGTCAAAATTCTATAGTAATTTTTCCCATAATTCCTTTGGTTTGAGAGATAGTTGGCATTGAATTTTCAAAAATTTTGACAAGGGTGCATATCAAGGGTGCGAGACAAAAAAAAAAAAAAAAAAAAAAAAAAAAAAAACGAGGTTCAAATTGAGATTATATTTGACCTAAATCTAAGAGATGGGGACATGGGTCCTTGCGGTCTAGGAGGAGAATGGTGACTTGTATCCGGCGCGGAGCTGGTGGAGCTGTACGAGAGGGGGTCGGACAAAAAACCAGAAGTACCAACAGCTTACAGGCTGGTGGTACTAATAAATGCGTTGACTGCCATTTTAGTGGTAAAACATAATTTGTTATATTTCTAGGAGTTGCTTACAGTATTTTTATTAGTAAATATGGATATCATACAAACAGTTGTCATCCCTTTAACAACAACACAGCATAATATTACACAATATGACTTATTTGAAAAAAAAAAACAATCTCAGCTGATGAATCACAGGAACAGTACTAGTAACTTTTAAAAACCATCAGATGTAAAAATTGTAGCTAGAAGATGATGTGCTGCAGCAGTGTAAGAGATTTTGCTTACTAGTTAATAAAAACAAATTTATAGTTTGCATGGGATAAATTAGTTTATAATCCAACGTATGCGGGGGGCGTCCATTAACTAGCGTGCATGAGAAAAAGCAGCAGATGTACAGCCGCCCTACTGGCACCAGAGACCGAGAAGATGACACAATACGGGTGAGTACAAGTCCAACACCAGTTCGAGTCAATCAATTTGACTTTCCGGCCAATGGCAACGTTGGCTCATGTCACGTGATATAAACACAGAAACAGAATATTCCCAGTTTCCGTGGAGCCTGCACGTGAAGTTCACAGAGAATAGAGAAGTAGAAAACAATAGACAAAGTTAAGGTAAGAAATCTTATACAAAATTTGTCTCCTCCTCCCTCCCCTCAACTGCTATAACAGGTGCTTTACTTTCCCCACCTTCAATGATTATATGCGTTTTCACACCATCAAAACCTCCGCTAGAATAAGACGACTCCCGTTTACGCCATAACAGTTTTACATAATCATCAAAACTAGCAAATTATTCTTTAGTCGCTTCTGCAGATTATAAAAAAAAAACATTGCAACAGCCTTGATATACATGTGAAGCATAATGATAATACTAAGAAATGGGATTAAATATTTTAGAATGTTTTTCTCATAATTAAATTAAAAAATGAAACAAAATATAAGTTCTACTGAAAACATCATTTCGGCAAGTATTCCATACAGCAAGAGATATATGGTACAGTTGCATCATTTTTGTAGGCGACATTGATGTTTATTTAATTTAGAATTGAAATGGCAATCAGCATAATTCTGAGCAGTTCCTGAAATACATGTATATTGTACAATGCTAAATATCTGCTTGGCACAAACATTTGTTGAGTTGGTTTAATAACAAGTTTATTTTTATTGACAGCATAGTATTTTTTTATGATTTGTTATTTACTCCTATAGCAGGATGCTTTATGGTTTATTTTGGCTATATAATCGGACTATCCAGAAGTGTCAACAGCCATAAAGTTGTTCTGTTTGAAATAAATCATACTAAGAAATTTTCACTTTCAAGCATTCTAAGAAATTGTTTTTATTTATATGGTTTTTAAGAATAACATTTGGAATTGAACCTGTAGTGCATACATATTAGGCATTATATATAAATATATATATATATATAAGAAAGAATATATCACCATGAACATATATATATATATATATATATATATATATATATATATATATATATATATATATATATATATGTTCATGGTGATATATTCTTTCTTATCTATGTTTAGTGTGTATGACATAAATACGTGGATCCATCAGCATGCAGTTTAAAAGTTCCAAAAAGGTGGTCAAAACCATTTCATCAACGTTTTTATCCAGTATAATAATAATAATATAAATAAATAAAAATGCATTTAACTTTTTGTGTTACATAAAAACGTGTTTAGTTTTGTATATTTCATTATAATTTGCATGCTGTGACAGTATGAATGCATGTACTATTTTTTGTATTCCAAACCCAAGGTCACTGTTGTGTATGAATACACTACTTCCTGTGAAAAGTAGTTCCATTTCATGAAAAATGGTCGTCTGCTAGTTTTATTTGCAAAGAACAATCCACAAAGTCAGGAAAATAAGGTATCATCCAAAGTACTTCAACATTTAATTTATTTGTGTGTGTTAACAAGAAACTGGTGATGAAATGTCATTCATCCTTATTCAAAATCCTAATCACTAATGGGTTCATGGAAATTTGTCAGTAACAGTAAAGTATTAACATAGAAAATGTCTCCACTCTTTTTATTGAAATAAAGGCAAACAAAAAATATTCATGAATAAAAACATTGTAAGACTAATTAACTTTCAAAAAATTTTCATAATAATCATATATATCCACAGTTAATACATGTTACTCACCTTGTTTCAGGTCAATGTACTGGAATGTCTTAACATTGCCCCGCCACTCTCCCACCACCAGTTGACCAGTAGCAGGGTTGATGACTACTGCCCAGGGATACTTCAACCCATCATCCTCAGTGACAATGTATCTGATAAACTGTCCCTGTGGACTCAGTGCCACTATCCTGTTGTTAAACCTGTCAACAATGAAGATGTGACCATAGCTGTCTGTGCACACTCCACGTGGTTCACTGCGTTCTTTGCTGCCGTCATACTTGTACAGATGATCACCAGTAGGTGACAGCACATGTACAAAGTGTCTCCACATGTCACTGCCCCAGTCTGATATCACAATGTTATCATTCACACTGTTCACTGTGATGTACACTGGGTATCCACACATACTGATTGGAATAGTGTTCAGGAGCTGTCCACTGTCTGCATGGAATGTGAAGATGGACTTCTTTCTCATGTCACAAACCATCACATGACCTTGTCTGTTCAGTGTAATACCCAGTGGATCCTCCAGTAGACCCTGACCCATGGTTGTCACCTGCTGACCTCTGGTGGAGTACACTTGGACACAACTGTCACCCTGTGATGTTATATACAGGTGACCAGTCTGTGACACAGCCACATCATATGGTATGTTTACTTTAATATCAAACTTAAATTGTCCTCCATGTGTGAATACTTTTGTTCTGTTGTTTTCTCTATCCACAACAAACATGTGTTCCTTATCTATGGCTAACCCAGTTATGTCAGTTATGTCAGTTATTCCTCTATCATCTTCCAGTTCAGTACTGAAGGAACGCACACATTCTGCCTTGTCTAAGAAAACAGGAGGATGTGGAGCTGATGTTGGATTTGTTTCCTGTTCAGCTAATGGAGGTTGTGTCTGTACTGTCACCTGTCCTGATCTTGGATTTACACCTCGTCTAGACTGCCCTAACATGGCTTCCATTCCGACAGTAGATCCTGTAATATTTCTGTCAGCGATTGCTAAATTTTATGTTTACTTCTGGTGCTGCAGCTTGGAGATCACAGTAACATTAACACTTGCTCCATATACCTACAAGTCGGTCAGATCATATCTCTTTCTTTGTCAAATATGTTCAACATTATCCCACAATCTCCGTCCTGTTACTTCCTGGTTGTTGAACAAAATTGCGCCTCATTCATATAGACCATAATCCTTTGCGCAACACGAGTTCCGGTATTTTTTTCATAGCAAAACTAAAGACGCACAAAAGAAATGCCGTACAAAGGTAACTGGAAAATGATTATTTGATATCAGATAAAAAAGATATACGTAAAACTAATTTTTCTCTTCACAGTTATCACCTTTAACATTGATTTTTATTTTATTTTATTTTATTTTATTTTTTTGTTACACACACTGGACAATAGAAGTGAACCAATACTTTGGGGGAGATAAATGACTCTGGAATGATATGCTCCTGGTATCAAATTTCACAAAAAAAAAAAAAGAATACAATTCCATAGTACAGCGGTTTTATACTCATTAATCATATTTTAATATGAAGAGTAGACCCAGGCATTATAACTTTCATTACTCTGCAGAGGGTGACATTTCTTTTGTCCAGTGTGTTTATTTACCTCCTTTTTCCTTGTTTTGATTTCCCTCAATTTTCTGCCCCCATCCCTATCATGCGCATTTTTGAGCCACAATTTGATGCATGTGTCTTATTCAGCCTCCGTAGCTCTCGATCTACCTGCATCTGTGAAAATATAAAAAACTTAACTTAATCCTCCTATCTTAACAGTGCTAAATTCGACAGTAAACAAAAATGGTTCAAACAGGAGTTACAGAACGGAATTGTCTCACCAAAGGACAGAGATAGGTTGATATGCGTTTATCCTTAAGAGAATATATGTAAAAACCATAAAAAGACAAAGTTGTTCAGAAGAAACAACCTTTACATTTTGAACTGTAACTTTACTTCAGGATCATTATAATACAATTAATATGTAAAAATATATCTGAGCAAACATTATTTGATCATTACGAAATGCAAACATTCCATTGCTTTTGTAAGGGCCAGGTTTTTTAGTGCAACCTTTTCGCACTTCCCAATCCAGTTACACTGGCATGCAATATGTTAGTTTTAAAAATAGTAGACATGATCCTATCTACACTGTACCATTTCCTTGGAGGAAAACCCTCCCAGTGTGGCAAGGTGGTTTGACCTTTGAAATGAATATAAATATTCTTAATTAGTAAAGCACATTTATATATACAGACTTGACATTTAATATGGAATATTTTTTTCGAAATAATTTTTTATCAGTTTTTTCCTATTTTGCTGACTGATAAATGAAAATAAGGATTAAAATCGTGTTTAAANAAAGGGCCGAGTTTTTTAGTGCAACCTTTCCGCCCTTCCCAATACAGTTACACTGGCATGCAATATGTTAGTTTTAAAAATAGTAGACATGATCCTATCTACATGTACACTGTACCATTTCCTTGGAGGAAAACCCTCCCAGTGTGGTTTGACCTTTGAAATAAATATAAAATAGCCTATTCTTAATTAGTAAAGCACATTTATATATATACATACAACAAATGATAAGTGTTCAGATTAAAGTGTTATATTAATCATTGATCAAATAACCACTATTTTAAAAATCAACGTATTATTGATTCCATATGTAGCTTCAGCACAACAATCACTACATTAATTTTAATCATACTATTTTTTTAACTTACCAGTAATTTCATTATGCTTATCTTTAAGTATGTTTTCAACCCTTGCCACATCTTCTCTAGTCTCCATAGGAAATGCAAACTCGTCAATTAAGACAATATTGTCATCAGGACTTCTGTTCTGTTTCAATTTTTGCTCTAACCTTGTAAGAACAATAATGTTATTCTTCAGCATAGCTGCAGGAGAGTGGTGAAGATGAAAAGATCTCTGAAAACCATAATAGGCCTACGAATAATTCATCAGTAAAGAAATCAGATTGGAATTAATGAAAATACGTTAAAATGACTACCAAAATGCACCATGTGCACTTCCTTATGTCTAGTCCTAATTTAATTATTTGTCTTTTTAAAAACATGAAAAATCTTAACATTACAAATATGCATATATATGCCAGATATTGGTGGTCAACTTGAATGTAAACTGTATTATCTCTAGACATATTTGGTCAGTTATAAACGACCAATTTTTCCATATATTGTCTTATTCATCACCTTTCTACATGATCCGTAGGAAATTAATGGTTACTTCACCATCTTTATAATTTTCAGTTAACCTGAATAAAAAAAAATACTGTTAGTAGTAGTTTATCTCAGCGAGGGTTTTATTTTTATTTATTTATTTATTTATTTATTTATTTATTTTAACAAATTTAAGCGAGTCTCTTGAGAATTTAAACGAGCCACCTCGCTGCTGTGAATACAGAGGAGACCGTGATGTGCAAATGTTTTGAAATAAATACTATTTCAAGAGAAGATCCCTGGCTTCATATATATATATATGTTAAAATGTCAAAAAGCTCGCAGTCTTCAAACTAAATAAATTATTATCACTTAACAATGTCTCACAATTTAGCGACTTCGGGAAATAATTACAATGTGCATCGGAGCTAAGATTAGCGTCAGTAGGCCTATAATGAATTATTGTTATTATTATTATTATTATTTGTATCAGTAGTAGTTTTTGTTGTAGTGGTAGTTCATTGATATGACTTTATATTGTTACTGTATTCCATTCTGATGAGCCGTTGGGGTCAAGGGTTTAATAAATTGAAACCGGTATTGCCAGCTCGATCTTGATTTCATATATAACCCATAGTAGCAATACCAGGTAGGCCTACTACTGTACTAGTAAAAGCGACTCCACCACAAGGTATATTTAGCAAGCTAGTTTTTACGTTGCTCTGACACTCAGGGTAGACCACATAAGAAAAAGGGCCAATGTTCACTGGTAATATTCCAAGGTTTATTTTAAGATGCAAACTTTACTTTTTCCAATTGTTATCAATATAATTCATAAATCTATTATGGGTCTTTTCCATTTTAATTGTTATCAAAATGAAATTTACGTAAATAAAAGCCACAGAAAACCCTTCATAACACATTGATTAACTACATTTTTATTTTTTAAAAATATATACACTTTGAAAATGTATACCTTTTAATTGACTCGATCTTTTCAAGTGACAAAAATACCAAACTTTCAAATACAAAAGACGAATCTTATAATCAATTTTTTTCATACCTATATCTCATAGGGCTATAGTAGGCCTAGGTGGAGCTTTCGCGATTTGTTTCTTCCACTCAATAACAATGTACTAATTTCCAGAATTTATTTTTTAAAAAGCTGTTTTATAAATCAACATTTTTCCTACATGTAGGCCTACATTGAAAAGATCCGGCAATCAGTGTATTTAAATATTATTAGGCTTACCTAGGCCTATTTTACATGAAATATAGTGAAATCGAAGCCCAGTGGCAGCAGTCAGGCGGAGTAGAGTGGTCGACGCAGACGTCACGTGCAGCCGTCGCGTGCAGTAGGTCTACGTCACGTAAATTTTATAGGCCAATGAAATGCTTGGAAATTGGGCACTCCCAAATGAGTGAACAAAGGTAAAAAACACTTCCGCCGAAATGAGGTAACGTTATTACAATACGCATACGCGTATTTGAAAAAAAAAAAAAAAAGCTACACTTTACAATTACGATGAGAAAATCGCGAATGGGTCACCGGTGGACCGGTCACCAGCTACATTACCAACGGCAATCTGCCACCAGCTAACCACGAGCAGTAGATCCTACACCAGTGGTCCACCAGTGGCTGTTTGCTGTTTATAGCCGCAGGTGACCCACTGGTGGCATGTTATCTGGCAGGCGGGTTACTTGTCGATACGTCCCCGCACCGATACTCCCCCGCACCGGTAGGCCTATATCCCCACAATTACAGATATAGGCCTACTGAGGGGAAGTATCGGTGCGGGGATGTACCGTTGCGGGGATCTATCGGTGTGGGG
>NW_019773698.1:0-11393 GCF_001039355.2 Lingula anatina | reverse complement strand
ACTCGAGTTGATTGACATGATCTTATGGTATTTATAATGTAATGTTAGTAATTGACAGTAGCGGGGAGTGTTTTGCAGTGTGACTCGAGTTGATTGACATGATCTTATGGTATTTATAATGTAATGTTAGTAATTGACAGTAGCGGGGAGTGTTTTGCAGTGGAACTCGAGTTGATTGACATGATCTTATGGTATTTATAATGTAAGGTAAAGGCCGCTAAAGTTTGCAAGTGGTAGAAATAGTAATGTTGAAAGCGGCGCGAGTAACAACAAGAAAGCAGTTAATAAATAATAAGAACGACTATAACTAAGTCGTATTTGCTACCTCGGATGTCACATTTAGTAGGCAACCTTGAATAATGTTGAAAAACTAATAAAGCTTCTGTTTTCCCTTAATTTTGATCACCTACCTCGCATATCAGGAAAAGACAGATAACCCATAACATCTTTATTTTATCTTACTCGACAGAATGATAGCATACAAGTAAAATGACTTGCTACAACACAACCATCGAGCTTGTGCACTGGTATAAGAGACCATTCCCAGACCCTATTGTACTAACTTTGGATCGAACTTTCTCCATGGGGATTCTCACTCAATTGCAATTAACTTAAGCGGGTTAAATGTCTGTCATGCCTACTGAAGCTGATAGGGGGTAATTAACTATTGTTTAGCAGCTTTGGAGGGGTCCCAGACACCTAAGCCGTTTAAGCTGCAAGCAATTTAAGCGAGAAACCCCGTGGAGATGGATCGATCCTGTAAGATCAGTCTAGGTATGGGAACCCAGTCTTAAATGTACTGACCTGGCCAAAGCAGGGATGCTAATGCAGACCTTATGTACTGGTATTACACTTAATGCTGCCAGCAGTGAGTGCAGTGGTAAATTGTTATGAATTTGAAAAAGTTTTATAGTTCTTCAAAATCAAACGCTTGGAGACTGTGTTTAACATCGTTCTCTCATTTTGAACCGTCTATACATATCCCCTTAATTACCGACTGTCCTGTCTGAACCAGAAAACATAAACAAGAACGCACAAGACAAGTGTCTGTGTGTATGCAACACGTACATGATGATCACCTAACACTTCCATACCACCGTTTGTTTCTAGCCACATGTATAGGCTACTTCAGTCTTATTTATTTAACCTTTTAAATGTTAAGTGTAAGTGAATGTCTCGTGTCCTCTTAATATCCACAGTCNGAAACAAACAAACAAACAAACAAACATAACCTCCTTGGCGGAAGTAATTATGCACAAAATAGGTTCCTATAATTTATCGTCAGAGAAGAAAGAAGAGCGCGATAAGTTTAACACATAAGCACCTTTTCCGCGACCTTTTACCGATTGACAAATACGTCCTTCGAAGTAGGTCAAAACACCACTTCCAATACTCGATGAATAGTACTGTCTGGAAGAAATATAGGTCAGTAAACATACCATAGGCTCACAGTTAAGCTTTCGACCGTCCCCAGATTGCACGGTGTTTTAATCCAAGGTGCCGTCACGCGGTGGAGTGGAGAAGATAGCCGATGTCACAAACACAGCTTTTGGAATGATATGGAGCACGTAGACCCCAGCAGGACATCGCTCTTCAAGGTCTTCTGTTAATACTGGTACACATGTATACCCCAGTAGGCCTATATACAAATCAGGTTCCTTATCACTGTTAAAACTTACATGAAGAGGTTGATCTAAGGTCGATGCTGAATGAAAGCTGTGCCACTCTTGAATTTTAGTTTATTTGGGTTATATCACCGCTGTCGCCATCTACAAGGTAAGGAAGCAGTCTGTCATATTATCCCAAAGACTTTTTACTACATAATAGGCCTAGGCCTCTTGAATTTTAGTTTGTTTGGGTTATATCACCGCTGTCGCCATCTTCAAGGTAAGAAAGCAGTCTGTCAAATTATCTCAAAGACTTTTTACTACATAGTAGGCCTAGGCCTACATGTAGCCTACACAGGAGAAGTAGAGGTTCCAGGCCCGTAGCCAGGGGGTTCGGGGGGTTCGAAAAAACCGCCCCTTTTGCTGGGAAAAGGTCTACTCTGGGTAAAAATTGATCTAGGTATGAATTTTTTTATGGGAAAAAGTCCACTTTTTCAAAAAAAAAGAACCCCCCTTTTGAAATTGCTGGCTACGGGCCTGGGTTCATCATATGTAGGCCTAATAACCTTCTAAATTCCAGCGCTGACAGGTATATGGCGTTTCGAATTACAGTGAGCATGTACATGTGTAGACTATCCTACTCTCAGATTTAAGATGCTCTGCGTATTCGAACGTACACCACCGCTTGGCAGCGTAATCAAAACGTAGGCCTATACGACGGACGCCTAAGAACCGTAACAGGCGTGTGTGAAGGCCTACATGTACAGTATGCGTGTGTAGGCCAACATGTACTGTAGCTTATGTGCAGGCCTACGTGTAGGCTACTCGAGGGTTACATCACTATACGTCCCCGGACCGATACTCCCCCGCACCGGTACGTCCCCGCACCAATACTCCCCCGTACCGATACTCCCTAACACCGATACTCCCCCGCAGTAGGCCCTATCGATGCGGGGAGGCAATGATGTGGGGGAGTATCGGTGTGGGGGAGTAACGGTGCGCCTACATCGGCAATTTTACTGGGGATGTAGGCCTATCGATGCGGGGATCTATCGGTGTGGGGTCGTATGGATGCGCATTATACACACAAATTTACTAAGAGGGATAATTGGTGCGGGGGAGTATCGGTGCTGGGAAGTAACGGCACAGGGTCTATCGACATGACCCCTACTCAAGCGCGTAATGAATGACAGCTAGCATTAAAGATTGAACTATTCTTCTTTAAGAAAAATGCTAAAATGTTCTTGTTGAGTTACACCACGGGAATATTTCATTTGGTGTGGACTTTTTAAAATCTATTTATGTATTTTCATTTCTACTATAGGGGCCTAGAGAAACAGCTCCCTTGGCCTACTAGAGTAAAAAAATATGGCCTCAAGTTCACTAACTGGAGTGGTAAGAAAACTTGAAAATCGACCTAAAGATGTTTTGGTTCAGTTGAACATTTTGCAGTCAGAAAAGCTTCAGAATTTGTCCATGTCGTACCTCCGAAGCGAAGACAAACGCAAAATGTTCGAAGACAGCTGGTTGCACGGCAGACACGTGATCGCAAAATGCCAGGATGTAGACGGTGTCCTGAAAGTCCACCAGGTGTTCACAATTCTAGAGGGCGCTGTATGTAAAATGACGAACAATCCCAAAGATGTGGAAGTTTTGATTGAAGTCCAGAATGATGACGGTGGTCATGAAACACGCCGTGCCTATCTGCCTTATCTAAGGTCCGAAAAGTGGAGAGTTCTTCTTGAAGAAAGTTGGGACAGGCGAAAACAGGTCCGAGTAACTGTTGACGAAGATGAGAAAATGACCGATGTTTCTCTAGTAGAAAGACATTAGGACCTACCTGTTTCTTTGACACAACGTACTAATAGATTATGATTACAAAATGATAAAACGAAGAAGAGAATAAGTATAACAAAAGAAGCATTGCGTTATTTGAAATAAATTAAATCATGATTAAACAATGTACTGGTAGGATAAGTGTACACTGTGGCGGGGTATTCAAAATTCTGAATTTACAGTTTCTGTTTCACCCACTTTTCTAATTAAATTGAAAGACTTTAGACTATCAAAATGCTAACATTATTTTTCATATGTTTTGGAATTTTAATTAATTTTAATTTTAATTAATAGTTTAAACTATAATTACGACACTTAGGCCTATATGTGTAAGAGATACATTAGTACCGGTGAAATATTAATGAATCGGTTTGAAAAGTTAAAATAATCAACGCTTTCTTAAAAATATATTTAAATGAAATAATATTGTATGCCATAGTTTATTTATATATATTGAGTTTATATTTTTGTTCAGTGTATTATTGAGAAGAAAGGGTGGAAACATTGAAAAAACTGCATGGCCATTTCATATCATTTCTGATTATAAATCTACAACGATATGCAGGGCTCCGTAACTCGAAAGCATCGCGCATTGCGACCGAGCGGAAGCGTCTCGATTCCATAACTCGCCCATACTCGCCCCATATAGGCCTAATACATTGTAGCCTCTTTGTCGCAATGCGCGATGCTTACGAGTTACGGGGCCAGATCTTCCAATTGCAGCTGAGGCGTCATCTTCTTTGTCAATCTTTGGGGGAAAACTGCTCAGATAAAAGCATGTAGTTGACCATATAAGGGTAGTGACCTATATGCAGCCGTTTCATATTGGGTGGGACGGTGTCTGGATTTAATTTTCTTCTGGTGCCTATTTTCAAATATGTCCATGCTAAATGAGTAGGGCCTACTTTTTTTTTCTTTAGCAAATTGTAAATGCAGTTTCACCCGTTAAATAATGGCGGGTGTTAAATAGAAAAGGCGCCCACTTTTTGCCTCTCCCTGCTGCTGCCCCTCCCCCATGCTTCTAAATGAACTCACACTTTAGAAAGAGATGTCACCTCTTTAGTACGGAGTGAGCAGGGAACGACGGCGAAACTGTTTGGATATAAGTATCCTAATATATCAATTCAGTTACTTTAATATAACGTTCAGAATATCGCTCTTAGGTAATTAGTAATGATTAAATGTTTGTGCTTTATTTGAAGCTATTTTTACGCACGAATGCTTAAAACTGACGACGGTCTTTTCCCCCAGGTAAAATGTCGTGTGCTCCACATCTTACTATGTTTTTCGAGCAATGAAACAGAAAAGTAAAAGTGTATAGTTGAATCTTATTTGAACATTTTGAGTTTCTGGGTAGCACATTCAACTGAGAGTCAAAGTTTTATTTGAAACATTGCCAAGCAGGAGAAAATGCTGTGAAATGACCCGTTTGAAACCCAGCTGTCGATAAAAAGTTGACAATTTGTAGTTGATTTAAAGAACACAATTAATTTGTAGAAAATTGATGTACTTCTTGTCGCATTTTAGCACGACTTGATAAATAATGATGTCAAACTGCTGTTCATTAAGCTGTGAGCTGATTCATAGCTATATTGGTTTATCATGAGACAGAGCGTTAGACCAAAATTTGGTGACTTAAGGCCACTTAAAGGGCACGTTAGGCATTTTCCGTTGGTGCCAAATGTCAATATCACGCTTCCCATTTAAAGCGCTCACAGCAAACCAATATTTTCCATGTGATTTTTTTTATTTATATAACATAAGATTTTAAAACCTCTTACATCTTGTAAAATTTTATGAATTTCAAATCTAGTTTTTTAGGTTTGCGTGAAGTCCACATTTTTTGGCTTTGAATATATTGTTATCAAACTTTCCAATTTGCCACCGTGACATTGTATAAACTAAGTATTTAAGAGTATTTTTCGGAAGAGCACCAATTAGTGATGTGTATTCGCTTGGGGTAGTCGAAAATTGTCCAAGCTTGGCATATTTTTTTCAACATGGATCAAAAGTGGCTATCTAGAAAGATAACTTTGAAGTTGTAACAGTTAAGGAAGACATTCGTGCGATTCTTGAAACACAAGCACAAAGCAGTTCAAAGTGTTCACTTCTTTGTCAAATGATCCTCAGATCGTTTTATGCGACGGGGAAAATACTTTATATTGATAAAGAAGTAAACTCGAGTCGTTGTTCTGATAAGTGACATATTTTGGCATAATTATTCATAATAATGCAATTTCCATCCCTCGTGAAATCTAATACTTATATCTCATAGCATGCATTTATATATGAGTACGTCTATCTTCAAATGTGTCAATATTTAAAAACCTGAATTAATTCCGCCTCTAACAAAAACGTACGGCTTTGATTTAACGTGCATTTCCTATCAATAATCCCATCAAAACCGATAGTTTTTCACACATTTTTATTATCTACGAATATAACTGGTTTTTTTTTCTCAGTGTACAGTCGGGCAAGTGTAGACGTCATTTATGCTTGAAACGCCTCTTTGCTGAGGCGAAATCAATTGATTCGTTTTCTTTTTATGTTTCAATCTATTTTAGAATCATTCATAATTACTTTAGAGTGTGGCAATTTCTTTAACCTTTTCGAATTCAGATGAAAAGATTTATCATATGCAATCCATTTAGTTAATGTTACAGTACTGCAAATCACAGACGTCAAAATTTTTGAAATTTGGAAAAGGTTTTCAAATAGGGCTTTTGGGGAAATCCTCAAAAGTAACTTCCGTGTACCACCGATATACATGTATTATCATTTTAATGATTCTCATGTATGTGCAAGCAGGGGCGGTTCCAGGATTATTTAAAGGGGGGTCCGGAACGACAGGCCTCGGATGTGAAGCCAACCATCGCGCCCTATACGTGGGGTTCGGGACCTGCTAAACTGCCGTGATAAATTTTTGGTGTTTTGGAAGGCAAACGGCGCCCTTTCGTGCGATTTAGAACTATAATTTAGTTAACCAAAATTCTAATTTCAAGAGGGGAATATTGGTGGGATATATTTTTCAGAAATTAACCAAACGGGTGTGTGTGTGTGTGTGTGTGTGGGGGGGGGGGGGGGGGGGTGTCAGGACCTGCATTTTTACCTTTGGTTGTAATTTTAAATGAAAGATTATCATTTCCAAGATTTGTGACATCATCATTTACACATACAACACTGACGGAGCTCAACTGTGTTGACATTGAAAACGCAAACAAAATTTCGGGCCTAAATAATTAAATCACTTTTCTTCACACTCCGCAAACTTTTACAAAAATTAATCAGGTTTCTACATGTTAATATGAAAAAAAAAATGAATAATAAGAATGGAGTGTGATTCTATTTCTGCAAATTCTGGAAAAATAATGATGCATAATCGCTTACTTTTCAACCTATCAGTTTCGGCATAGTTTCAGAAACATTCCCCCTTACCAGCAATAAAAACAAACTGTTTATTCAAACTTTTAAAAATAAGTGTTATTTTATCAGCATGATACAATAAACGTTTGAATATAGATAGTTTTTGTAAAAAAGATTCATGGCAAACTAATAAACAGAATGTAAACAGCAATCTTAAATTACTTCCATACAATTGAATATCACCAATTCTTTTTTTATTCCACTAAAAGAGAACAAATCTAAAATCATGCCTAATACTACTTAAATATCTTCAACATGCTTGGTTGTAATTAAATAACAATTAAATAACATACTTGCAAGTCATTATTAAACAAAGTCAATCTGTTTCGAAAACACCTTCCCTTAAAAGGATACAAGTACTTTTTATCTGTCAGGTTATATGAAAAATATGTGAATACAAATAATTTACCAAGATAGAAAGGCAGGATACATCTTACTATACATGAGATTTACAATCAAAATATGGTACAATGCCCTTCACCAAGCCTTAGACAAGACATTCTTTTCAATGGTCCATGACTTCATTTTGGTATACTTAACTAACAAAGGCTTTATGTTAACAAGTGAGTTTAGGAGGGGTGAGATTTTTTGAATGACTATTAAAAAATCACTAAATATTTTTATTCTGTACTGTTACAGTAAGTATATAATGATACACTAATACATGTTTTATTTCCTTATCTATTTATTTTCTTATTCTTTTTTCACACAAAAATGCTGTTTCTCCATCTTAAACTCAAAAGCACAGTTGATCTACTGCAATGAATGATATATGTAAGAATGAGACAATTACTATTGCTCCAATGTCCATAAATTAAGTAAACAATTCACAACAACTAAGTAAAATTAAGATAAATATATATTTTACATGAATTGAATACAAACTAAAAATTAATATATCTCATTGGGAAGAACAATGACAATACACATAATATTCATTTTAACAATTATAAGTATACTACTTTGGAAAATAGAATGAAATATCAGTTTACAGAAGCAAAAAAAAAAACTATCTAGTAAAACTACATCTACATTGATAAATAAATCATTTCTGGAGAGACTTTGCGTAACATTACGTTCCTTTATCACCCTTCTTTTTCACCATAAACAAGAGACCATAAAAAAATCACCTATTACAAAACCCTCATCACTCAAGAAACAGACAAGAAGGCTTTGACCCATAAAGCAAGTCCTAAGCATATGAGACTACTGGCTGGCAAATCTCTCATTGACAACCATACGCTTGTAGTAGGTAATTGTCAATATATGCATAAGTTTTGTCTCAGATGTAGTCTCCTAGTTCCTACTTTAGAAAATGCTGATAAAGCCTCTCTTCCTGTTACACAGTAGTAAGTATAAATACAACCAAAAGTACCTGATTTTGAGCTTCAGCAGAAGCGGATTCCACAAAAGAAGTTGACTTAAAGTTGGTCTTTACTAAAATAATAAAAAAATTGTTAGTTCATTTTGGCAGTACACTAAATTAAATGTTGGTATAATAATACATTTAATTTAAATTAGCAATTTCATTCTCTTTGTGAAATACACATGACATTTCAGTTGAATAGACTACTATAATTGATTTATCTCAGGTCACAGGAGACAAAAGGGCCTTAGACCTCTAGGATAAAACAAACTTTCAGTCTTAGTTTCTTTTATGATACTGACTTGTGTATTGCACTGGTGAGCCTGAGTAACCATGCCTCGATCACTAAGTGTATGTTCAAACAAGAGCAGATAAAAGTCTTAGTCAGACTGTGCCTTAACTGTTCCATAAGACAACCTAAATATTTCCCTGCTGAAGGAAACAGTCTGGCATAAAGGGAGTTATGTCAAAGGACTTCAGCCTCCATTTCAGTCCATCCCTTTCATCTATTACAAGTAAACAGAGTTGTGATTTAAGTTTATTTTTTTTTAATATTTAAACAATTTTGAAAAGTTAACTGGCTTCAAGTCTGAGTGAGCTGTTGTCAGAATCTTAAAATGATCAAACTCAAATGAGTAAAATTTAAAAATAAGTGAGGTATTTGCAAACTTTAGGTAGCCACCATAATTATTTTTTCCTCTCATTCTTTTTATGGGACACAGAAGGAAAACTCTGACAGAGACAAACCTTAAAAATAAGAAAAATACAAAACAGGAGGAGGGCCAACATCTGATCATTGCCATAAAAAAAGTCTTTATGTGGTTAAAATCTCACTGCTGATTTGCCATTTCAGAAAGTCAAAAAGGAATCCAGCAAAAAATTATACATCAGTATTTAAAGCCGTAATCATGTGACTATTTTCTCACTCTTGATTGGCTGGTGCTGACAGATCTATGGGGTTCTCCAATGCCATTTGTTTCTCTGCATCCATTGCTGCCACCATGTGGCTGAAGATGGAGTCTGGTTCGGAGAGAAGTTTTGCTGGTGTATCATACTCCACAACCTGAAATATATGTCCAAATCTATCAGATCAAATCAACAGAGGTAGGTATACAGACAACTATTTAAATAGTTACATTTTGTAAAGTGGCAAAGCCTTTTTACGCTTTTCGTTTCACTACAAAATATACAATTGATGGAAAAAACTGCAAAAATAGAAGATGCAGTAGTGATTACAACTCTATCTTGGCATTTAAGTTGCTTAAAACGTTTTAAATAAAAAAAATTAAAAATAACTAAACACATTTCAGATACACCTGACCAAATACACCATATTATCTACATTTCATAAAATCAGTATAATTACAGTACTAATGCTGTATTGTGTACCGTTAACAACTGTGTGTAAACATGAGCACATGCAAATGTCTCATTGTGTGTGCATGTCTGTCTGAGAGAGAAAGAGAGAGAGAGAGAGAGATAGATAGATAGAGAGAGATGGGTGTGTGTGTGTGTGTGTGTGTGTGTGTGTGTGAGTGAGTAAGTGTAGGAAAGATATTTGGGGGCAATGCTACCTTTCCATCATCCAGCACCATGATCTTATCACATCCTAGCACAGTGTTCAGTCTGTGTGCTATGGTCAGCATGGTGCAGTCTTCAAATGCCTCCTTAATAGTCTCCTGGATCAGTGCATCTGTCTCTGTGTCTATGGCCGCTGTAGCCTCATCCAGCATCAGAATCTGAAGAAATTACATAATATTTTAAATTATTTTTAATTTTGTCACAAGCTAGTTACCATGTTAGATTATTGATTCCCAACCAAATAGTTACTTTGTTTGGCAGGAAATGTATAAAATACATAATGTATTAAAATATGAATTCAAACTAAATTTTAATGAGACTTCTGCAATTATTTCTAAAAACAAAATTTTGCATGCTTTTACCATGATCACTTTTCTTAAACAAAATTAATATATTCTGATGAGTGTTACAAAATAGGAGCAATGATCCTCAAAGATTATCAATAACACTTCCTCAATGTAAGATTTCTCATTTAAAGAACACATCATGTTTTTAGAAATATTTTTAGTACACATAATGGCACTAAAATGCCTAATATTATATGCATTTTTTATGACAGACTCCCATTGTTTTCACATATTTTTTTAATGTCAGATTTTATAAATATTTAGCATGTTAGACAGTTAATCTGATTAGACTGTGCAGTACCTTGCTATGGCGTAGCAGAGCTCTAGCCATACATATCAACTGTCTCTCACCCACTGAGAAATTCTCTCCATTCTCCACCACTGGAGCTTCCAGTTGGCCTTCCAGCTCTTTTATCTGAAAAATAGACATCAAACAAATCAATTACCACTTGTTTGTTTTTCAACTTTCAGTGGTATCACATCAATTGGTGTATACACTGTTACATGTACGTAGCATATGGGCACTTTTGAGATAGACGTCCAACTTTCTCTAGATATCTTCCCTTGCACTCCTCATCATGCACAACTACATGTACAGTAGTTTCCCACAGTATTTCTCAAGATCTCTCTGGCAGTTAATGAAGTTAATGTTCTCTAATTGCAATACCTTGACTAACTTTTGAAAAGTAGATTTTATCCAAATGATGAACCATTCCTTTGCTGACTTAAGAAAATGAGAAGTATTTTTGGCTAAAATTTTCCAGTTACCCTGTATATGACTTAAAATTAATATCCGACTGTGATCCAACATAACCCTGGAGCATATTTACCGTGTCCTTGACATGGCACTTCTCTATGGCTTCCCACAGTTCCTGGTCAGTGTGCTGTTGGAATGGGTCCAAATTATATCTGGAGATGAAAAAAAGTGTTCTATATCAAAATGACATACCAACAGAAAAAAAAAATGTTCTACTTCTTTTATATTTTCACTCTAATACTGAAATAATATTGTTACATTTTCTTAAATGCACATTGATAATTCTGGATTGGTGGGTGTTGTAAAAAAAAACTTTCAGTTAAAAAAATTATAATAAACCAAAATTAAAATAAAAACTTAATTACAATAGCATTAGAACTTGAAAAACAGTTGATATAATAATTTTCTTTTTTAATGGTTTTATTTGAGCCCAGCAAGCATACCTTGGTGAAAAAATTACTGAAATTTTCAGAATA
>NW_019773697.1:45050-59245 GCF_001039355.2 Lingula anatina | reverse complement strand
TCAAGAGAGAATCAAAATGTTGCCTATATCTTCACAAGGTGAATGCCCAGGTCAAGGGAACCCAAAAAAAATGTGGTTTGGTGACATGTATCATGCGCTTGTTCTCCTTTAACAGAAAAAATAGTGATTTGATAGTTTCAAGAAAACTATTAAGTATTTTATTGTATTAAAAGGAATTGGTTTTGAGCCCTAATTGTAGCTGACTTTGCTTTCTGTGACGCAGTGTCCTCTATATCTGTCACCCCACAGCATATGTAAGCACGTGCGCAGCCACAATCGTGGGCTACACTTTTGGTTGAAAACATATCGTCATTTCCTGTTGGTGACAAAACATGATACTTGTTTTGTCTTTGGGAGAGTCGAATACAGTAATTCTACTCCAAGTTGAAAATAGGCTCGCATCTTTTTTTCAGTACACAATAAGTAAATAGTTCGAAACCTTTTTATTTCTAATTTTATCTCAAGCCCCCAGAAATATACACATTTCATTGTTACTGTGGATCAAATTTTCATGTTAATGGTGCATTTGTATTAAACACTACTGACATTTTCACTGACAAAAATGTCATAAACTTTTGTACCGTTTGTAACTATGGCTCCGCTTTTGAAACAGTGGTGATTGACTGAGATACGTATACTAGTACACGTTGTCCTCAGTTACAGTCTGCTGGTGCCGTGAAAGTATAAATGCACTTGTATGTTGTTTATTGCGTTACTGCTAATGGTACTCTTTATCAATTTAGATAAGGATTGTCAAAAGACAGCAACTTCACTCTAATAGGCGTATGTCTGCAACAGCTATGATTGTATTTTTCAATGTTTAGGCCCTAACTGTCACGCTGCTTTGCATTTGTGTTCTTACATGTACGTTCACCAAAGGAGAAACACAATGACACTGGCACTTTGAAGACGGAATGCTTCTTATTCACATAAATGTTAGTGTTTCAGCAGGACGAGTCCAAGTTTAGATAGGCGACATGTGTAAAAGGTTTTACATTGAATTTACATATTGCGTCACTACAATGTAAATATATATTTCATCTATTTAAGGTACGAATTGTTGAATGAACAGGCCGAAAAACCGGTGTAAAGTGACAGAGTGTCCCCCATGCTAGAAAGTCCGCTTCCCATTCATTTCTACAGGTACATGTAAGCCTCGTCCTAGATTGTGACCCACTTAGGTCAGACTACTGGTAACCCTAACCATTATAACTTTATGGTGGGCGGACTCTCTGTTACACGGACACTCAGATTCCTTATACCGGGATGAAAGTTAATTATTTCATTCTACAAATAAGTTGTTTGGGACCAAAAATGGCTGCAGTAATTGTAAATGGATATGGAGTCCTACTTGGTTTCTAGCGTTTACTTAATTACTTTACTTTCAGTCAAAGAATAGGAACTGACATTTTCAGATATTTCCATGTTGAATAAGAACTACGCTTTGGTTACAAAAACATAAATGAAAACAAAACATCTCATTAATACCGAATATGTTGAAATTACGGTCCAGGATGTATTGTCTATAATATAACGTGAAGCTGTCACGATAACAACTTGTACAGGTAAGCCTACACGCATTGACGTCACAACTTCCAACACAATTTTAGACAATTCGATGTATCTGGTTAAATACGATACATTATGCAATGGACGGCATCGTCTGTAATTTTACCAATGTTCTAGCAAAAGTCAATACTTAACGCCTGACTTAAATGAAACTTGACTATTACCCCTTCGTCAACACCTACATTCAACAACTTAGAGATATTGTCTAATCCCGGCCAGTGACTTAGAATAGATAACAAAAAAGTGGTTTGCACTCCCTGTGTAACGTGGCAGAAAGTCACCCGAGAATCAGTCCGCTTCCCATTCATTTATACAGGTAAGTCTCGCCCTACATTTTGACCCACTTAGGTCAGGCTAACCCTAACCATTATATCTAAATGGAGGGTGGACTTTCTATTACACGGACACTCAGTTCCATTACACCGGGACTTGGCACGTCTCCCACCTCCCGCCTCTCCTTCAACTTATCTTGATAGATTTAATCTTCGTTATGATATTACCAGTAAATGATCTCTTTCTCTTCACATACATGTACGATATGTCATGTTTGAACATGACCAGAGGACGTATATTTGAAAGGCTGACCACTTTTATATGTGAGTTCACCGGTGGATTTTTTTTTGGATGAGTGTGCATGTGCCAAATCTACCGGGAAGGCATCCCATTATGGTTAAATACTTTTAGAGTATCTTTGTTAGAGTTTGCCAATTTTTTCGAAGTACATGCTCTCGTCACAGTTATAAGTGGCGGACTTTGCCTTTGCTATTTATGATTTGCCTTGGTGTTAGAATATCATTTTGTGTCAATTATTCTTTCTATTCTTGTACATTAGGTAACTGTGCTTCTTTAATTAATAATTTCACTATTCTACGCAGTGTATGTCTACAGTTAAACATCCCATAATCATATTTCATGACAACAAAAGGGGGCGTAACTGATATTCTTTTCCTGTTTTCCCTGTTTTTAATCCAGTGTAGATAATTAACCTTTAAACTACAGATGCAATGATCACAACTACCGCAATGATTGAACTGCTTCATATTGGCAAGTGATTGCGTTGCATCTGTCAAAGCAGGGGCAAGCAAAGAGCCAACAATGGTGTAGACGCGAACGCAATGTATATGATTCCAGTATAGAAGATTTTAAAGTTTCTCTGCAATTTTGGGGCGTATATTGCAGTGGAGAGGGCACCAGTGTGTCTGCGTGTCTGCGATGTACCAGTGTAAATGTAGTGTAAATATTTAAAGAAGACCCAAAGAGTATCTGAGGAAATTTGGATGAACTCTTCCGTATATATTGACCAGGCAAAGAAGTGAGTTCAAAACACACTTAAATATAATAACGTTTACGAAGAATAAAGAAGAGATGGTATGTGGTAACGCAACGAGTGATAGTCAAGATGGAGAAACAGACTCAGCCAAGGACACTCAAAGACAATTGGCGCATCTTTATCTCGACTTCATCTCAACTGTTGAAAAAAAACATATGACGAAAAACACCTTCTAAGAAATAGCATTATTTGATTTATATGGAGTAACTAACATAGCTTGGCATCTGGGAAACTTTTTAATTTATGGAGAGCTAAAAAAACATGAAAGGATAGTTCACTATCTGAAAACCTAGATCTCAATATGACAGCTTATTTAAAGGTCAAACTCAGATAATCGGTGGTGATTTGCTACTTTTTGTTGTTCTGTATCTGTTAGTGCTATTTAATGTATATTTAACACAGTCAAAGTTCAAATCCAAGCAGGTTAGTATACCTACATAATCTGCCCCGGCGAAATGCCAATTAAAATCTCGATTGAGCGAGATAAAACCCAGTTATGCAAAACATACAACATAATTACCTTGCTGTTTGTTTGAGATTATCCAAAAACTGTAACCTGAACATTTTGGAAATATTAATATAGAAATACAATACCACTAACTGCAGCATCAAGCTCCGTGTTTTCCGTTTTATTAGCTTTCTAATTAGTTTGTCAGCATTGCTTCAGGGTTGAAATAAGGTTTTGAAATACCGTATAGCTAAAAAAAAACAGGACTATTGGTACGCGTATGATCGATAACTGATTTAATTCTCGTAAGATTACCATCCGCCCCCTTCCTTATGAATAGGTATTACTTTATTAATACAATGCAACCGTCGTGTAGCCGCATGTTAGAAGACAATGTTTGATTACGCACAGCAGTAGGAGGCCGCTACCCCTTCCCAGCAAGGAGTCAACACAGCAGCGCGTAACCCGGGGTTAATTAGGNTGATGTACGAGTAGCTTTTTCTACAGTTTCTATAATTCTCTTAACGTATGAAAATATGCAGGTTTTCTGATATAATAAGACTTTGATAAAATCAAAACCAATAATACTTTTAAAGTCGAGAGTCGGGATAAATATCGGCAAGGTGGAGATATGTCCCGCCGGCGCTTCCGCAACAGCAAGACTGAAGGACGCAAGTTACAAAGCAAAACATGTTTAGTCAAGTTAAAGACTTAATTACCGGTTTAACTTCGGCGGCAGTGCCTACTGCTGTGAGCAACATGCGCTGTCCAACGTAATCCCCCTATCATTAACACTGTCGGGGACGTGCGCATTAGCGCGTCTGATGTAGACAGCGTGTGCTATTAAAGTGACCGGGGACTTATTAGCTATAGTGTAGAAGGAATGTATTATGGCTGGCTGGGGTACTGTTTTTCTATGCACACATATTATCCAATACAGATAAATTACATCTGTCTGGACTTGAATTCAGACTGACACACACCCACACACATATATTCATGCGTCTCACTTTTGAGACTATTTTTGGTTTGTTTTGCTTGATTTCTGAACAGCTTGTTGATGTCAAAGGATCACACTATTAGTTTAAATATTCACGATTTTAACAACACGTAAATCACGTAGACATAACAAAAGGCAAGTTATTGGAGCACATTTTTATAGAGCAAATTAAGGTCTTTCACTCTTCCGCCCAAGTAGCCCATCTTTTCGCCAATCTAACTTCCCAACGAGGCTTCATTCAAGATCCACGAGTCTTTAATTAACGTCATAACGCGCCATATAATTTTAAGATATAGACAAATTAAAACCTTAAGCGGTTGCAGGAGGCGTGAGTACCAATCCTTTACCCCTTCTTAAGGATAATTGCCTTTTGCAGAATGCATGAAGTACCTGTACAACCTGTACATTTGCTGTTTTACTGGTACTGTACAATGTGACACTATATTAGTCGAGTTCTTGATCTTACGCAATCGGAGCATTTCTCGCCGCGCAACGACAAATTACAGAAAAACACCAATAAATGAAAACTGATAAATAAATAAAATACTGATTAACTCGGAAATATTGAAATGCATGCATTTCACGCCAATGTCATCTCAATGTAGCTATAAATGTATTGCAATATGAGTAAACATGAAATCCTAGTAGCAAATCATTGCAAGCGTCAACAAAAGATTTGAGGTTCGGTTTAGCTTTCATGGCTGTGTAAGTTTGCAAGTTGAATACGCAGCTGTCCTTAATTATGATGCGCTATTACAACAGACGGCGTGCCTCTGTAATTGACTGGAGCTGATTTGATTATGAGGAAAATGGTTAAGAATTGAATGGCATCGCATTCGCAAAATCTTAAAATGAAACAAACTGATTCGAAGTGTCTTTATAGTTGGCCCGAATTGTATACGACGATAAATCAAATATTTCCGTAGCTGACGCGCCTTACAATTCAAATGGAAGTCTGTTGTTTGAACCAAGGCACAAAAATGTCAAAAGCCATTACCACACATCTCTGTTATCCTTTTATTCACAGTGCAGCGGTTTCAAGACGGGTTAAACCTTTACATTAGAGCCATGCATGAAAAATATGATTACTTCAGCAAGCATGCATACGGTCTTTATTACAGTTGGTTGTCAACACCTGTGTGAAGCAAATGAATTGCCGCTCCATCCGTTTTCAATCGATTTTCAATCTCATTGAAAAGATGTAGGCAGTATCATGTCGCATCGCTCTTGCCAACTTCAAAAAAAAAAAAAAAAATGGCGCACCGTTTAGTCCACGTGCCATACAAAACACCGTGAGCATTTCTTCTCCACGAAATGGAGGAAGATTTATGACCCAATCTTGTACCCCGGATAATCTTTAAAGGGCCACACTAGGGACACGTAAGATCACATATTAAACGCAGGCCGTGAGAGGCACCAGAGCAATACGAAAGAGGTTTTCATAAAGGCATGGTAAAGAAGGGAAGTATGTTTCCTAATGGATCAGATATACGACATTTATGGGGACTGGTAATGGTTTAGTTTATGTCACTTAAGGCAGTTTTACCTCACTACGGCCACATGTCTAAGGCAACAATTGCCCTTTTCTTGTCGCAACAGTGCGGCGGTAATCACAAACGCTCTGTCTGGGTATGAGCAATTTTGTGATTTAGGGCAATAACAGACGAAGAATAAAGGACGGTAAACGAGAAAACAGCCGTTTTTATCTGAAATACCCGTGTCTCTCAGGGGCGCCGTGGTTTCTAAGTAATCATTGACATTTGAGATCAAGCTGGATGATGTATGCTACGCTTTAAAGGAAAACAAATTGGAAAAACGAGAATTATATACATTTCCTTTTTATTATGTTACGTGGTGTAATGCATTTGTGGTTTATTTTCGCAAAAGTCAAGTCAACTTCTGTAAGATCTTCATTTTCCTTAAACCCCCTTTACACTGGACGGCTTTCTTTATGCGTCCTTTGTGCCACCATGAAACTGGCATAACTGTGGTCGTAGAAAGGAGACACAAGCATAGCTTTGGTTGCAAAATGAATGCTCAATTTTGGCCAGTTGTCGGCACGTAAAGTATTATTTTTTTTATTCCCAAATGGTGCCGTACTACAGGACGCAAAAAGGACGCCGCGTCCAGTGTAAAGGGGGCTCTACTGCGCATGGCTTAACGCGAACTGTTATTACCTCCGTCTGTTCCTTACCAGCCTGACTCAAAAAGTTATAGATGGGTTTTGATGAAAAGGATAGGTCACAAAATGGGGTAACTTAAAAGAGATTACATTTTGGTGATGATCCACTTATTAAATAAAGGTTAATTACTAGTGAATTATTTGTTTTGACGGATGTCTTCGCTCTCGGAATGCTTTTTTTAGCTTTTTCAAATCACGTGACAAATATCAACATCTCTTTAAACACGCGTATGATGGATCTTTGTCACCTATTTTGCAACGCTGTAATAATTTCCTCCTTTTCAGGGCGTATGAAGGGCTTACTGGCTAAGATAAGTTCAACTTCCAACCCCATTCAAAAGCTTTTTTTCAGCTTGATGTATCTGAGTTTTCAAAAGTTGGCATTGGTCACCGAAAGAAAAGTACCGTATATGGGTTCTAATCCATTTTATGCAAACAATTCGGCTTGAAATTCACTACAAAGCACCTGGTTTTATAGCGGAAAACGCGTTTTACTAACGGTAGCATGGACATTTGATAAGATTTGACCATTTACGGAAAGTATAAAAAGAAATACAAAGCCTACTAATGCAAACAATTACGGTGTAAATAGGCCACCATAATACATTTCAGAACACCGGCATCTGCAACAAGCGAGAAGCTATAATGTTTTAACCGAGATTCTTTCCATAATTGCTTCTTTGTGTAACCTGTTTGGTAGTAATTCATCAACAACTGAAACGCTGAAAAAGATGAAAAATAGATTGCCGCATGGCTCCCTTTGTTTCCCTGTAAGTCAATGCAATATGATCGGGATTGTGTTCGTTTAGTCAGTCACAGTCTACTACCCGGATACTTCATTCTGTGTGTACTTTTCAACTTCAAACATGCATTTTCGATCAATTAAATATTTCTGTTCTTCTTATTTTGTTAGATTTGAACAAGTGCATTGGTATCCTTCTTTATTGAAATATTACATAAATACTCCCCCAAAATCAGTCCATGACTGTCTTAATTTTTTCTGTGGCTGCAAAAAATGAACATGCATTTTACCTTTTTAGGGATTTTTTTTTAGCAAAATGCAAAACGTGTAAAGATATTTCCTTTGAAATAGCAAGCACTATTTATTTTTACTAAAGAAAAAAACAATTCCAGGTTCTACATGTATTCTATGGCACTCAGAAGGCATACGTTGCCTTGGTCGGGTTTTAATCTAGGTTGATGTATTGACCGCCTTTATGAAAGTGTAGGTGAGCCCTTTTTTCTTACTTAAGGGCAGAAAAGACGCGAAGTGTCATATATATATCAACCTACATGTAGGGTTACTGTATGTCACGGGATGCATTATACAGTGTTTACATGACAAGAATCAAGCAAGGTGCTTTAAAAAACAAATGGTTTCAAGATCCACACACACACACACACACACGCACACGAAAAAAATACTTTCCCTTTTTATCTTTGTTACTGTAATCTTAATACTAGAAGTATCATATCAACCTACACGTAGGGTTACTGTATGTCATTTGACAGTGACAGTCATTTGACATTTGACAGTGTTTACATGACTAAAATCAACCGTTTTGATTTGATAAACAGGGTTTCAAGATCCAGACACACGAAAAAAATATTTTCCCTTTTTATCTTCGTTACTGTAGTGTAATCTTATTAATATACATATAAATGACTGTCAACCAAATCAAAAGCAATTGCTTATACTTACCCATGATAAGGGGAGTTTTTGAGCGTCTTGAGTTTGGTTTGAACGAGGGCACATGTGCGTAAATCCGATGTGTTGACCGCTCTTCTTCTTTGCATAGACCGGTACGCGACGCCCGCGTCTGCGCCCTCTGGGACATTCCCAAGTTGTCTTGTGAACAGGGACGGACTGTAGTTGTTTAAACCAGCTAGTGAAGATCGCCTGCGTGCTGCCGATCTCCCAGCTGTGCCAAACATACCGCCGTTTGCCTTAACGGATCTTGGCTGCTGCTTTCGCCTGCTGCCTACAGGAATAAAGAATAATGACCGTAAGAGTAATACAATCTTCCGCGAGCCGTTGTCTCATCGTGTCGCTTTATATACCCGCATTAATGCCAAAAAGTAGGTAACCAGTCACTGTATTTTTAAATACATGTGTTTCCTTACAGTATGTGATTATTTGTCGCTTATTTCTACAAGGACGATATCAATGTAGACCTGGGAGAACAACAGTGGTATTTTCTGTCTCGGTCCCCGGTAATCTAACCAACCAACCCACACGCAAAGACTTCTTGCAGATGATAGCTGCCTTAGGTAAATGTCACGTCTATTCATCCAGCCAAACCTGGGCATTTATGCAACAAGTAAGAAGCAAAATCTGTGCTGCGCGATCTCTATCAGAACCATAGTGATTTCCTGGAAGCCGTGCACGGTGTGCGATATATTGCAGGGAATCCTGTACGCTCGCGGAATTTCCACCAACGGAAGTTGACGACGCATGCACGCGTCTGGATGTTGGCATCTAATGGATGCTATTTGCAAGATGACATTTAATGGGTTGTCGCTGCAGTGTGTGGAATAAGAAAATCATAAAATAGTCCTTCGGCGTGTGTTAACGATGAGGGGAATCATAAACTACTTTATCTTAATGAGATATAGATTGAAAGTAAGTGTGCTGCTGTTTAGTGCAATTTCGAATGACATTTGACAAAGGGACAAGAAGCAGTTGACACATGTTTAAGTACTGAGTTTTAAAGAAAGATTAGCGGATTTGTTTGAGAAATATTTAGTAGTCTGATGTATGTGGAATTGAAAACAAGTGAGCAATGTTAATTGATACAACTGTTTACATGAAGAAAAATAATAAAAAACTATATCTCTTTAACACAAAATACAGAAAACGATGAACTGAATTTTCTTCCCATACAAAGAAAAATCTATGAAAATCTGTGATTGACAAGGTCAAATGACAAAAACTATTTGCATAAAAAGAAAACAAGTTGATGTAGATACATTTTCTTCAAACCAATGTAAAATCTGAAATCCACATGTATGAATGTGTCAAATATGCGATCATAATCCATTTCAAGGAGCATTTTCTACATTTCCTTGATCTCTCTTAGTCAAACACACACACACACACACGCACACACACGCACACACACACACACACATGGAAACAGCAAGATATGTTTACACTTATAAAAGAAAACCACTGATGCCATGCATTAATACATGACATGGCATCAATCATCCTTTACAGGAACTTTGTTTCATCTCGACCCATCATCTATTTGGTCGACATCATCTATTGGGTTTCTATTAAGGCCTCAGCGCCATCCCGTGATTGGTGCAATGAAACGATACATGTATGTACAAAGATGGGTTCAGAGAGTTCGTGCCGTACATATAGGTCCCATCATTTCCTCGTGGCATACAACGCACATGGCCATGGGTCATAGATTCCATTGTCATACGCTGGCTTGTAATTTCAAATGGATTTAACTAAAGTATAGGCATTTATGACATCACAGAGGCATTCCCTTTCAAAATGTCCACAATGTGCGATCTTTTCCAAATTTCGCTTCTTGGTTTTCCAAATCCGCCATTGTGTGCTGGGGTATGCTTGTAAATTCACAGGTAATAACGACATATTTATTTTAAGGGCCACTAGGTGATATAAGAGTCATAAACACTCTCACTCGATTACACTTGATTTAGCATAGTGTCATGAAGGATGGGCCGGAAGATGATATTTATAATATAAGTGCTGTTAACTAGAAAGAGATAATTACTATTCCTGCTGACTATATCACAAATTATACAGGAGTACGAACGCATACGTAACACTGAATAACAAAGGCACTTTATCTCCTAACCGGTATACATGAAACTTTCCTAATAAAAACATACGGAAACATTACTTGTCACAGAGTATTTATTACCTGTGTAATTTGAAGCCATGTTGAAAGTACGATCTCCTCAGTATTCATAATATCGACTTAAATAATCTATATTGGCTGGATCGACACCACCACACTGTGTTCTGGTTGTTAGTGACATTTTTGTGCTCTTTTTCTCTTTATATATTTGGGGAATCCAGTCAGACAGAGGCACCATTACACCTCACTGGCACTGTACCCTTGTATAATACGCGAGGAGATACATGTATAAGCACAATGTAAATGAAGGTACATGGGATAAATTCATCAACGACATTTTATCAATCATATGCCCAGGATGCGACATATTGATCTAAACAAAGCGGTGTTACGTAAATGATGGTAATGAATAACCAATAAAACTTCGGTTATCATCTCTTTCATTGGCTTCGTTTCTTAAGCCTTTTGTCGTAAATAATTTCTTATAACCTTCTGTCTGTCCTTGGTAATCACCAGAAAGTGTTTGTGCCTCAAGATGTTGTATCCGAACAAACCAAGAAAAAAGTTTACCCTAATGGTTTATTTCGAGCAAATGCCTACTCCATTCTACATGTTCTTTCGCAGTTTATCCATTTGTAAACATGGACAAAATAAACAGAATTACTGAGCCCATTATAGGCATTCTTTATATGTTTTAAGAAGCTTGCCTGTTCTTTATCCATGCACGACTCGACCAATAATTGTGCCGTAAATAACAGTGTTACTGCAGCACTATATGATATGGTTTATACAACTTCTGATCCTAACAACTAAATTTAACACAGCAATACTTTGTTATAATTATCTTTTAAATATCATGAAAAAAAAAAAAAAAAAAAAAACAAAGTAAAAACAAACAAACATAAAAAATGGCCACCTTACCATACCATGGAAATCTACACCACGCCACACCAAACCGCACCAAGAAAACCACTCCAGACTGCATTACTTCAATAGTTTATACCACACCCAGGAATGACACACTCAGCCACAGCACTCCGCACCAGATACCACTATAGCATATTGTGTAACACCATGCTCCCACTTACCACATCGTACCATACTTGTACCTCACAATACCATGCAGTACCATAACGCATCACATTATACTATTCCCTATCATATCATTCCGCAAATTATCATAATAAACCAAATAATTAATATATCATCACCAAAATCTAATCACTTTAATGTAACCCCATTTCGACCTATCCTAAAAATTTTATCAAAATCCATCCATAACTTTTTTGAGTTAGACTGGTGAGAGACAAAGAAACAGGCAAATGGAGGTGAAAACACTACTTCCTTCGAGGTAACATTCCATGCCATCCTACACTACCAGATAACATCCCGCACGAAAACGCAGTCTACTTAGATGCTCCAGCGCAGTAGACTACTGCAATCATACTGCAAATATGCCTCAAATCAGCTTCGCATTGGGAGCTAATTAGCATATTTGAAACATGCTTCTATCATGCTGCTAATCTACTGCATTAATGCTCCTCCTCTGTACAACCCTATGTAATTTTTGAAGTAGAATTGCAGTAGGCTATACTGCATTTCTACTGCAAATATGCTCCACACCACTACTGCGTTAATGCTTCTTTGCTACTTCGATACTACTGCATTTTCGTGCGGGATATATCACAATACGCCTTAACACGTTGTTCTATATAACACCACATTTAATGTCACCATACTCCACCATACCTAATGTCACCATGCCTTACCATATAATGCCATATCAAGCTACAGTATACAGTGCCTGCCTGGCATGTCATGCCATACCATAGTGTACTGTGCCGTGCCGTACCGTACCATGCCTTGTCATGCCATGCCTCGCCACGCCATACCAAAGCTTTATAAACCGTTTAACGTCACACCATATTTTAACATACCACACCATTTCATCCCTAGCCATACCATGCCATACCATGCCATACCATACCATACCATTTCATAACATACCATACCACGTCTCACCATACCATTGCTTTTGAGACTTTTCTATACATGTACAAGAAATAATTGTTATATATGCATGTATGTTACATAATATTTCAATTGATTACATGAATAGATATAATGCACGGTATAACATCTTGTCAAAAAACTTCTACACTATTATAAATCGAAACAATAGTGCATCTCCCCTGAAGTTGAAAATAATACATTGAAGATATGTTTAGAAACTAAAAACGTGTCCCTGTAATCGCCACTATACTAAGATCCCACTTGTTCCAATATTTGCTTCATTGCTTTTTTTCCTAAGAATCATCGAATTTTTCATCCTTACTTAATTTAATCATACCCTGAACTAGCGCCACACTTAAAGAACAAAGGGCGGCTCTAAAATGCTTCACTTCGGTCCTAGTGACCTCTAAGTATCAGTCAGAGAGAGAGAGAGAGAGAGAGAGAGAGAGAGAGAGAGAGAACAGCCGCCGAACTACAAAACTCATCCTTCACATACACCTACTCAAACCCAGGCATATAGATATAGATGATCAGAGACAATAAGACAATAAAGTAAACCCATCCGTGCCTGCGACAGCGGCTGAAATCTCCCACTACGTAAAAGGTCACTTAAGCACACCACGAATCCAATATCAGATGATGAACTACTTTCCGTCGCATATTCTCTTCCTACATGTCAACAGGTAGCATGGCCATGGTTTCTCCCGGTTCTTTGAGTGCGTTACTATAAAGGCTGCTTTAAAAGACGTTCACAGTTACCCATCCATAAAACAGGGCCGGGTCAACGAGAGATTCATCCATGACTAAGTTTTCGCGGCAGATCTGTCAGACCATTTCTGCAAAGAATCATACTTAAAGCTGGTGGGTATATCGTAGACGCTAATACGAATAAGGTTAACATGTGCGTCACTCAGTTTACAGCATGGTATGTCACTGCCCCGGGGGTGTTACCCTGTACACGCCACTTACCAATGTTGACAACAAAACTGTCATCATTTTTCTTTTTACGAATAGAGTTAGAACTCAAGAACCGAATACATTCGATCTACGATAATGATTTCGGCACGGCGTAGCTCTATTCTGACGTAATGGCATTTTGATCAGGATTCACGCTTCCTGGAAATGTATTGTGAAGTACACACTGACGTTAATGATTCCATTAATAAAATTACCCTGCAAAATCTAAGAGACCCAAGAACATCATTAAGAACGGCCTTTGTTTGAAGACTGTGCAGCCGTTAGTAAATTGAATTGTTACGCTATACAATGAGACACCAAGGTGTCACGGGGCAGTTTACGGCTTTTGAATGCTTCTCGTAAATTCGACGTTTACCATCCATATAGAATTCTATGTTTTAAAAAGAATTATTTTCCAAAGTTATTACGTATGAGTGGCTAATTGTAATCTGCCCTCCACCTGTAAAGAGGTCCAGAAACTCGTAAAATGAAAAATATATAACGCAGCTAAGGTGGTTATTATGTTTTTGGTATTTGGTTGTTTTTTTGTCTGTATGTTTATCTGTTCGTCTGTTTATGGACTAGCAACATTAATCGAAACGTATGGATGGGTTTTTAAGAAAATTTGAAAAACTGTCAGGAGTGGATCTAGTTTCAAACGGTCACTTTTCGGAGGTGATCCGGATAGCCGTTTGGATCCAGGATTTTTCATCTTTATTGCCAAATAGGGCCTTTTCTGTTTGAAACTGTACAAATAGTGGATATTGCAAATATGGGGGAATTAAGCTGCACTGGCGAAGGCTGAACTCTTGAAGTGCTGTCGAAAATTACCAATTTCTGTTTACGTTTTCTTATCA
>NW_019773697.1:0-39746 GCF_001039355.2 Lingula anatina | reverse complement strand
GGGCGAAAATCGGTGCGCGCGCAGGATGTCATCCATAAAAATAAAAAAGTGTGGCCTTAGCTTTATAGCAATTTAGGGCGTATTCCCAGAGCTTTTAGATCGTTCTATCCCTGCCAGGCGTCTCACTAGATTACTGTCAGATATTTCTGCTTAAATGTCCTACTACAAGCTGTAAGGTGGTAATTAACTTTCGTGCCCGCTCGGCTGACAGCTATTTAGCGTGAACCCCCAGGGAGTTGGGTCGATCTAAAGTAGATCGATCTAATCTCTGGGAATGGGGTCTTAGTGAGACTTCCCAGGGAGATAGATCGATCCAAATATCTGTGGGAATGGTCCCATAGGCTATAAAGATCGTACACGACATTTATACGCCCCTAGGGACGGTTGCACCAACGGGGCGTACATTTGCTCGGATACGCCTGTCGTAAACCGCAACGCCTGGCGTCCGTATGTCAGGTTTACCCGTTGCACCAGGACAAAACATGTTCGTCTTAACTTGCGTGCGATTTACGCTTCGTTGGAACACTGCCCAAGAATACGTGGATGGTATAAATGGGAAAATGAGGAGTGAGTTCGTAGCTGCACAAAAAAATATTTGAGTGACGTAGAGATTCAAAAGCTACATTGTTCCATTTCAATAAAAAAATTAAAACGTTTGCATAAGTCAACTTTTCTGTTGCTTGAATGAATCGCAATAAGACCATGCATCAAAATATAATTTTATATGTTAAAATGTTAAAGGTTTTTATTGATAAGTGCGTGTAATAAAATGAGGAGACAGTACAAATTCCAATTAATGAATATGAAAAACTCCACACTTGTTATTAAAAACGTTTAGTTCTTAATTGAACCTTAAACGCCAACATTGTTTTCTTCATACCCCCGTCACACAAGAGGCAGAATGAACAAGAATGCCGTCGGAAAGACAATCATTTGTGCATTCCTGGATATTCAAAGAGCATTCTAAAAATTCCGAGTGCATTTCAAGTAGTTTTACCCATTCTTGTGGTCGGCCTGAATGTTAAAAACTTTCGAAGCGCATTCCAAGTGGAAAATTATCGAATGGCATTAACAGCACTGTGACTGCATTCTTAATATTCTCTCGGCATTCCGACAACATTCGAAACATTCTGATCACATTCGAGGTATATTCGAACTGGCACGCGACTTAAGGCCCCCGTCGCACTTATTCGGAACCAGCAGGAATCAAGGTAGAACCAACCAGAATGAATGAATTGAAAAATTCGTGCCATAATCGAGAGGGAATTTCAAATTGCAGTCAGAATATTCCGAATGAAATTCAAATGCTGTACGAGTGTGGTTTGACTGCTGGCCGAATACAGGCAGAAGCAAGTAAGAAGGTGCCTCGAATGATATATGAAGCGAACTCAAATGCAGTCAACTGCTCCCGGTATGGCTGCCAGTGATGGTTTTAAATATAAAGAATTCAAACATAATGCAGCTGAAATACCTAAAATACTTAATTAAAATTACTTTCTAACATGAATGCCGAGTGTATAAATAACGCCACAGGAATGGTAACTGATCATAATGTTTCGAATGCTGTCGGAATGCCGTGAGAATATTTAAAATGCAGTCATAGTGCAGTTAGAATACTGTTCAAATGCCATTCGATAAATTTCCTCTTGGCATGCACTTCGAAAGTTTTTGCATGTCAAAAACATTCGAGCTGGCCACAAGAATGGGTAAAAATATTTGGAATGCACTCAGAATTTTTATAATGTTTTTAGAATGCTATTCGAATATCCTGGAATGCACAAAGAATTGTATTTCCGACGCCATTCTTAATCATTCCGCATCTAGTGTGACGGGGATTTTATACTCCGCCAGAATGTTTCGAATGTGCCTCGGATGAGCTGAAATATTTATTTTGCCAGCAATCGAACTACACTAGAGTGCCCTTCAAAGTATATTCTAAATATTCTTACTGTCTTCTTACAGCATTATAAATATTCCTAGTTTTCCAACTACATTCGAACTGCTTTTGAGAGCTACACAGTCGAAAATGCACTCATCATTCCAGGCGAATTCAAGCGCATTCTGAGTATTCCAACGGTACTCTTACAATAATTTAGGTCAATTTGAAAATTTTCCCCCGAATGTGGTTCGAATTTTAAAAATTCTTCGTTCGGGCTCATTCTTCTTCATTCCTGCTGATTCCGAATAAGTGTGACTGGGGTATCATGGCCTACTTATCTATAGTTGAACACCATGTGATATCACTTAAATTATGCGTGCTTATAACTTGTAGTTGAAATAAAAGAGCCCTACTACATATAATATGAGCGTTAAGATGTTGATACCCTAAGCTTTCGTGTCTTTGATAAAATATCGTAAAATATTAATACTATAAAAAATAATAATAAAACGACAAAGGTTATGGTTAGTAAAAAAAGTTAGGAGAAAAGAGAAGATCAAACTACTAATAGAGCCAAGCTTTACCGACAAGTGTGGTAAGATTTAACATAAACATATATAACGGTATACGCATTTAATTTACATACGCATATACATGGCTTCTTACCCCTACCATATAAATGGATTTTACAAGAGCATTTTTTAACATTGCTGACATAAGCTCACGATTACCTCATCTTATTTCACGATATCGTCGTCTTTTTTCAAAGAACAGAAAATATACGATAAGTCGGCTTTGCAACAAACAGACATATATTAAGCACTAATGTATATAAAACACCAAGTCACTGCTCGATTATAGAGACGGAAGATTTGTGGTGAAAAAAAACAAAAAAACAAATAACAACAGACATTTTCTACATTTACTACGACAATTGTCATCAAACTCTCTCTGTGCCTACCTAGCCATAGCGGAAAACGAGCTACAACCGACATACCATGGCAAGCGTAAGTTTACGACTAAGTTAAGACACAGTTTGGTGCAACTGTTTTTTCTCTGGCGTAGCGTTTTGCGCTGGTTTAAAGCGGGCACAACTGCTACGCCTGCCTTACCACCGGTTGGTGCAATCAGGCCCTGGTCGATTGGATGTGTAAAATTTCCGCTGGCAGTCAGCCAATTGAAAACCGTAAACACATCATCATCAGTTAGTTGTGTCGACGATGAAAAAGCCCCTCGTCTCAACCCTGTCACGTGGTCGTCATCTTACGTTCTCATTCTCATTGTTCCATTTTCCCGCCTTTCTTCGCACGTAGATATCGGCGCTGTCCTTTCTTTCATTTTCTTCTCTCATTATTGTGTATAACTTTGCAGGTACGTGGTCGTAAGTTTTGTTAACTCCATTATTATTATTATTATTATTATTATTATTATTATTATTATTATATAGTCAGATATTATAGCTATTAATAAGATTATTCTTCTCTCATCACTGTGTATAACTTTACAGCTACGTGGTCTTGAATAAACGGGAATAACTTATTCAATAAGAACAAAGAAAAATTGAAGTTAATGTTCTACCGTTTCATATGGCGCAGTCGACAGGATTTCCTTACTAGTCCAATACTGTTCATCAACTTTGTGTATTCACATCCTCAGAGAACGTGAGCTAGAGTGTATCGATTGATGTTGTTGGTTCATAAGATACTCAAGTACCGTTAGGTCAACAAACTAGGGGCTCTACCACAGTGACTGATCTAAGTGAGGCCGTTACTCCCGAATAAGTGATATTGTCATGCAGAACACCATGAACTAACCACTCATCGTTTGTGAGGACAATATCAGCGTCTTTATACACTCATCCTCCGGGAGTATCCCTTGTTTGAGACCTTTTTTTTATTTAAGAACCTTTTCCATCGATTTTGAAAAGAAATGTAGGCTCAACATGGGACAATTCATTTGCTTATTTTATGGAACTGGAGGGGCCGTCTAGTTAGTTGAGGCACCGCCGATATATCCAAGGACAATATTTACGTTAGTAAGAAGGCTTATAGAATCTAACCTACAAACTTAGTTTCTTGCGTGTGCAATGTCGATGTGTTGTGTTTATGCTCACCCTGTTTATATGTAGCGTTTATAACACATAAAAATATAAGGTTACGTGGACATTATGTACAACCAGTGAACTGAACGTTATCAGTGTTCATATATATATATATTGTAATACTATAGCCAGTTGTCTTGTTTGCTGGTGAGCTTTGTGCAGTTAAACCGTCATATTTAGTGGAGTTAACTGGCATATTTATTTTAAAATAGTGTTGATATTTTGTGTGTTTGTAAGTATTTTGCTTCCTATCCTACAAATTTTAATGCAGTTTACTTAGTTTCATGACATTTGGTTCTACGTTTACCTGCTCATAGTACTAACTGTGATCATTTGTGTTGAATTTATCAACTGATGTGTCTCCGTTACTTAAATGTAAATTGATTGAAAGCGCATATTTGTCGTTGATTTGTCGTTTATGACACAAACATTATTGTTGTGTGCTATATTTTTTCTTTGTCATAAAAGTAACTTTGATACAAGTTAGTCGTATAAACATATATTTAGCAACGGTTAATTAAATCGTTCACACGTACCATTACCCTGGGACCGGTAAGCCGTGTTTCTAGTTTTAGTCACTCCTTCTTAGTCACTAATGTTTAATTGTGCTACTCTCAAAATTTCTTTTTTGATCTTTATGTATTTTTTTTTCTGGAAAACCATGTTTCCATACAACAACTTTGCCGTAGTGTACGCAGTCTGATTTCTAGTAGGATGTGCCAATGCATACCTGGAAAAATGGTCCGTAACAACTAACACATTAGTTATATCACCTTTATTATCTTCTACAGACAGATAGCCATAACATTCCCAGTACTAAGAATGGACGCCTGGTTTACCATCGGCGTGAAGATTGTGTGAGGATTGTTTGTTTGTTTGTTTGTTAACATCATTTTATTTAAATCTTTTATCAAAATCTTATCTGGTCTGTTTTGATATTCAGTCGCGTCTCATCCTATAGGTAATAGTGCGCTTGCACTGAAGTTAGCTTCAATAAGCGGGTGTACAAACAGTAAATTCAAGTCTACATGTTTGGCTACTACAGTTGACAATAGAGTGTGTTAACATCAGCGCCTTGCCTATTTATTAATGAGAGAGAGGTATAAGAACCAAATACCTTAAGTGATATTGTGTGGTTCACAAACACCTGGAGTCAATATGCTAGATTGACCTAATCTTTTACTGAAATGAATGCTGTATTTGAATAAACAAAGAGCCGTCACCTGGTATACTGCTGATTTAACAATAATGAATAGCGATATGTGTTTATTGACAAGGTAGTTTTATTTACAGGATAGTTCACAATCACATCTCTGTCATCGGAATTTACGCTACGCATTTAGACTGTTGGTGACATATAAGTAGCTATATTCAGGGGGTAGGAAGGAAATTAATTAACTTGTACAAAATCTGATAACAGATTATTTATGTTTTTATCTGAATGGTATCTTGATTGGAATAGCATACCGACGATAAAAAAAGAAAACCTCGGGTATTGATCTCTCTTTTGACAGAAATGTAAAAACGCCTTGTACATGTATATTCTCGATATGGTTATTATGATGACTGTGATGAACTCATATTGACTAAAGGTGCCTTATCTGGAATTGACTTTCTTAGTACACATCTGTCACAAGTAGCTACATAATTTGCAACACAATACATTTTATTAAAAAAACGATCTTGAATTGACTCTATCGTTCTGTCTCTACCAACATGTGCCATATCATCATGACACATCTTTATAGTTTCAATTCGTCGATGCCTCGGTAATACAAGCTTCCAGCTTGTCATTCTTTCTAATTTTCTTTCTCTATGTAAAACACCAGTTCTTATTATCAAATCACTCCACTCTTTTCTATATTCACTAGACATGTCGGAACAGGTAACTCATCTTTTAAACAGGAAATAACGTTCTTTATCTCTTCGTCTTCTGACTGCTCCTTTATTTAATCCAGTACACTCAATACCACTTCCCTGCATTACATCAACTACAGTAGTTAGTGATGGAAGCAACCGTTACTATCGGCGTGTGGATTGACGTGTGGATTGTTTATTTGTTTGTTTGTCTGTTTGATTTTGTTTACCGCATCAATGCAAGTAAGCTGCACTGCATGTTGACACACACTTTTGTAAGTCGTAGTAGCCCAATTAAACAAAAGATATCCAGCCTTCATTGTTGACACACTCTATTGTAAGTCGCAGTTGCCCTTCATTGTTCACAAAAGCTATTGTAAGCTATAAGGTACTCAAAATCAAAATCCAAAAAATCGAGCAAGCCAAAGTTGCCAAAAATATTTGTAAGGGACGACCGCATACGCATTGTAATGTTTGGTGTGTTAGGCATTTAAACATAGAGAAATGTTTGATACGAGTGTTTGAGTACAAGGGCACTTGAGCGAGTAAATACGGGCTGTGTCCACTGCGTGTCTAAGCGTAATTGTTTGTATACCCGCTTATCGAATCAACCCAATAATTCACCGAAACAAACTTCATTGCAAGCGCACTATATTATTATTAGGTGAGACGCGACTGAAAATCAATACAGACAAGATAAGATTTTCAAAAAGAAAGAAAATGATGTAATAAAAAAAGAAAACAATTAAAAAAGCATTAGTAGCCAAAGTGACCCCCCAAAAATGATGCAACAAGCAAACAAACAAACAAAAACAAACAGACAGACAAACAAACAAACAATCCACACGTCAATCCATACGCCGATAGTAAACCCGCGTCCATTACTAACTACTAACTACTTTCTGCGGTATTGAAATAGGTTCATTAAAACCTTCTTTCCCAGGACTTTCTAAAATGGCGTGAACATTATCTGGGCTAATACACTCACACTTATCAGGCCATTGAATTCCAGACAACGCACCTGCATCTACATTTCTACATTGCCACATTGATATTTGGTTGAAAAATCAAAATTGCTTCGTTGGGCAACCCACCTGTGACTTGTAGCGTCTAACTTTGCTTTGTCCAAAACGTATGTAAGTGGGTTGTTATCTGTGACAACTTGGAACTGGTGACCGTACAAATAATCGATTTCTTTCTCACGTGGCCCATTATATATATATATATATATATATATATATATATATATATATATATATATATGCCAAAAATTGGTGAATTTTCTGTAATATCCCGTAAACCACACAAAATGACGAAGTTGAAGTTACACGTGTGGTAAGGGTCACAATGTAATTTACTGATATAACTGGTATGTTTCCTAATTTTTTTCGAAAGAGTTGGATTTAAACAACTTCAACCCAGCTTGTCGTAATTTTTCAAATATCTTTTTCTAGATGTTCTTCCACTGTTTTTGAAAAAAAAAACATGACGTCATCAAGTTCTATTGAACAACCCTGAGGAGTCAACTCACCCTCAGATGGTTTCGAATTTCATCATACATGCCTGCCGAATTCTACTGTACATGTCTTTTAAGGGAGTATGATCTGTCAGTCGAATTAATTTTTTTATAACCAAATTTGTTGTACCAGTGTCAGTATCACCCTTTGAAAAAAAAACATGATATTCATAAAGCAATATTTTACTTGACTTGTTCTGCATCAGTTAAAAGTGTTCTCTCCAACATGTCATCTCTGCTCAATGGCTTATTCTGAGCACGAAGACGGTCACAACTACTAGTGGAATCATCACTTTCATTGTATTTCATTCCATGTTGCATGATCTATTGATATTACTGAAAATGGAATTTCTTGGTATTGTAACAGCTTTCTTTGAACAAATTTTAAATACTACAGGTGTTTCATTTAACATACTTTTCATACGTACTAAACAAGGGCAAATTATCGAACCCACAGGCAAGGGATTTAGATCACTTGGTTCCAGGACTGCGTTTGTACTGTTCACTATAATGGCCCTTTTGCATATTCCATTGATTATTTTAGTTTCGCCTGCACTTATTGTGACTGAACGTTTACTTTCACCCTTACCAACGTCCATTGGTTTGTACGCCATTCCCAACAATATGGAAGCAATTATATTTTTTTCTCATTTTTTCTCATCCTTCCCACCCTTTCTTAGCACAAACTATAAGGGGCCATGCACACTGGCACCTTTTGGATGTAAGCGCTGCCATTCTGGACTACTAGTAAAATAGACGGGATTTCTTTTACGCCGTGATAAGTTGGCAAACTCACAGTTGCTTCAACAGATCCTTAATAAGGTACTATCTGTCCCCCCTGCCGATTCTAAATTCATCACATCTTTTAAAGGGATAATTTCTCTCCCTAACCACTCTTTAACGAAATGTTCTGATACAGTTGAAACTGAAACCATTGATCCGGTATCTATCAACGCATTACGTGCTATGCCATCACCTTTGTTTCCTTTGCTTTACCAATAATCGTGGCCCGCTTTAACTGGGTCGAGAGTCTGGGCCCCGGAATCGACGACCCTTGTGCGTTTTAAGGGCACCTGGAAGAAATATATCCATCCTGATTGTGCGTTTTAAGGGCACCTGGAAGAAATATATCCATCCTGATTACACTAAAGCAAACAACTGACTTTGCATTTCTGTGCCTGACTCACTCATTTTTTCCTCCAAATCACTTACCCGACGACCGATTTTTCAATGCTCGGCACCAACAAATCTAATTTACTATTCATTTCTAAGACAGAGAAACTTTCATCTTTGTCTTCGTAAACACGACTTTTCCGTTGAGAACTGTCATTTGGATCAGAGTGCTCTAAATCTGATATGCGAAAAGCTAACATATCTACTTTTTTCATCAAGTCTACGGAAACATCAGACTGAGGCTTACCTTGGAATGAGGAAGTTTCACGGGAGCCTGAAAATTCTAACTCTGCCACACGTGCACTTACCATCAATTCCTGAAAAGTTTCTCCGGAATGGTAATGATGCCTCAATGCATGCTTAACGTTGACTGAAAACAATCCAGAGAAAAATTTCGACCGTAAAATTCTATCACGTTTTTTTCCTTCCCTAACTTCCGGATCTACTCTACTAATTGTATCAAAATATGCTTCTAAACGAGAAGCCCAATTAACAACTTTCTCATTAAGGTGGGTGTGACGTCACGAGATGTAATGGTCACAGATTAGGGAGGCTCGGACGTTAGAGTGTCTTTCTTTAGTTTGGCTGCTGCTTAGTGAAATTTGAGGTCTCGACATATCTTATAAAGTCTCTTAGCAGTGTCTGTGCGCAGCACCCTGAGCTTCAGAGCTAACTTGACACTAACCTTTTCACTGTAGCCTATCTCCATCGTGTCAAGTAACCTCTGACGAAAATAGTTTGACCTAGTTTATATAAGCCAATCAAATCCATGTTTCAAAAATTTTCACCAAAGTTTGGTGAAAACGCTGATTGGTTGACCGTCAATCGGCAATCCTCGGCTGATTCCGCAAGCTCCATACTAACAACATAGTTATTGTCGAGTGCGGAGACATCCGAGTAGTTCCGAGTGTATTACCGTACACAAAGAAAGCAAGGCGAGTGACTACGAAAAAGAATGTGTTAAGTTATCTCTTGATTCTTTGCAAAATATGAGTAAATCGGAATTGAAACCATAGGGTCTAGCAGTTTGAGGCCCTGCATCATTATCTACTGAGAGACGATGTTATTTGCGTGCTGCCCACAGGTTACGGCAAGTCCCTGATATTCAGCCTTATCTTTGATTGGTCCGGATTTGAACAAAGCGCGCTTTGACTCGTTCGCGTTCATTGGCTAGATCGTTTAATGAGTCATTGAGTGCGGGCTTTTAAATTTGATTGGCGGGCGGCGGAGGCAATCGAATCTGGTCAGAGGTTACTTGACACGATGAAGATAGGCTACAGTGAAGAGGTTAGTGTCAAGTTAGCTCTGAAGCTCAGGGTGGTGCGCAGGTGGATGTAAACAAAAGATGGCACAGTCTGCTATTACTAGTTTCCTAACGGGCACCAGGCAGAGGACTGGGACTGACATCCAAGATGGAGGAATATATGATGACGACGACCAGTCAAGCCCCGTACAGCCTCCGGGTAAAAGAGGTAGGCCAAATACGCCTGAAAATAGGATCGTCCCTTCTGATGCCTTTTCTAATGATTCCGACCCGAATCTTCTTAACTTTCTAAGCCAGTTTGAATCACGTATGAAAGACATGCTAACTGATTTCGAGAAACATATGGACGACAAAATGAAATCTGTCGATGTGAAAATTCGAGCAGCAATAAATGAGGCCATTGCATCAAGGGTAGCTCCCCTCAAGTCCGAGCTTGCCGAAATTAATGCGGAGCTGCAGGACGAACTTAGCTTGTTGCGAGCGGAAAATCTGAAAATGAGAGATGATCTAAATCAAGTAACACTTCTTGCAAACCAGAACTCTCAGTATTCGAGACGCTTACAGCTAAGATTTTCCGGGGTCCCCATAAGTGAAATGGAGAAAAAAGAGCCTTTCAATGTGAAGCATTGCATCTCCAGCTTGGTGAAAACTTTATCTGACACACCGATTCATCCAAAACTTGCCAGCGATGATATAGAAACGGGGCATAGGCTACCTCAACACAAGAGGTCAGATCAGAGCCAAATTATAATTAGGCTGAAGTCTAAAGCTGTCCGTGATGACTTTATTGGAAATAGATTTCTGTTGAAAGGGACCGGGATCCGTGTCTATGAAGATTTAAGCCCAATGAATCGTGGTCTTTTAAGAAGACTGGCGGATCACGGTTCGATCTCTAATTGCTGGTCAGACAAAGGGAAAATTCTTGGAAAAACCAAAAACGGAGTCATTCGTGTCTTCCAAGTAACTGACGACTTTGACAATATTATCACCGATATGGAAAATGCCCCTGCCAAACCACCCGTAACTCGTAAACCACGCAATCAAGTGGTGTGAGTAGCCGTCGTATAGTTTTGTGTGCTTTCAATCTGCCACCGTGCAACAGTCAAGGTAGCTAGCTATACAGCATCATTACTTAGTCAAGCTTGTGTGCTTCCATTTGTCACTGAAGAACAGCCAAGTTAGTCAGCTATATCACATCCTTTTAGCCAAGCATGTAAACATCTATACGGCTGATCGGTTATCCTGTTACCACATGGAGAAAATAACTATGGAGTTGTCTCTCTATATAGCCAGCCAGAAAATACAAAATTTTAATCTGAGGTGTAACTGACTAAATATTTATTGGTGATTATCCTCGATGAGCTTTAGTATGACTTTACGTATGTTTTAGAGTCATGTCTCTATTAATCAATTGATAAATGCATTATTAAGCTGGTGTGTAATCTAGAAAAATGTCAATTCAATTACACGGTACTTGGCTCATAGTGACGAGATACCAAATGATTAATGGATGACTTACTGTTATCAACTTCTGTTGACCATTAACTGTTGTATGATGGACGAAATAGTAATCAATAACTGGCCTAGATGACATTAGTTAGCACATGCAAGCCTTGCACATTAACGACCTTACTAATGGAGACTGGTAGAAAACTTACAGCCGTATTTAACTCCGAAGCCATCCCAAACTTTGCCTTTTCTTTCCACCGTACTATCTCAATCTACACTATACGACCTGTCAAGTGCATTATCTACTCTGTTTTGTTCTTTCTCATTTAATCATGTTCTTTAACTTTTTGAAGTCTTGTTTTCCTAAATATAGCCTTAGAGGACTAAGGCGGGGGCATGGCTGGGGACGGGGGTACTTGATGATCATTCACATGAATGGGGATTAGTTTAGGTCAGTGGAGGGTCGCAATTGGCCATTTCTATTGTGTTATACATAAGCTATCGTCTGGATCATACAAACTGACACCAGTCACACTTCATTTGATACCAATAGTGATTCTGTTCCTAGTAATTATTATCATGCTTGAGATCATTCTACTATCTGGAGATGTCCACCCCAACCCAGGGCCGTACTCGATCCCCCTTACCATACTTTTCTCAAACATAAGGAGTCTTAGCGCGGATGCTGATGAACGCTTCGAGAGCCTTAAAATAAGAATTAAAAATGCTAAAGTTGACGTAGTTGGGCTTTGCGAAGCAGGAAATATCTGTCGAATAGCTCGGAGTGAAAAGTATAATATTGAAGGCTTTCAAGTACCCGTATTTTCTAATAATGGCCGAGGGCTTATCTTGTATATATGCGATGATATAATGTATAAAGAACGAACTGATCTTCAATTAGATGGTCTGGACTGCCTTTGGGTGGAGCTGCGAGTGAAGCACAAAACTCTTCTTTACGGTGTACTCTACAGATCTCCTAATCAATCAGCCCAACAGAGGAACATTTTTATGTCCCTTCTATCCGAATGCCTTGAGAAAACAAGACGATCTCGGCATGACGGAATCATAATAAATGGCGATTTTAATGCTCATAACAGGCAATGGTTTCTGGAGGGAGGTGATGATGTGCCAGGTCGAATGTTAAGCGACATATTTTGCGAACATAGCCTTGACCAGTTAATAAATGAGCCAACCCGAATTCAAGGAAGCTCTGTTTCATGTATTGACCTGACTGTGACTGACATTCCCGGCCTGGTACTAAGATCTTCTGTGGAAGCACCGATTGGACGCACAGACCATGCTACATTAGTGACCTCCATAGACATAACTCTCTGTAAGCATTCACCTTACTATAGAACCATATGGAAGTACGACCATGCAAACCTTGAAGGGCTAAAAATCGAAATAACTCAGTTCGACTGGGACGGCATGTTTAAACTCGAGTCCGATGTCCACCTGCTGACTAAAAAATTTATCGATACTCTTATGTCCATATTTGAAAATNAAAGTATTGGGTTGCTGAGTAAAACTTTTCCAATGCAGCATCTACGGGTACAACGTCCCCAAAAATACTGTCAAATTTCTGCAATATTGCATTGACAGAAGCTCCTTCCCCACAATACATTAAAGCATCGGCAGCTGATCGTCGAACCGACTAACGGGTTGCATGTAAAATAATCGGATCGGAAAAAACACTATCACCTAGTAATGTTATCACTTCAGACCTCCACTGATTATATGTAATATCACCTTTGACGCTTTCTCCCGAAAACAAGGTAATTCTAGGAGGTCCAACAGAATGAACCGGAACAGCTGTCTTTTCAGAGGGTTCGAAATTTTATCGGAGACCGCGACCTTTCCGTCATCCTCGGTAGATACTGATCTAGAAACACGTAAACAAGTACTCGAAAGTTTGGACCACGTATCCCTTTGCGGCGCCTTTGACACTCCTCGTGCTTCGGTTAATTCTTCGTCAACCGTAAAGCAAAATAATCTGACCATGAACATCTCTTCGATTGGCACCGGAGACGATGCCTTAACTTTGGTACCTTTTATGTTTAATGTACAGTCCCTCGTCAGCGCAGTCAATGAATTGTTCCGGTGAAATGCACTCTTTAAATAAAATTAATGCGGCACATCTTCCCTGAAATGCAATGTGGTCGAACTCGAAGCCTCCTTTGTATAACATCCTTTCAATATTTTTCCGTGCACACTTCTTGTTTAACCCTTTCTTTTATATATATATATATATATATATATATATATATATATATATATATATGGTCTTTGATGAAATACTATTCCAGATACATAGCATAGAAATTTACCGCAAGTTTTTTTTTTTTTTTGTGTAACAGAGGTACTGAGTGACCAAATCTTTTATAAGCTTCCATGCTTTGTTATATGCTATTATGACTAGCAACCCAAACTTGTCGCCATGTTTTATTACATTTAAGACACTATAAAATGACGAATTATGCATGAGCAAAGGCAGTTGGGACGGGAGGGTTTAATGTTATTTCCCTTCTTCCTTTATTTTGTATACTTATAAATATTTAATTAATTTTGTAGATAATCGTAGTTGAGATGGGTAAAATACATTTGTATATCAATACATCTTTAGTAACTTGCGAGGATAATAGTGAGACGTTAGGTGAAATATATTTTTTCATTATTTTTAATTATTTAATTTTATTTTGTAGATTGCCTTGGCCATGTATCCATATACAGAGGACATACTGCAATAGAGATACTGCTAGGAACAATTAAACCATGGCACGGCTTTTATCTGGATGTTTCGGGTCACCTGATGCAAAGTACAGGTTTGAAAAAGAAAGAATAGCAAGTTTTAGAACATGGCCAGGAAAACCCAAATGCCTGCCACTGGCATCTGCGGGGTTTTCTTACACAGCCAGTGCAGACGAGGTGATATGTTTTAGCTGTCGAGGCAGAATAAGTAACTGGAAAGAGAGTGACCGTCCTTTCCAGACACACCGCTATTACTTTCCACATTGCAAACATGTGACTGGCCACGACTCTGGGGACGTTCCTTTGTATGACCGCCTGCCCCAAAATGAAGGAAACGACCCGTTTCCAAACCTGGCTTCAGGTAGAACACAAACGGAATCAAACGAAACAGATATCCGAGACCCTGGCCAGAGCTCTGATAGCCTCACGAACGACCGTTGTTCACCAACTCCTCTTTTGGAGCAGGTTTATGGTCACCGTCCTCCGTGCAGTGATGGTATGAATGCGGAAGGAACCCCTACAACAAGCACCAGCTTTGTATTGGCAGAACAACAGAAAGAACTCGAACCGTCTTCAGAACGGCAGTTACAGTTAGAAACACCATCGGATGCCCGAGAGGTGATCAATGGCCAAATATCTGGTAACCAAGGGCTCTCGAAAACTCACTACCAGGGTGGTATGCCCCAGCCAGGGCTCGATAACATGGTGCTTAATCAACATGCTACGAGTAAGTAGTATCAAGGCAGAGAACTTCTTCGTTTTTGTACATCTGTAATTAACTTAAGGCACTACTACTACTACTACTGCTACTACTACTGCTGCTGCTACTACTATACTACTACAGGGTGGGAAATATTCAGTAGTATTTTAATGACGCGGATGTTTTATAATACAGCAACCATGCATAATCAGTTAAATAAAATAGCTTGACACGTACATTTACTGGATAAAATCTTACTTCTTTTCAAGTGATAAAAGTGCCCCATGTTCTGTTTGCGTCTCTAACTCCCTCTAGTAGTCTATACCAGCTTTTTATGTCAACTATTTCTCTCTCCCCTGATGCACTTTCTTCCTTTCTCTCTCTCATAGAAGTTGGTGTAAAAGAGAATGAACCAGAATGATATGTAAGGATACTGTTACAAATGTTTTTGAATATACTGGTACAAAAATTGCTGTTAAGCTGTTATATAACGGTTTTGCCGAGTACATAATTCTTCATTGGCTTTGTGTCCATGTTAACTTAAAATAAAACCTATGACAGGTCACAACAAATAAACCATTTACATATTATACCGTTATTATAGATTCTAATGAGGATGTGCAGTTCTCGTCGTGTCATATGGAGCCCTGGCAAGCGGTACATACACCTACACCGAGCCGCCCAAATATGGTCTGCGGCACTGCCACATCTGTTTATGTACAAGAAACACACCATGTAAGTCCCCAAACTGAAATATAAATCAATAAATAAGTCAATAAATTAATAGATAAGATAATTAATTGGTGCAGAATTCCTTTACGGGGGGCGAAATAGTTGGCGTGGGTGGCGGGACTATATATATATATATATATATATATATATATATATATATATATATATATATATATATATTCAGTATTATTCCCTTATATATATTTAAAGGCACAGGAGACAAGCATCTCAGCTGCGTCACATGGAGATGGTATGGATGAGGATGTGAGACTTGCAGCTGAAATAAAATTACCCACAAATTCAGGATCCCCGACAATAAGCCCACATCGAATTCGTGCTGACGCATACATACAAACTGACTACGGTAAGTGATACAGAATGAAGCGCACACAGAAATGACTGGGGGACATCTTTGTTAGTGTAGACCGCTGTAGGGCAGCTTGGAAAGATAAATAGATTTTACTTGTATAAATGTAATAATATAAATTCACAAAGAAAAAACGATTAAAATGGTCGCAGTGTACGTACACGTAAATTAACTAATTAAAATATAACATGACCACATTGGCGATTGGGAAATGGTTCATGACGAAAACAGAAACAGCAATTTAGCTTTATACCTTCACCAAGTATCTCGTAAGCTGTTTGTCTCTTGGTTCTTCAATTTTCATAACAAATAACCCATTAAACTCCCGAACCTTTAGGTATCTAAACATACGTGTTTCATACACTGCATTGACAAAAGTTTTTACACCAATTGGTGTTGTACATTAATTACTATATCAAAACAGTATAAGACAATATTAACCAATCGCTATCCAATGTGATCTGCTCATTGTTACTTTTACAAAGATAAATATGAGCATTATAGTTTTATTATGCTTACCGTTTACAGATTACGTAAAAGACGAGAACGAATCCTTAAAAAAGGAAAAACGGTGCAAAATATGCTTCGATGCAGACTGCGAAGGGGTTTTTATACCTTGTTTCCACATGGTAGCGTGTGAGTCTTGCGGGTTAAAATTGAAGAAATGTCCCTTATGCAGAATAGGAGTGAAATGGAAGAAAGTTCATTTGTAACATGCATCGAGAGATCCCATTAGCGAGACTAGTCATCGAAAACGAATCCACCCTGGATGTCTGTTCCTCCAAGTATAGACCAAACTTTGAGTGGAATCCTGATGCCATATCTATGACGTTATCACAGCACGTCACGTGGTCATTCAAGAAAGATAGGTTTAAACAATTCCATATTAAAGTACATGATAATGGTCTCCTTGGAGGACCGTTTAATTACTGGCCTTGCCCGATGAGGTGGCAGAATCTCCAACACGTCGCCGTCACACTTCAGCTTCAAAGGGGTTCATACACACCTTATTAGGTAGCCATCAAATCGCTCCAGATCTGAGTAGTTGACAGTTTTTTTAGAGTGAAGACCCTCAGAGGAGCCGTTTCCTCCATTCTCATGTCTGGCAATCAGGTGAGTATTTATGTGTATCAGTATACGTCCACTTTTTTGTCGTCTGGGAGAGATTTTAACATATCTTAATTTTTATACTCTTGAGATTATGTCGGTTGAACTTTATATTTACAAGTTATGCTTTGAAATCCGCATGCATTAAGGTTATGCTCATAAAAAAGTAGTTGTTGAAAAGTGGGCCTTGTGTTACAGTTTGGGGCCTCCAGGCAATCGTAATTATATGATCAGTCAAAAAACACGATATAAGGAAAGAACAAGGAATGCGATTGCCCCTACGCTAAAGCCTCGGTGTGGGCTCTTACGGGGTGTTTGCGTCCAAATTTTACGCAGAATCGCACGTCCCACGCAAGTCCTTCTTACGCAATTCTGAGTTCGCAGACACCCCGTAAGCACGTACGGATGATGTTGGACATGTCCAAAAGATTTTACGAATAGCCTGCAAACAGCGAGGCCGCAAGCGTAACGTGATCCCCTCGCACGGAGTTAGCAAGAGAGACGCGCGTTGTGCAAGACGCACTTCGCAAGCAATGAAGGAGCAAGTGCCCTTTGCGTGTTGAGTAAAGCACACGCCCTCACAACTAACGAACAAAGTCGAGAGCACACCGGTAATGCGTCGCACGTGCGTCACCCCCACGCCTGGTGTATAAAAGGCATGCTCACGCTCGTGTCTTTACAGTGAACGTCGATTGTGCAACGTGTACAACAATTTTCAAAATTTATAAAATTTTTGCTCAACTTAGTTTCTAATATGCCTCCAAAAGGCAAGAGAAAGAAGCTTACATAGTAGAAAAAAGGAGGAGGAAGAAGAAAGAAGAGGAGAACAGGAAACAAAACTGACGTACGCCGTCAGTACATCATCAGTGAACGTCGCAACGTCGCGACTCGCAAGGTAGACTTTCCTCTACCTCTACGACCTCCACAGCCTCCGCAACACCTAAAAATCGCAGGGGACGTACGATCCTGAAATTCATGCGTCCGGTTGTGACCGAGGCTTAACGCAGCACCGATAACGCACGTACTATTTTTGGACTTAAAACACCATTGGTTTATTTTGAGTAACGAAAATCCGTAAAAAAAAACATTATTCGATCATTAATGATTTTATTCAAACAACAGAATAAAGGTACCATACGTAACATATATTTTGATCTGTTACCAATCCAATGCATCAGTCGATAGTATCGTTCATAATAGCACATTTTAAAAGCAATTCATTGGTTAAAGGTCGAATCCGTGGAATTTCCCGGCCAAAATGAATTTTCCTGGTGTAAATAGCATTTTTTCTCCTTCTCACAAGTTATTGCTTGACGACCCTACACTTGGATTCGATGTTTTATTCCATATTCAATTTGATGATTTAGTTTAAAAAGACTACCCAGTTATTTAACGACATCTGCAATCACGCACATTGTGTCGTTTTCATACTAAATGATGTTTTTATTTATTTATTTTATTTTATTTTATTATTATTATTTTTTTTTTTTTTTTGGGGGGGGGGGGGGGTATTGCGACCCTCTGCCGCAAATGGCTACCCACGGCAGACTTAAATGATAATGACGACACAATTAAGGTAACTTTTATTTTAAGGGTTGTCTTGTCTTCACAGTCTGAGTTGGAAAGTATAAGAAGCTTTGCAAGACGTGGATTTGACTGCAGGAGATTTTCAATCTCCCATTTTCTGTTCTTAAATCCCCCTTCACACTGGACGGCGTCCTTTATGTGTCCCTTCTACGATTAAAACTGTTTTCAGGTGCAAGTAAATGAAAAATCGAAAAGTTAAAGCTTTATAAAATAAACAAAACATAACTCAGATGACTTGTCATCAAAATCTGTATGGTATGAGACATGTGGCCCACGTCCTTATGGAATTCGGCTCACTGGAGGTTGATATTATTTTTTTTAATCAATTAATGTCATTTATATATACATATTGATCAATAATTAAGGTTTTGCATCAATTTCAGTTGCGGCCCAAAAGGAAATCCTCACCTTCATGTGAATAAGATGAAAAGAGGCAGGAGTGCCAAATTCCAAGTGTGTCCACACAATGTCACGAAAACCACATCACCATTAACAAAATAACTGAAGCTACATGTAATGGGACCTTGATCCTAAGGAGTCCCAGCCTAATGTCCCCTGGAGCCAGCCCAATGTCAGCAGCAAAGAGCAGAGAGAAACACTTGTATTGAAATACTGTTTGTCCGCCATTCCCCTAGGAATGCGGACACTAAGTAATGCGGATATAAAGCCCAGGAAATGCGTGTCCTGAATCCCCCGTTCCTAGGAAAGCGTGCCATGGGCATTTTTCATGGGACTAGAAGTCCCGCAGTCACCCGTTACTTAGTATTCTAAGTCCCGCAGTTACCCGTTACTTAGTATTCTTAGTCCTGCTGACCAGAATCATTCTCCTTGTACGACATAAACTAGCAATTGATTTTTTCGGACGTTGTTTTGTTTGTATAACAGTGGTAACGAATATGCAGTTTAATAATTTAAGCATGATATTTTGCTATTGTTATGATAGAATAAGAAGATACCTTGTAACCTTTTGTACATGTACACGTGTACGGTTTCAATAAAATCTGATGGGTTATTCATCTTATTTCTATCATTCTTTTCAAAAAATTCGTGAATGAGTAACATAAGTCAGCTACGCTATGCTGTACTGCGTTTTAACTATATAAAGATCCATGGTATTCTAAGTCCTGCAGTCACTTGTAGGACATATTTTCCCAACTAAACTAGCAACTGATTATCCCAGACGTTGTTTTGTATGTATAACATTGGTAACGAATATGTCGTTAAATAATTTAAGAATGATATTTTGCTATCATTATAATATAGACATAATTTATTCGGTTAAATTTATAAATGTAAACGAACCCCCAACCCATGTAAAATAAATAAATGATAAAGAGAGCAACAGGTTCATACAGGTAAGATATTAAGAAAACATATAGATTCCATATATTTCTCATTAAATGATAAACGACCCATGGAGATTCATATATCATCAAAAATAATAATATTATATTCATATGAAATTTAATAAGTTACGTATTTTTACTTATATTATATCAAATAGAATTAGCCAACAAATATATATATTTTTTTCGCCACCCACATGTGCCTTTCAGTGTATTTTTCTTCACAGTGCACAATATCATATTGTATATCATATCATATTATGTATGCCTTGTATTTGGTTTGGCGTCACACCCGGTACGGATCCAACCCTGGATCTTGGTACTTGTCACCATTGTTGTTCTGTTTTAACATCTTAGTGTCCACCGATATTGCCTGTAATGAGAAGGGCAGACGTGTGGTTGAGTCTGTAGATGTATTAATATCCATGTGTAGCGACTTTTACAATGTTCAAAAGTATTTAACTGGATAGCTAAAATGAAAACGAAGATTGTACACACCATGGTTTCCTTACATCCTAGACGATGTGCCCTCTGTCATGTCCTTGTATTTACCTCTATTGTCCTTGGGCAGTATTCTCAAGAATGGCCTGACTGGCTTGTGACAAGGCATCTGTACTCCTCTTTGTGGTTTGTTGGAGGACTTGTGGGTTCATTTTTTTTTTTTTTTTTGTTCGTTTTCTTTGTCATTTGATCCACTTCCAGTGCAGTCCTCTAATCTCTGGTAGAAATGATTGAATTTAGAAGACAACATGTTGTCACAATTTTAGTATGGCAACAAAATTCAGCAGGAGTGAGTATTGTATTTACTGTATGTATTAATATTAATGCACTGTTTCACGTGATATATTTAACAAAACATTAAAACAAACTGAAGATTTCCAAGCTATGTCGCATACCTGCCATATATTGCAATGAAAGGCGAGGTTTTTCTCTCTTTCTGTATTTTAGGCAGACACAACTTGATTTAGAATCACAGCTCACTGATCCTTGTCTCTCTATTTAAGAAGCATCCTTTTCAGGGTCTGATTGAATCATTGTGAAATAATATTTGGCTTTATTTACATCATTTTCTAGGCACATACAGCAATAATTGACTTAATCAAGATGTCATTATTTTTACCTGTTAGTCCGCTGTTCTGCAACTGGTGCTTTTTAGGAGGTTGGTTATTTTGTTTTATCTATTAACGCATCATTTTATTTTCGTGGGGAAACAAAACTGATAAAACAAGCTAGGCATTAGTTTTATGCACTGATTAAATGAATATTTAAGATACATTTTTTTCATTCATATTTCTTTAGTTTTTAACAGTGATCTATATGTAAGATATCATTACCTCTAATAAAACGATCCAGTAGGAAGCTTAAGGAAGCCACTCCATTTGCCTGCTTGGATGACAAAACACTTGCCTGTGCCTCTTTGCTGGAATAACACGTGACAGTAATGACATATTTACTGCCACTGGCGTAAGTGGTTAGCGGGCTATTCATATCTGTAAAATTAGTTAAAATACTGTTTTTTATTAATATCAACAATATCGGTACTTCATCTACCTGAATTAGAATTGATATTTCATAACGTCCTTTATGTTACATTGAGTTGTATGTAGAAAAAAATTCTTACTGAACGACACGGCGCAATATCTTAGACAGGGATTGGTGGTACTTCGGGGGCTACTAGATTAGCCTATTTATTCCCCGATCTGACACCTGTCTCAAGTCTCAATATCGACCCTAACTTCTCTAACTACATTTGGCTACCAAGACCTTACGTTATCGATACTCCTGTCTCTGCCAAGATGTCTACCTCCAATACAAGTGAATAACCTTCCTTGAATTAAGTTAAAGCACCCGTTCTCGGGACTGTTTACACTTACCGGTCACGTTGTTTATCAACATTACCACGGCACCTGTCCCGTACCCACGTGTGCGTTTCTGGCCGCTATCGGACGCCCAGGTACTGTAAAACTTACTTTTACTGTCAACATAAAAACAGTAGTCTTTCTGTTGGATTGATAATACTACTCACTGAACTGTCAAAATTCGATAGAACAATTAACAGTAACCAGTCCCGTAAATTTCATTTGTAGATGTCTGCATTTAAACATTGTGAATTGATTAAAAATGAAAGTACGAAGCTCTAAAGTTTTGATTCAGTGATTGTTTTACGGTTTTCGTTGTTTTGTCCTTGAAAGTGACGCCAAGCATCAGGTCTTCAAAAACATCACGATTTGTCCATGAAACTACGCATTTGACTTGTGCTAAATGGTATATATAACGCATCATTCGTGAGGTGAAACCAAGGAAAATAAGAATTAACTCAGATCATTTTGAAAGAACAAAACTGTGGTCAAAATGCTGCGACTTTTGCTGTACTGCTGCCTCGCTGTTGTCTTTGCTAAGGTTAGTAATCTACATAATATATATGTGCTCTATGGCATTTAGTTGTCAGAAAATAAATCGAGTAAGCTGTTCTATGGTCTCATTTTTGATAATGTACTCTTTAAAGGCATACAAACATGTGGTATGCCTTAACTTAGATTTATCAAGACTATCAGGTGCTGCTTACAGGAGTTTATTCATGTATACACATGTAGTATACTTCAGTTAATTTACATGTGTTGATTTTGGTTACAGGAGGAGTTTGAAGTGTCGTACTCGTCTGGAGAGAAAGGTAATTAAGTTGGTCTTCCTCACTGGTTACATTCAGTATTATACATGTAAGTTAATAGGTTTTTCAAAAAATACAAGATGTCCTTTTTATAGTATTCTGTGCAACGTTGACGTCTATCCATTTATTGTATTTGTCGCCGATTTTCTCTTTTTAGCTGTGGACCCCTTTTTTGACGCTAACCAGGCTGTTGTACACAAGAGAAATGTGGGGTTTGCGCGTGAGTCAGATCTCTCTCTCTCTCTCTCTCTCTCTCTCTCTCCTTATAGTTCGGACAAGTTGCATGGAAACACGAAACAACCCTTCCACTCAAGACGTAGCAGAATATTTATGTATGTAGTAACGTATTAGTTTGACATAAGACTAACGCACGGCGTTCATGGCCAGTTGTTTTGTTCTAATGTTCAGCTTGCCAGTATGAAGGGGTGACGGTGACGGGTTGACGTACCTCCAGTTATATTTTGTTCTAATGTTCAGCTTGCCAGGATGAAGGCGCGACGGTGAACGGGTTGACGTGCCTCCAGATTTTCCAGGCTACAGGGATCAAGTTCTGTGACCACGTGGATTTGTCACGGAAATGTTGTGCCACACGATGGAGATACTGTGGAGGTAGGGAAAATAAAAAAAATTAGAAATGTAAGAATGACACATATAAAGATAACAATTTCATTCAATCGAAAATAAGTGTAAAAATGTTAGTAAATAGCGGTTTATATTGGTTTGTCAAACTCATAAGGGTTCCTGTGCTCAAAGCAGTACTTTGCTCTAGGCAGTAACGACATGTGCTAGTATACAGCCTGAAAAATATCACTGAGTGATTTAGGTATAAATATTTATCAAAATGTCAACCGAATGTCAACATGTGTCATCATGTCACCATGTATCTCTTTACAGAGTGCAAGGACACGCCTAACATCCGCGTCAATGAGATGACCTGTCACGACTTCTTCATGAAGACAGGGCAGACGGCCTGTCACAGGGGAGACGTGGCTGGGGTCTGCTGTGCAAGCAGAAGGAAAGTCTGCGACAGTAAGTCACACCTACACCGCTTTTTAATGTGTAGCAAGGGACAGAGAGGGTGTTAAATGACAGTCAAATTACTACAGCATCTTCTGTGCTGTCCAGATATCCCGGTACCACAAAAACGCCCTGATCTAACTGGCTGTAACAATTTGGTGAGGCAGGGCCGGGGTGGAAAGTCACGTGGCTTCCACCATCATCAGTCTAACATATGTTTATGCCTTCCCACACATTAAGATAAGTCAAAGCTGCCATAAACAAAAAGGCACATGATTCGTTTATTCCAGATTGCTATGGAGACACAACCAACGTCCTGCTTGGAAACATGACGTGTTCGGAGTTGATCAGTAAAGTTGGTCTGGCCGCCTGTCATCACCACCAGGTCATCCAGCACTGCTGTCTTACCAGGGGAGTCATGTGTGGTGAGTATAGAGATCTTTGTTATCACCAGGTCATCCAGCACTGCTGTCTTACCAGGGGAGTCATGTGTGGTGAGTATAGAGATCTTTGTTATCACCAGGTCATCCAGCACTGCTGTCTTACCAGGGGAGTCATGTGTGGTGAGTATAGAGATCTTTGTTATCACCAGGTCATCCAGCACTGCTGTCTTACCAGGGGAGTCATGTGTGGTGAGTATAGAGATCTTTGTTATCACCAGGTCATCTAGTACTACTGTCTTACCAGGGGGGTCATGTGTGGTGAGTATAGAGATCTTTGTTATCACCAGGTCATCCAGCACTGCTGTCTTACCAGGGGAGTCATGTGTGGTGAGTATAGAGATCGTTGTTATCACCAGGTCATCCAGCACTACTGTCTTACCAGGGGGGTCATGTGTGGTGAGCATAGAGAGGCCTTCATTTCTCATCGTGCAGGCTATGTACGCAGAGATGAATATTTATTTAGTCATTATATATAATGTTGATTTTTGGGAATCATTTACCCTGAATAATTTTGTTGTGTTAAAAGGTTTGAAAAATATTAAGAATTGAATAAGTTTAAGATGATGTATTGAAAAGGGAAACGGGTGAAGAATAAGAGACACATAAAATGGTAAATGAATGTATCAGATATTTGTCCAAATCACCTCACCTGCTGTCTTGACTATTTTTATAAATTTCCCTCTACAATTGTGTGGCCATCAGGAAATGTTGATGGATTCAAAGTGGTTTTGAAGTGGGGGTAGGTTTTCAATGGCCACTGGATGATAAAAAAATTGGTAGGGTGACAATGAGAAAAGAAAAGAAAAATCACCAAGATACTGTCCACTGATATATAACTTTATTTCATTATAACTGTTTACATTTCAGAGTGCAATGGAGACCACCTTGGTACGTCCTTCAGTGACAAAGATGGCAATACCTTCACCTGTGCCACTATCTTCTCAGACAATAAGTTTGACGCCTGCCGTAGCCCCACCGTCCTGCAGGGCTGCTGCAAGTCCTTCCGTGAACACTGTAAAGACAGTCCCATCCTGGGGTAGTTAGAAAACAGTCTTCAGTGACTTGGGTATCATACTGTGTTATGTAATCCAAGTTACCCAACATTATGTAATCCAAGGACCTTTCAAAGTGAAATGACTTTCAAAACAGCATCTTTCAAACATGGTTCTTAAGTTGATAGAAGATGAAAATAACTTGTAACCTTTTGTACATGTACATGTGTACGGTTTCAATAAAATCTGGTGTGTTATTCATCTTTTTTCTATCATATTTTTCAAAAAAAAAATTAATTTGTGAATGACTAACAAAAGTCAGCGATGCTGTACTGCGTTTTAACTATTTAAAGACCAACAGTTTCAGTGTGATGGTGAAATAGCAGTATTCAAGACCAGAGTCATCCATCTTTAAGATTTTGAAAACCTGTTACACTGCTTAAAATATATATATATATATATATACCCAGTGAACAAGAAATGTAAAAGATAATAGAAGCATGCCTATATCCAAACTTGACCCCCATTTAAGGCCCCCAAGTAATCTCATGATATATATCACTGGGGACGTGTTCACAACTAGCTGATCTGCGGAATAACTAGTCTCGACTGCATATCAAATATGGCGCCCACTTAGCAATAAATTAACTACTGCTTCCCATGCATGATACCTGAGCAAGTGGGCACAGCAATTCAATCTCAGCCTGCTTTCAAATGAGTCGTGCCATATTTGATCTGTGGACTAGGTATTCCATGGACCAACTGGTTTTAAATGAGTCGTGCCATATTTGATCTGTGGACTAGGTATTCCATGGACCAACTGGTTGTAAATGAGTCGTGCCATATTTGATCTGTGGACTAGGTATTCCATGGACCAACTGGTTGTAAATGAGTCGTGCCATATTTGATCTGTGGACTAGGTATTCCATGGACCAACTGGTTGTAAATGAGTCGTGCCATATTTGATCTGTGGACTAGGTATTCCATGGACCAACTGGTTGTAAATGAGTCGTGCCATATTTGATCTGTGGACTAGGTATTCCATGGACCAACTGGTTGTAAATGAGTCGTGCCATATTTGATCTGTGGACTAGGTATTCCATGGACCAACTGGTTGTAAATGAGTCGTGCCATATTTGATCTGTGGACTAGGTATTCCATGGACCAACTGGTTGTAAATGAGTCGTGCCATATTTGATCTGTGGACTAGGTATTCCATGGACCAACTGGTTGTAAATGAGTCGTGCCATATTTGATCTGTGGACTAGGTATTCCATGGACCAACTGGTTGTAAATGAGTCGTGCCATATTTGATCTGTGGACTAGGTATTCCATGGACCAACTGGTTGTAAATGAGTCGTGCCATATTTGATCTGTGGACTAGGTATTCCATGGACCAACTGGTTGTAAATGAGTCGTGCCATATTTGATCTGTGGACTAGGTATTCCATGGACCAACTGGTTGTAAATGAGTCGTGTCATATTTGATCTGTGGACTAGGTATTCCATGGACCAACTGGTTGTAAATGAGTCGCGTCATATTTGATCTGTGGACTAGGTATTCCATGGACCAACTGGTTGTAAATGAGTCGCGTCATATTTGATCTGTGGACTAGGTATTCCATGGACCAACTGGTTGTAAATGCAGCCTTACATAATGCAGTGTCAGCAACATTGTAGCCTTCTTCCAAGAGTGACGCAGACAGACAGAGCTAGGTAAGGCCCACCCAACTACCAGACTCGGCGCCGAATGATCCTGAATTCACTGGTAGATCGGAGTACACTATTACTAGAAGGTGTGTGTCAGTATGCATTCCACAGTATCATACCCCGGAACAAATTTTGAGATGAGATGCACTACTTTCCGACCCCGCTGAGAATCATCACTGTCACATCGCGTACTTGGCAAGAGCGGTGCTGTGTCTGATACTTTGAAGCGCGTACTGGTACACACCTTGAAAACGGGTATTGTGGTCTGATCTACCGGTGCATTCAGGTTCATTCAGTGCCAAGTCTGGTAGTTCAGTAGGCCTGCAAGTGATGAGTACAGAACTTACTGTGTTTGCACTTTAATTTCAACTAAAACATGCACAAACAAAGGCAAATTTAATACTGGACATTTATGTCACAAAGAATTGAAATCAAAACAGATGTATTTCCAATAATTCACCACTGGCAAATTAACCTCTGTCAAAAATCCAATAAGTAATTAATGTTGTTTTTCTTATTTTTGTTATAAATATAACATCTTGCTGATATAAAGTCATGTTTGATTCTAGATGGATCCTAGATTATAGTCACTTAGTACCATTTACTCTGATATTAGATATCACTACTTTTCTACTTCTTCCTAACTGATGTTTTCATTATATTAGGCAGACAGTTGCTATTACACAGCGTGGATACAGTTTTCTTTAAACAACAAGTAGAAAGATGCACTCAAAGAAAGCTCTCTTTGCTACACAGTGTACTGAGTATGTCAATAAAGCCATGAATACACAAGATTGAAAGCAATCAGTTAACTGAACATAGTTCAAAAAGACACATACAGTATATGAACATGTCAGCAACATTTGATTATTTGTAAATCCTGACATCAACAAAACTGCAACAAACACATTAAAGCAGATCTTTTGAAATTGTATTATGAAAATTATAATGTTGCAATACCCCCCCGCCCACTTTTAAATAAATTGTGTTTGCAATGTACCAAAAGAACAATTCAGCAAATAAATGTTAGAATTACAGTCTTTTAGCCCAAAAATCATATCCAGTTCTCATCCGATAAACAGTGTCCAGTTATTATTTTCCCTGCTTTTGTAGTTATATTTGCCCTTTTCCTCCACTGCAATCTACTCCAAAGACCATTGGTCGAAGAAATCATTTCCTTTATCGTCCACTACAATGAATGCTGGGAAGTCTTCCACTTCGATCTTCCAGATGGCTTCCATTCCTGAATGACACAAAACTATCTGCTAGACACTGCAGGATAAGGAAATAAATGAATCGGACAAAAAGTTTTTAATTCTAAAAATCTGCTAGTTCACTGGAAGATTAAAAAAATAATCAAAATTTGGCACCAAACTACAATGTACTACAAGCTGAAATATAAGACAACATTTAAAAGTCTTGGGTTGACAGGATTAAACAGAAAGGAAATTGTCAGCACCTACCAAGTTCAGGGTACTCCAGAATCGCCACCTTCTTAATACAGAAACAAAATTGTCAGCACTTACCAAGTTCAGGGTACTCCAGAACCTCCACCTTCTTAATACAGAACAAAATTGTCAACACCTACCAAGTTCAGGGTACTCCAGAACCTCCACCTTCTTAATACAGAACAAAATTGTCAACACCTACCAAGTTCAGGGTACTCCAGAACCTCCACTTTCTTAATACAGTCACTGGCCAAGATGGCTGCAGGACCTCCAATGGATCCAAGGTAGAAACCACCATGTGCTTTACATGCTCTTGTTACCTGTGAAAATAAAACACGCTCTTGTTACCTGTGAAAACAAGAGGATCAGAGAGGCGATACCGCCTCCGGATATTGTACCTCCAGCTGGGGTAAGCTCATTCGACCTGTTTACTTCAGTAATGTGATATGTGACCTGTACTTCAGTAATGTGATATCTGACTCGTTTACTTCAGTAATGTGATACCTGGCCTGTTTACTTCAGTAATGTGATATCTGACCTGTCTACTTCAGTAATGTGATATGTGACCTGTTTACTTCAGTAATGTGATATATGACCTGTGATATCTGAACTGTTTACTTCAGTAATGTGATATCTGACCTGTTTACTTCGGTTTCCTTTGGCCAACATAATCATACTGCCTCCAGCTGCCTGAAACTGGTCCACATAGGAGTCCATCCTTCCTGCTGTGGTGGGGCCAAATGATCCACTGGCATAGCCCTGGAATAGGGATATATATATATATGAGTAATACACTTATTATGTAGGAGTGCATCCTTCCTGCTGTGGGGGGCCAAATGATCCACTGGCATAGCCCTGGAATAGGGATATATATATATATATATATATATATATATATATATATATATATATATATATATGAGTAATACACTTAGGCTTCGTTCACATGGAAAGTCTATTTTCTAAAAATCCATTTTCTATTCGCGATATATCTTGTGATTACGGTCTGTGCCCTGAATATCCCTGGTATTACTGGTAGTGCGAGCCATTTACTTCCAAAGCTGTAATTAATTCTCGGCTGTGCTCGGAGGAGATTCTGATACCTTGACGCATGTGCAGTAGGAAGTTAGAAAGTTAATGGCGGTCATGGTTGCTTTGAAAAATGTGTTTGTCGATTTTGTGCAACAACAAGACGTTGAAAATGAAGAAGAAGAAGCTATACACATGACAGATACGAGTGCAACCGTCATGATCCCATGGCAAGCGATGCGGCAACGGAGGATGAGATTTTATAAAATGCGAACACATCCGAGAATTAATTACAGCTTTGGAAGTAACTGGCTGGCGCTGCCAGTAATTACGCCGCGAATAGAAAATAGATTTTTAGAAAATAGACTTTCCATGTGAACGAAGCCTTATTATATAGGAGTGCATCCTTCCTGCTGTGGTGGGGCCAAATGATCCCCTGGCATAGCCCTGGAATACGTATATATATATATATATATATATATATATATATATATATATATGAGTAATACACTTATTACGGTAATGTGCCAAGCATTTCAACGGGCCCAGTCAATTCCGGCCACAAAAATTATTTTATAAAATTAATTTTTCTGAGCTCAAACAATTAGTCCATACGTCAAAATCATGGGACAGAATTTTTTTCTTGTTCCGATTGTTCGACCACATCGTCGACAAGACTCGGTAAATTTTCAATCTAGTGAAATAGATGCTGCATGCCTTGGCCCTTTGTCAATTGTTGTCCTTTCAATAGCTCTCGTCAATAAGGAAGAAACAATTAATTGAAGATCTAATCTGGAAGCATGACGTACCTGTCTTTTCCTTTGTCCCCGATGACAATAATAGTGCTTTTAGACATACAAATTTTGCTAATTAAGCAGACTTGCCCTCGCTGACTGATTCATTACGCCCGTAACTGGGGAGGGGGAGGGGGTTAAAAAAGGTCTATTCTGGATGAAACCAAATATTGACAGTGGGTAGAATACGTTGTAAACACCTTCATATAGACGATATATCGCGTTTGCTAGCAATAAAAAGCTTGGGAAGAATAAGTCATTTATTTTCAAGTTCGATTGAAATATATATGCAGATGGGGAAACGTTCTTGAAGTCAACACCGCAAGATCTTACATTTACTACAATCGACCAAAAGATCAGCGGGATCGACCGCCCAGACTTCTTGGCGCCAAATACCACGCGCTGTCAAAATCTGACGAACACGTGACGCTGTTCACCTACATGGATAACTGATTTGTCAACAATAAAAATGACGTCGTCCATGGGAGCTTCATAGAGAGTTCCACTGGGTATTTACGTTACCTGTGAGTCACTTTCTATTTCCCCAGATGCATGAAATGTTGATAATATTTAGCGTAATCCACGACGAACTCCATTCCTGTGACCCCCCTCCCCCAAAATGGGACCGTCTTCATTAACATGTGGTTTGCGCTATGCTGGAGCAGGCCAGATAAAACCAGTCTCTCATTTCTGCATGTGCTCAATTCTCACGTGAAATTATAAATGCACCTGTTTTGTGAAAATTATGGCAAGTAAATGCTTTTTTACATTCGGTTTGTATCAGTGGGGTTTTCAATATGCTCCGTGGTTTGTGCACAGCGGGAGTATATAAGTAAGAAAATCGGAAGAGTGCCAGCAAGACACTGTATGTCTAACAGCACAGGTACGCTCCGTATTTTGCCTTTTCTCAATATGTTTTTATATAACATGCTTTTTAAATAAAATACTTAATAGTAATTTGAAGTTACACTGATTTCCGTTTGAGTACCAGTTGGTATTCTTTGATACGGGTGATTGAATTTTCTTTGGAAGTACGTGCGTCTACGCCTCGACACCGAGCAAGCCTTGCGGGTTGAAGACAACTGATCTCAGACTGGTTAAAAATTTCAATTCGGTTGATTTCAGTTGTCATATTAAAATTCAAATAGGGCGTACGTAGATCACATAACTAGTTTAAGTCCACTAAAGCTACCGGTTTCAAATAAAGGGGACCGGCCTTTGTTTACAACACCTGTCTCCGGGGAAATACTCGTCCCACTTGTATAGTGCATCATGAAAGTGATCGTAGGTGAGGGAAATATTTGATTAAAATTATAATTGCCGTCTTTTTTAATGTTAAGTTATGTTAGCACATATTGTACACAGCAAAATAAGATTTCAGGAGGATAAAACATGCCTGAAACACGTGTTAGGCGAAAATTGTGGCTTATCTTGCGTAACACTTCCGGTAAAATGCAATACTTCCAGAAAGATGGATGTTTTTGCAGATGCCCCTTACAATCCGACGATATCAAAGGTTTCCATTTGTTGTATTTTAATCAATTCGACCAAACTGACATTTCCATGAAATTAATTAATTAATCTTGGTCGAATTGTTTGGCATATTACCGTATATAGGAGTGCATCTTTCCTGTTGTGGTGGGGCCAAATGATCCACTGGTATAGCCCTGGGATAGGGATATTTCTGAGTAATATACAGTTACATGAGTGGGATGAAATTGTGGGCAAGTGGGATTAAAAGATGAGGAAGTGGGATGAGACGAAGAGAAAGTGGGACGGGAATGGGACAAGTGAGACCCAACGGTGTGCCTGAATCTGCAATTTCTGATTTCAAATTATGTTACATGATCTTTATCATTATAGGAACAGTCCTAACATGGACTGACTTTTCTTTATGCAGAGACAGTGATGCAAGTGAGATAACTGAAACAGGAGGNGCATAGAGAGGTCTTTATTTCTCATCGTGCTGGCTTTACGCAGAGATGAATATGTATTGTGTCATTACATATAATGTTGATTTTTGGGAATCATTTACCCTGTTAAAAGGTTTCAAAAACATTAAGAATTAAATAAGTTTAAGATGATGTATTGAAAAGGGAAACAGCTGAAGAATAAGAGATACATAAAATGGTAAATGAATATATCAGATATTTGTCCAAATCACCTCACCTGCTGTCTTGACTATTTTTATAAATTTCCCTCTACAGTTGTGTGTTCATCAGGAAATATTAATGGATTCAAAGTGTAGAGGTTTTGAAGTGGGGGTAAGTTTTCAAAGAATTTCCTTCTACAGTTGTTTGGCCATCAGGAAATATTGATGGATTCAAAGTGTAGAGGTTTTGAAGTGGGGGTAGGTTTTCAATGGCCACTGGATGATAAACAAAAATTGGTAGGGTGACAGCCAGTTAATATGATTTTATGCAGACACAAATGCCAATTCATTAAAACATTTTCCAAGAGAATAGAAAAAAATGAGAAAAAAAGATTTAAAAAATCACCAAGATACTGTCCACTGATATATAACTTTATTTCATTATAACTGTTTACATTTCAGAGTGCAATGGAGACCACCTTGGTACGTCCTTCAGTGACAAAGATGGCAATACCTTCACCTGTGCCACAATCTTCTCAGACAATAAGTTTGACGTCTGCCGTAGCCCCACCGTCCTGCAGGGCTGCTGCAAGTCCTTCCGTGAACACTGTAAAGACAGTCCCATCCTGGGGTAGTTAGAAAACAGTCTTCAGCAACTTGGGTATCATACTGTGTTATGTAATCCAAGTTATGCAACGTTATGTAATCCAAGGACCTTTCAAAGTGAAATGACTTTCAAAACAGCACTTTTCAAACATGGTTCTTAAGTTGATAGAATATGAAGATACCTTGTAACCTTTTGAACATGTACATGTGTACGGTTTCAATAAAATCTGATGTGTTATTCATCTTATTTCTATCATATTTTTTTTTTTTTAATTAATTTTTGAATGACTAACATGAGTCAGCTATGCTGTGCCGCGTTTTAACTATTTAAAGACCAACAGTTTCAGTGTGATGATGAGACATCAGTATTCAAGACCAGAGACATCCATCTTTAAGATTTTGTAAACCTGTTACACTGCTTAATTTATATATACCCAGTAAACAAGAAATATAAAAGATCATAGGAGCATGCCCATATCCAAACTTGACCCCCATGCAAGGCCCCCAAGTATTCTCATGATGTATATCACTGGGGACGTGCTCACAACTAGTTGATCTGCGGAATAACTAGTCTCGACTGCATATCGAATATGGCGCCCACTTAGCTATGAATTAACTACTGCTTCCCATGAGTGATGCCCAAGCAAGGGCACAGCAATTCAATCTCCGCCTGCTTTCAAATGAGTCGTGCCATACTTGATCTGTGGACTAGGTATTCCATGGACCAACTGGTTGTAAATGCAGCCTTACATAATGCAGTGTCTGCAACATTGTAGCTTTCTTCCAAGAGTGACGTAGACAGACAGAGCTAGGTAAGGCCTACCCAACTACCAGACTCGGCACCGAATGATCCTGAATTCACTGGTAGATGTGGTGTGCGTCAGTATGCACTTCACAGTATCATACCCAGGAACAAATTTTGAGATGAGATGCACTACTTTTCAACCCCGCTGAGAATCATCACTGTCACACAGCATACTTGGCAAGAGCGGTGTTGGGTCTGATACCAGCGCGTACTGGTACACACCTTGAAAACGGGTATTGTGTTCTGATCTACCGGTGCATTCAGGTTCATTCAGTGCCGAGTCTGGTAGTTCAGTAGGCCTGCAGGTGATGAGTACAGAACTTACTGTGTTTGCAGCACTTTAATTTCAACTAAGACATGCACAAACAAAGGCAAATTTGAAACTGGACATTTATGTCACAAAGAATTGAAATCAAAACAGATGTATTTCCAATAACTCACCACTGGCAAATTAACCTCTGTCAAAAATCCAATAAGTAATTAATGTTGTTCATTTTTGTTATAAATATAACATCTTGCTGATATAAAGTCATGTTTGATTCTAGATGGATCCTAGATTATAGTCACTTAGTACCATTTACTCTGATATTAGATATCACTACTTTTCTACTTCTTCCTAACTGATGTTTTCATTATATTAGGCAGACAGTTGCTATTACAAAGCGTGGATACAGTTTTCTTTAAACAACAAGTAGAAAGATGCACTCAAAGAAAGCTCTCTTTGCTACACAGTGTACTGAGTATGTCAATAAAGCCATGAATACACAAGATTGAAAGCAATCAGTTAACTGAACATAGTTCAAAAAGACACATACAGTATATGAACATGTCAGCAACATTTGATTATTTGTAAATCCTGACATCAACAAAACTGCAACAAACACATTAAAGCAGATCTTTTGAAATTGTATTATGAAAATTATAATGTTACAATACCCCCCCCCCACCCACTTTTAAATAAATTGTGTTTGCAATGTACCAAAAGAACAATTCAGCAAATAAAAGTTAGAATGACAGTCTTTTAGCCCAAAAATCATATCCAGTTCTCATCCGATAAACAGTGTCCAGTTATTATTTTCCCTGCTTTTGTAGTTATATTTGCCCTTTTCCTCCACTGCAATCTACTCCAAAGACCATTGGTCGAAGAAATCATTTCCTTTATCGTCCACTACAATGAATGCTGGGAAGTCTTCCACTTCGATCTTCCAGATGGCTTCCATTCCTGAATGACACAAAACTATCTGCTAGACACTGCAGGATAAGGAAATAAATGAATCGGACAAAAAGTTTTTAATTCTAAAAATCTGCTAGTTCACTGGAAGATTAAACAAGGCAGCAAAGCTGTCAAATGTACAGACAAAAAACAGGAAAAAAAGATGCAAAATAGGTCAATTTGTCAATTTTGATGCAATAATAAATAATGCTTATAATAGCACAGTCTGTCAACAGTGATTTTAATCATGCACAACAGGTAACATGTACCCCATTCACACGAGACACTTTCAATCGCGATTAGTGCCAAATCGCGATTCTATCGATGTAAAGCTTCTAGTGTGACCGCAGTAGAGACACCAAATCGCGATTCAAATTAATCCTACTCGAGAGGTGGATTCTATCGATGTAAACTTAAATCGCGAAATAAAATTTCCTAGTGAGAACGGGATCGATGTTAACACCGGAAGTTGAGGTCTTAAGGCGCGTGCACAGTTATTATCGAAAGTACAATACAATACAATACAATAAATTTTATTTCATGTCGGGTATAAATTGAAACGAAACATTAGCTAAATACAGCTATTCGCCGACTGGAAAGTGAAAGAAAACAAACTGTCCACGCAATTTCAAGTTTCTTCGCAGTCAGCAAAATGGCCAAAAGGATGTACTGGTCTGAAAACTCAGTGGCAGCATAACTAAATATTTGGGCCGATGAGAGTATTAAACAGAAAACTAGAGGATCAGAGAGGCGATACCGCCTCCGAATATTGTACCACCAGCTGGAGCAAGCGCATTCATATAGACCCCCACATACACAAAATAAGGGACACAGCCACCAGTCTTATGCTTGACAAGCTATAAAAATGCAATCAACAAGAATTTTCAAAATACGCAAAAAATATATATAACTTAAAATGGTACAATCAAAGTTAAGTTCATCGTAAGGTAGGTCAAAGGTCAATTTCAAGGTCGCAGTAAATTGCCAGTATATCAGCCATTCCACGAAAAGGGGTACAATTCCAAAACAAGAAATGCAATGATATGAACTTTGCAGAACTGGAAAACTTTTTATATTATTTTGATGAAGAGGTATTCAAAGAGTAGTAGAAGAATTTTAACCCACACCATTACTGTATTTAAAGAAATATGCACGGGTAAACATGGTACAGTATTTTTTGTGTTACGGAGGTAAGGTAACATCTAAATTNAATTCCAAAACAACCGAAATGCAATGATATGAACTTTGCAGAACTGGAAAACTTTTTATATTATTTTGATGAAGAGGTATTCAAAGAGTAGTAGAAGAATTTTAACCCACACCATTACTGTATTTAAAGAAATATGCACGGGTAAACATGGTACAGTATTTTTTGTGTTACGGAGGTAAGGTAACATCTAAATTAGGTTATATTTCAATCATGCCAAAGGTCACAGGCTCCATATTTGATTCAGTTATTAAGATTTCGTATGTATTCAAAATATTATTGCCCATTTAAGATTTCTCTTCAATTATAGAAAATGCGGTGCAAACACATTGGTAATAAGTGGCTCGTTTTCTATGAATACAAAGCCTGAGATGTTCCAATTTAAATATTTTATTAATCAGTTGGGACAGCCTTGCTTTTTTATCATACTATTTGTTTATGAACAAAGTGCTATCAATCTATCATGATATGAGCATTGATCAATGAGCACACACATATCCAATGTTCAAATGAAAAATGAGTAATTTCGTAACGGAGGTTAGGTCATTAATAGCGATCATATTTGTTTTGATATTTCTTAGCTTAAAGTAGACTTTAGAGGCTAAACATGACAGTATTACAAACGTTACATAATAACATAGAAAATTGATAAAACATGTTTATTCAAACCAATAAATGGCAAATTGTTACAACGGGTTGTTTTGCTTTCTTTCAAGGACTACAGAAATACATTTATCGCTACTGGATACATTTCACCGCTGATATGTTGATCGATGTATCTGAAGAATTCACATTCCATATTTTACCAGATTAAGAGTTTAATTTATAATCTTAGTAACAGAGGTTAGGTAAAACTCTATAGTCTAAATTATGTCATGCATTTAAACCGTTCAAAATCTTTCACGAGATTTTTTTCTTTCTCTGTAGTGTTTTTGTAGCTCTGTATTTGTAAGTGGCATATTGGTGTCTGTATAACAAAACATTAAACCTACATGTACATGATCGCAGCTATAGGCAATAAAAAACAACACAATACCCGAGAAAGTTAATGTATACAATCAAGTAGGCCGACAATAGACACGTGTTTGCAGATAATTGTCCATTTAAAGNTATACAATCAAGTAGGCCGACAATAGACACGTGTTTGCGGATAATTGTCCATTTAAAGTTACTGGAAGCATCTAAAAGATGTTAAAAACTATTATGTGCTACTGAAACAGTAAAATAGGGCCTAATAACCCCGCAGTTCTACCTGATAAATACAAGCGTTGCTTCAATGCTTAATACATTTCACCATATGTCTCCCGCGAAAATAATGTCTGCTACATGTACGCTAGTACTGATGTCAGCTAGTACCATTTTTCTTGCCAAGACAGTCCTGAAAACTCCTCATTTCGCTTAAAATCAGAATGATAAGTTCAAAAAGGCATCGTCAAGTGACAAATGGAAATCAATTTGAAAAAAACAAATCACGATTTACCCTCGATTTTATAGCAAACTTGAGTAAAAACTTAAATGGTTAGCTTATCTTGATAGAATTATCGGCTATATATGCATATTTTATATCTATATTAATACGGGGTAATGTCTTTAACAGCAAGCCGTATGAATGCATACTACATCAGAACATAGAAGTAGAACTACTTCTATGATCAGAACTAACTCACAAAACCACAGAAATAACGTTTTAAAGTATTAACAGTCATTTTTATAACAATTAACTTATTTCGTAACAGAGGTTAGCATAACGGATGTAAGGTGACACGCACTCTTTTTCAGTTTTTATCCTCGGGATAACTTTGCATAACTATTGAATGAATTTTTTAGGAAGAAGTTGATNACTCATTTCGCTTAAAATCAGAATGATAAGTTCAAAAAGGCATCGTCAAGTGACAAATGGAAATCAATCTGAAAAAACAAATCACGATTTACCCTCGATTTTATAGCAAACTCGAGTAAAAAGTTAAATGGTTAGCTTATCTTGATAGAATTATCAGCTATGTATGTATATTTTATATCTATATTAATACGGGGTACAATCTTTAACAGCAAGCCGTATGAATGCATACTACATCAGAACATAGAAGTAGAACTACTGCTATGATCAGAACTAACTCACAAAACCACAGAAATAACGTTTTAAAGTATTAACAGTCATTTTTATAACAATGAACTTATTTCGTAACGGAGGTTAGTATAACGGATGTAAGGTGACACGCACTCTTTTTCAGTTTTTATCCTCGGGATAACTTTGCATAACTATTGAATGAATTTTTTAGGAAGAAGTTATTCCTTGCTTTAAAAAAATGATGTTTTTAACTTTCTAAAGCAACATTTTCTTCAAATTTGGTCCGTTACTGAGGTTAGGCTCTTAAATGCGACACCCCGACTTTTGTGAGTTAACATTCTCTATGATGGAACGCATCATTCAAAATTAACAAATAGCACTGTTTTATTAAATTTCATGTATTCAGAGTTTGAAAAATGCACAGGAAGGCCATTTAAGAGCATTTTCTTTTATTCTTACACTGACTTAAAAAAGCGTTACGGAGGTTAGGGGTTACTGAGCGACATTGATTAAACTATGACAGTGACGTAACTAAACAACAAATTCGACAGAGAACACCATGTATGATAAAAAGAAACATGAATTCAAATTAGTTGAGGACTAAAAACACTAAAATACGGGAAAATATAAACTTTTTCTTGTGGCAAATCAGCTATAATACCGAAGCGACACGTCGAAATTGTGCTTTTTGCGGCATATAGACCCCCGGGGTTCCCGTCAAAGCAAGTGGTACTATATAAATTGTTGTTTTTTAAGTAGAACACATCGGGTCCTGCTAAAAAAGGCAAAAAAAAGCTAAATTGCAGATGCTTTTACTACCGAAAATAAGCTGCGACAGGTATTATTCAGAATTGTACCCTTTTTCGTGGAATGGCTGGTAAGATCTTTTGTAGGCGTCCCAGAGGCAAATGATTGGTATTTGCTTAGACAAGTTTGTTTGAGAATGAAATTTCCAGTTGTCGTTTTGCAAACAATCGGCGTCTACGCGAAAAGGGGCGTGCAGAGTTAAACAATCAATAATTTAGAAATCAGCGCACCGTAAATGAGTAAATGTAATTAATTGTCGTATAAACGATTGCGCCACCTGTTGTCATATATATTTGTATCTACATATCAGTGTCTGTGTCACCCAGCAGTTATCTTTGTTTTTAGCGGATTGTTGCGTTTTGGACCAGTTATGTTTTGGGGTAAGATGGTCTCTCACTGTACACCACTTAGTTTTGGTAACAGACGTTAAAGATCAAACATTAATAATGTTAAAAATACTTGATAATCGGGAATTACCGTTCATCTGCTGACAGGCTATGCTATGAGAAAGACCGTGATATTTCTGAAGTTAAAGCTAAAGCTTAAATTCAAAGACGAATTAACTAATGAGAGATCCAAAAGATTGCTAAAATTATCATGTATAAATACAAAATGTGAGTCAAACAGTTATCTATTGGGCATATTACCATTTTTCTAGGCGTTGTTTTTGGTATTCTGGTTCGTTTTGCGGCCGGACAGACTGTAGTAACAGCAAGGTTCGATATTCATAGCCATCTTCGAATGCCATTTTACCGTTTACCTCTCGGCGTTAACGGTTTAGATAGCTTTACGACGAATTCTGTCTTAGAATGTGCAGTAAGAATACAAGACCTGAGAGGGGACACTGCCCAGTATTGTAAAAATACACAAAACTGCACCATATACGGAGCCAGTAATCTTCGTGAAGTTATGACGAACGCGGTGACGGACGTCGACTGTAATTTGCTCGTCTTAGCTGACGCCCCTACAGGTATGCAATCTACTGGCATATAGTATTTTAAAACAACAGCTAGTTTAATAA
>NW_019773696.1:47553-59963 GCF_001039355.2 Lingula anatina | reverse complement strand
TAATCAAATATTGATACTTTATGCATACCATAGTCTTGTCTAACCATAAAATGTTATCTTAAGTTATTATATGATTATATATACTTGAAGTTTTAATTTGAACGGGTATTTGTGTCGGCTATATTGGATTTGGGGGCCATATATTGAAATTTTTAGACATGCTCATACATCCAAAAGTGCTTGGAATCCTGTTTTACAACTGTACCAAATGTCATGCTTGTAGTTTTTGATGAATTAACCACTCTGCTGGATATCTTGGATTAGTAGAGTGCTTTTTACTATTGGCGGCCATTTTGGATTTAATACACCTAAAAAAGCAAATATTGATTCTGAATTCATACCGTGGTGTTTTTTAACCTTTGTATGATATTGACGCCCTTAAAAGACTATATACTTGAAGTTTTAATTAGAAGCCGTGTTTTTGGAGGCCATCTTGGATTTGAAGGCCATTTTTAAATTTTCGGATATGCCCATACATCCAAACTTGCTCAGAATTTCATTTTCCACAAACCTGCCAAATTTTATGCTTGTAGTTTTAAGTGCTTGATGAATTCCCCATTCAAATGGATATCTTGAATAAATGGTCTGCTTTTTTTACTTTTGGCGGCCATTTTGGATTTAATACACCTGAAGGATTCATACCATGGTGTTTTCTAACCTCTATATGATATTTTAAGTCATTAGAAGACTATGTACTTGAAGTTTTAATTTGAAAAGGTATTTTGGTGGCCATTTTGGATTTGACGGCCATTTTGGAATTTTCAGACATGCCCATATATCCAAATTTGCTTAGAATTTTATTGTCCATAAGTGTGCCAAATTTCATGCTTGTAGGTAAAAAATGCACAATTTTTCACCAATTTCCTGGACTATATGGCTGTTTCTATAGCATATGACAGCCATCTTGGATTTTTTCAAAAGTCAAAGGGAAATTGTTTGCTATCTGACATATATGAATAAAATGGGTAATAAGGGTGTGGAAAACTCGGAGAAAATAATTTATTTGATAAAAAATCAACATAGGTATGAACATATTTCTATAGAATCCCATAAATTGGCGGCCATTTTGGATTTTTTGACCAAACGGTAAATTGTTTGAGAGGGCTACGGCTCTAATTTGATTTAGAATGTCAAAAGGTAACTACATGTCAAATTCGGTGCTTTTATCCGCCGTGTCATGATTTTTTCCTTAAGCCACCGGACTATAGTGCATTAATAACTATGAATACTATGTTCAATGCCATTGTGACATTAGATCTTTAACTTAATTATTGGAGAGGCAAAAAATAAAAATAAAATAAAATAAAATAAAATAAAATAAAATACACGGCTTAATTATTCTGAATTAAAACAACCAAAAAGTACTATTGGTATCAAATAATTATGCAAATAAATAGCTGTTAAAAAGTTACGCGACCAACCAAGGAGACTCATACCTGTGTCTATGTAGTCACAAACGCGATCAGTGACACGCCTGGTCTCTTACTGCTGCTTCCAGGACTCTCAAGCTTTGATGAATAATTTAGCAACTGTCTCTGTAAGGTTCCAAATAGGGTGACACTTGACCCTCTCAGATTCTGATGAAAATCGGTGCACTTGTTCCTTATTGCCCCTCCTCCTCCCCCCCCCCCAAAAAAAAAAAAAAAAAAAACGGATAATGGTTTGTGTTTATCACCCTCGTTTGCCAGGTAACAGCAGTTTTTTTACTAGTTCCCACCCAAGATGGCATAAACCAAGATGGCATAAACCGTGTAAATCATAAAGGTGGATAAATGAACATTTTTTTTTTTCATTTTCAGCCACTGTTAAATATCATACCATATCCTAATTGATTTACGTATAAGTAAGTGTTTTTGCTGGTCTATAAAAATGAGAAAAAAATTAACTTTACCTAAACATTTTATTTAGAAAAGCATTTGAGAGGAACATTTCAAACTTAACTTTAAAACATTCTAAAATAAATTAAAATATGCAACTTTTGGCCTTAATTTATTAGTATTTATTATGCATATTTTCACAATATATTTAAAGAAAAAAATCTAAGGGTGTCAATTTCCAATGTCCCTGTGTTATTTTTCTGATTCTTGCAGAGACTGGTACTTACGTAACATTGCTTTAGTTGATATTGCTTTGCAATTATACCGGTAGATGTCTCTATAAGCCCGGTGTGCTAGTTTGGTTCTCTTTCCCTAACGTTGCATGATCTATCCTGAAGATTAATAAGATAATAATAATTCAGTAAAATAATTATGGGCTCATCTTCCAAAAACAACAAAATACAGCTAGCTATCTGAAAGATAGATAATAATCATGGATAAAATCAACATATTATAATGAAAAATAATGTAATAGGTTTGGTAGTACTACAGTCACTGTCGACTGTATTTTCGAGAGTTTTATAAAAGACACGGTGTCTGGTTACTAACTAGTTGTTATGTCACCGGGCCAGTTATTCAGTCAGTCAACTATTGGGTAGTTCGACAACTATTAAGTGTGCCAGACAATTAGTTACTTATTCGGTCCGTTCAATGATGTGCTAGTTGTCCTTTACTCGACTCACCATGTGACACGAAAGGGTTTATGGTCGACAGACACTGATGCGACTAATAAACACTGAGGAGAATCTAAGCCAGGATATGATTGCTGTAGTTGCCTAACAGAGATGTGACACCATGCACTCTGAATATCACCTGATCTTGCAAACAAAGCGATTAACGTTCATCAGACGCAGTTGGTAGCACAGGAGGTTGGCTGATGCGCGTTTTTGTTATGCTCTGTGAAGATGGAAATACCCTTGCTGAAATCTTGAAATACCAATAAAGTGTTAAAATGTAACTGTAGACAAGGTGAGCGAAATTTCAATAGGCATGTGAATTGTTTAACACAGAGCAGTATTTGAAATGACATTTATCAGATATTTAACATGTAATCCATATTTTGTCTTTATTTTCTGTAACTTTTCTTTTCGGTCATTTTAAACCATTTTTCATAATGTTCTTGGATCTATTAAAAAAAATCTACAAAGTAGCGTGTGGGAGACAACAGGGGGAGATAAAGAGTCTTCCTTCTCCATTACCTGGGGTCAGGAGTGAATATTATGGGAGCACGCTGATCGTATACCTTTTACTCATATGCCAATATCCAAGCTCTGGTAATAATAATAATAATAATAATAATATTTCCGCCAAGGGGTAAAGTATTTGATTCACTTTGTTTGTACGTACGTTAGCAATATTTTGCGATAGGTAATGGGAGTCTGCCAGGGAACAAATGCTCAGATTTTTGCTGTTGCTCTGTATCACCATCCACCCTATTTATATATGTAAAACCCAGCACTGCCAAGGCTTCATTTGCTATATGCAATCTCCTCTTTCCGTCGTGTAACGCATGCGCCATAACCTCCGCCGTCCGGTTTCTCTCAGGACATATTATTTTAGATGCAACATACGTAGCACAGTCAATAACAGGGTGGTCTGTTTACATAGAGATGTTATGTGACAGTGGCGGTATTTGCTTAATTTGGCCTAGGGATATTTCCGGTGCAATACAATTCTTTGTTCTCTGCATTTCGAGGCATGCACTGCCACCCTCGCGATATGCTCTAAACACATCGCGCTGACGCCCGGGATGTTCTGGCATATGTCGAATGGGTAACAATGAGTTATCTCCCATACAACTAGTCACCTATTTTCATGGACAATACATTGATAATGATGAGTTTTTTTTTTTTTTTTTTTTTTTTTTTTTTTTTTTGGGGGGGGGGGCGGCGGAGGTCGGGGTTCTCTGTGTTTATGTAGTCTTAACGTTCTTGTTGTTCATGTCGTTGGTGTTGTCCCCCCCTTTCTGTATCCATATTAATTATTGTGACCATTACCTCAGTGCAGCATTAAGGAAAAAATATATATATAGATATTAATGTCATAATCAAAACTGAAAGCAATTTGGCAAGAAACTCCTCGGAGTTTGATCGATCATGTTAGATCGAACTAGGTATGGGAACCCAGTCGTAGACTATCATTACAACAGACAGCTATTTCCTTTAAGTCTGCATGCGTTGAGATTCATGTGATCTTTATAACTTTTGTTCCAATTTCATACATTTCCGTGTATTTTGAGACAAAGCAATTGCAGCTTTTGGTTCGAGTAGTTCCGCACTATGCAATTTGCTTTGATACAGGTTAGTCATTGCTGTTTTCGTTTGGGGCGTCATATGACTTCGCCAGCAATTCCTCACCGGTGTGAACTGAGTAATCAACCGATACAAACCCAATAAACAACGTGTCACTTGGAAGTGGATATTTAGTGACAAGTGACTGTTCATTTACCAGATGTCCTGAACAAAAGTGTCTTTAGAGCCTACATATTATTGTCACTCCTTCTTGAAGTCAGGAAGTTTGGTGGTCATTTTAGGAAAACCTTGTTTTCCTACAAAACTTCCATACTGACACTATGTCGTAATCAATGTGAGGTAAATAACTGGTTTTTAAACATGCGCTTAGCATTCAATTGGCGTGGCAACATATCAAAATGCAAAACCCAACATATTGCGCTACCATTAAACGTATAGTAACAGGACGCAACTTTCTTGTCATCCTCTGTACATCACTCAAAGCAATTTGTATTTATTTCCTAACAAGGCGCCGGGTGCTATAATTGTCTCAGTTTACTTCTTACTTCTAGTTTTGTAAAAACCTAGTTGTCTCAAAGAACATGTTCTTGGCAGAAATTAAACATTTAACGAGCGGAAGTTAAGGCATTATGGTGGAACATGGCTGCATTTAGACTATCATCACAACAGACAGCTATTCCTTTCAAGTCTGTCTTGAGGTCTCGTTTTCTTTAAGACTTTTGTCCCAATTGATTGAATGACTGTGTATTTTGAAACAAACCAATTGCAGAATTTAGTTTGGGTTGTTCCTTGCCTTGCAATTCGTTTTGATACAGATAATTCAATGTCGTTTTCATTTGGAGCGCAAGGGCGGTTTTATAGAAGGGATGTGTAAACGCGGCCGGTGAGTGTACATCTTACCCCTCAGTTAATACAAAAGTCACATAAATGTTATGGGAGACTGCCATATTCTCTAGTAGCAGACTGCCATTAAATTTGTCCTTGGCGATTACATTGGCCATAGGCAATAACAACACAATCAGCGTGTCAGAGGCGCATCCGTTCTTAGTATTATATAAGGCAGCGTAGCTACTAGTTACGTTATGCAGATCCAACGCTGGCTGTCGACAGCCGGAATCGATATGAAGCGATGCTATGCATTTCTTCTGACGGTTACTTTGTTGGTAACAGGGGGGTATGCGTTAGACTATATTGCCCAGGGCAAAGGTAAGTTCTTGTTAAATGCATTATGTAAACTGTCGTTGACTGAGACAACTGCAAGACCCCATTTACACTTAGCGGAGACTTTGTGCTTCAACGACCAGTAATATTTCTAGCACCTGATTGGACACTTAAACAATAAACCTTGTGTAAATTCTCAATCAATTCGTGTGCTTCTAAAGCGACCAAGCTGGCCTTTCCTGTGGGACTGCGAGCTACCCGTGTATCCACTGAGAAGCGTGCATGCCTACTTCGTTCAACCTAAGGCTTACAGCGCGATGATAGTCAATACAGCCGGCCCCTGAATGACATTTGGGCGGTGTTCGGGGTTAACTGCCCTGAGTGTAAGGGTACTACAAAGCTAGCTTGCTCATTATTCATACCTTTGCATGGGGTGCTTTACAGTGGCCCTGACGAACAGCGGCAATTTTGAGTATCCGTCAATATTTACTGTATTTAAGATGTGAATTGAAAAATTAATAATATATTTTGAAGAAAATGATACACCAGATGTTTATTATTTATTTATTTTTTTTTTTTTTTGGGGGGCTTCTCAAAAACATTTGCTCCTGAAGATATAAACACAATACACGTGCCTGCCGTGTGCAACTTTTGACAGCTACAGTATGACGGTACCACTATCAGGACTACGCAATGGCTGCACCAAAAATTACTTTTTAAAGCAGAAAGGTGCTTGTGTTGTGGCATTGATGTTTGAATGCAAGATATTCTTAGTTCAAACTTCAAACTCCACGTCAGCCACTTAGCTTTTTTTTTTTTTTTTTTTTTTTTTTTTGTCTCGTCTGCACGAGATGACGTCAGCTCAAGGAGGGAAAGGCAGATCCAGACGGGACAGATCTGTAACGTACAAGACATGTGACTTCCAAATATGGAAACGCCCCTGGCAAAATTTTGCCGAAATTTTGAGCATGTTCACATTACTCGAACAGGTCGAGGTATTGAGTTAACTTTTACAATTTTTACTACCATATGGACTTGTCTGCTGTATTTTGCTTTATTCTTATTACATTATTACTTTTTTATTTGAATCGGTTTTACTTCATTATTATCTTCATTATTTAACTTATTAATATCGTATTCATTAAAACAATATTTTATTCTAAACCACATGACCGTGTGAAAAAAATGTACATAAACATACTCAACCCGCTTTGCCCTCTTTAAATAAAGCTCATTATTATTATTATTATTATTATTATTATTATTATTATTATTATTATTATTATTATAACGGTCCATAGAGGGAGGCTCAAGGAAGGCAGAAAAGAGGCACAAGTATCACTTGGGTTGTAGAATGTATGTCCATTCATCGGTCAGTGGTCGGCACATAATAGATGCAACTTTACCAATTCATCTGTGCTAGGCTATTTTTACACAGAGGCTAGAAATCTGATAGTAACAGCTTCACACCAAACTTAATATCCTATTACTTTATTGTTTGTCAATTATTGAACCAGATAGTCTACTAGAACAATTTCGGTCGCAGTCCATGATGCAGTTCTTGTCCTAGCTTTTGTGGACGCTTAGGTTATCAATCTATAGGGTTTGTCAAGATTTACAGTAGGCACAAGGACCGCTGTAGCGTTTACATAGAGGTACCATTTTCTTGCTTTGGGGACGTCCTGGCCCGTTTATTATTAGGCCATATTAGTGATCGTCCAATGGAGGCACAAAGGTAATGGCTCTGTGTAAAGTGGGCCTAACCAGTTTATTCTGATCCAAAGAAAATACCGACTGCCATTATTTTTCTTAGAAATCATGTCTTCCTCATATATTCATTGTTTGTCTTTCCTGATATAATTTTGATTTGCACTTTCGATTAGTGTGCAATAAAGGTTAGAGAATGCCTTAATACAATATATACATTTTACCATCGTCTTAATCAACATGTTATGACATCACTATGGAAACTATGTTGCATGAAATTACAAGGGGCATCAAGGAAGGCAAGTCAGCTCTCTGAGATTTTAAAGATTCTCCTCACTCCATGTTCCTACACGTACACCTCCTGTAGGAATCCTAATCTGGATGTTGTGTTTGCATTCGACGCCAGCGGCAGCATTAACGAGACAGAGTTTCAATTACAGAAAGATGCATCAAAGGTAATGGGTTTATTTATGATAATCAACGTAGTGCGTATTCTCCAAATAAGCATTGCTTTACTGTTTGCAGGCTTTGCTACACAAAGCTCAAGGGAGAGATATCCTTAATCGGTCTTGTTTCTTGCAATTTACAAACCCCAGTGTGGTTTGCAATATTTCCCGAGTCATTATATAGCCAGTGTACTTGTTGTATGGGATATCACTAACTATCCCGTCTATATACGCAGCAGTATAAAATGGTCATTATATATTTATTTTGACTTAAAAGGCGAAAAGTATTCTGCATTTTATGTTTTATATTATATTTTCAGACGATGAGCTTGAAAATTGACAAATTAAAACATATATGCTCCTAGTATATTTAGTTCAACGAACTTTCAGATTATTGCCAAAATCATTCATTTGTTCCACCCCATTCGCCCCGGTGGATCACGAGTTGGCGCCTTGACGTTTGACGATGATGTGAAAAGAGAGTTCGAACTAAATGAACACACTGACATAGCCAGCGTTCAAGCTTACATCGACGCGATTGATTATGAAATCGGTGGGTCCCCCTCTCTCTCTCTCTCTCTCTCTCTCTCTCTCTCTCACACACACACACACACACACACACACGGAAACACGGTCATACATTTTTATAGGGGATATTTTTACTTGAATTCAACTTGATGCAAATGTTACTCTCAAACATCTTTCTTCGTACAGATTGTTCCTTTTTTTACGTTTTAACATAGCGATATTGATAAAATCACATCGCATTGAACAGTTCTTTTTTGAACCCAAGGTGGTCTAACGAACGGAAAACTGGCCTTGGAAACCGCACAGCTCATGTTTGAGGATTTTTTCTTGGAAGAAAACACGAAGTTAATATGGCTACTTACTGACGGGATGTTCACTGTGGGCAATGCGCGACCGAGAGCAATGCACATTAAGAAACTAGGTAAGTTTAACATTGTGGATGGCAGTGCAAAGCGGCTGAAGTAAAAATTAAATCTGAGTAGAGCCTTCCCTTAACCGTCTATGGTGTTTTTCACAATATTAGACCCTGTCCCCATACCTAGATCGTTCTAGCAGGTCCGACCCATCTCCGAGGGTTTTCTCTCTAAATTTAATTAATCTTAAGCTGCGCTGATGTCTGGCACGCGTACTATGCTGTTAACAATCATTGTCGGACTAGGTTTGGAAATGTGGTCTAAAATGTTATTGAAAATTATTTTTGTTACAAATGAGCATTGTCTTGATTTTTTTTTTTTTTTTTGGCCTTTCATCGGGTTGTCAAAAAGCCATCTAGTAATGATAGAGGGGACTACCCTTGTAAGTGTGCTTGGCCGATTTGTATTAATTTTTAGACATGTGTGTTATAATTGAACATTTAACCTGTTTTTCTGATAAGACCATGATTGATTTAACACGTGGGGTACGTTCCCAATTGTCTTTTTAATTACCTTGAAATATTCATTTTAATTAATTTAATTTCCTTCCTTTTCTTTGCAAATAAACCATATATTTATTTCCAGGTTGGTTTATCTGCGTTATTTGTATTGGTAACAATGTGAATGACGAGGAAATCAAAGCCATAGCCTCCCCAGGCTGTTATTTCAAATATAGAAGCTTCCCAGAGTACCTGCAAGTCGTAGGACTGGCACGGTCCCAACTTCAACCCCGTGTCTATGGTGGATTTTAATGTCTTTGTGCGTGTTCGTAATGCCGTATATATACGATATCATTTATCTGCACAGCACTGCATAAGAAACCATAAGAATTGTACTCAAAAGAGTTGAAAATTAACATTATTAAAGGTTTATGGAGTGAAGATGCATCAATAAATGCCCCGAGCAAGTAGCTTAAACTTGGTCATTCGGGCGTTACTTATTGACGTGCTTGTGTTCCGTCATTGTTTATCCTTAAAACGATTTATTTCTTCACCGATGTGGATTTTAACGATCACCATGCCCTTTTGTGTATAACATATGTTTCAGATGCTAATTAGATCATAACCATTGTGCTGAAAGACAAGTGTAATTTTGCCCTTTAAAAATAAATTTAAACGAGTTCCAGTATTATCATCCCCCATTTATTCTAGCAAAATTGAAAAGAATCAAAAAATAAAGCATAAAAAAAAAAACATTCGACCTTATTAACAATTTTTGTAATACACATGCTCACTACTGTGTGATGAGCACACGAACAAAACATCGTTCCTCGATTGAGAACCATACAACTCTGGCGTCGTTTTATAGCCTCCAAATTCTATCCTAAAATTTGTTTAAAATCCATCTAAATCATGTTGGTTTAGACAGGTGTTGAACAAACGAACAGTTAGTCCGAAAGACAAAATGTGGTAAAAACAGGGGTGAAATAAAGAACGATCTCCTTGCCGAAGGTATCTTTAATCTTGAGTGTTAACTCGTGTACAACATTCACACTTAAAATGGATATACGGGCACTATAAAGGCATCGCACGGATATTGTAGCCAAATGCAACCCATCTGAACCTCTTAACTTAGAAAGTTTTGGACGGCTTTTGAAAATATTTTAAAAGCGTCAGAAATGGGCTAAAATGTATCTATTATATTTTGGTGGTTATTAATATAAATTTGATTTTGATTAATTTACAAAAAAAAAATGAAAAGTGAGCTGTCTTGAATTGGCAGAGGTCTGGGCTCTCTTTTTTTATCTTTTATCTGTTTTAGAACAATTTCGAAGTAGTTTGCGGGATTTCTCTCATGAGAATATTTTAATATATAATTTTTTAACCTAGCCACGGCAACATAGACTTCAATATGACACAACGCGGCATCAGTCATAAATCTAGTGCGCGGTGGCAGTGGTTTTGGAGAAAGAACATATCTCGCACAAAAAATCGCCCAACATATTAGACAAATTGCAATTAAAATCGAATCGAAAATCGTATACGATCTTGAATTTAACCCCCCTCTCCCAACACACTCACAAAAGGACACATACACTGTCTCACACACACACACACACACACACACACACACACTAGTTCTGAGTGCAAAGAGCAGGGAGCTCACGGTTTCTGATGCACGAATTAAGTTAATAAATTTTACCGGTACCCCGCACCCCTGAGTTGGCCTACTTCCCATGTGTCTGCTAAAAAAAAAGAAAGAAAAAAATATACATCACGTTACTGCATTTATTATCAGGTTCCTTTGGAATAATCCAACCATCAAATGCTTCACTAATCTAGTGCCTGAGCCTGAGTCCATTGTCAAACCGCATAGGCGCAATCAATCCGTAAACCCAAACCCCACCTTGAAGTTTAAATCGGTCCTCTCTAACCTCCCATTACACCGGGCTTACGAAGAAGAAGCCATGCCAATGGACAAGTATTTGTCATGCGACCTTTGCGGTTACGTCACTTCCTGAATTGGCTGGTGGGGAGTTCCGATTTAAACGTCAAGGTGGGAATATGGGTTTACGGATTGATTGATCCTAGCCATGCACGGGGTTTACAAAGAAGCGGCGGGATGATGTAGCATGCAGTATTTGCGGTAAGCGTGCAAAATTTTAGGTCGCTCCGATGCCTGGCAGTATTTTATTTCAATTATTATCTTAAAATTTCTGGAATCTTGTTCCACAAGCTTAAGACTACTCTTACAACCAGTCATGCGTTCTTTTACGAGCTGTTTGGCCAAGCAAAATTGACCAAGTAGTAAGATACATGCACGTGGAACGTACTGTTGGTGGACGCAAACACGTCGCAAAGCACGCAGCCCGAAAACTGACCGGCCAGTTTTCGCTACGACCTTTTTTGCGACAATTAGAACGCCTGAAGCACGGTTGTAGCACGCAAGACAAAAGTACTGAGTAAGTACTGAGTAAGTAAACTAAATTCTGCAATTGGTTTGTTTCAAAATACACATTCATGCAATAAATTGGGACAAACGTCTTAAAGAAAACGATACTTCAAGATAGACTTGAAGACCATAGCTGTCTGTTTTAATGATAGTCTAAATGCATCCATGGTCCACTATAATGCCTTAACGTGCGCTCGTTTAATGTTTACTTTCTGCCATCATGTCTTCCTCATATAATTTTAATTTGCATTTTCGATAAGTGTGCAATAAAGGTCTGACAATGCCTTAATACAATATATACATTTTACCATCGTCTTAATCAATATGTTATGACATCGCTATGAAAACGTTTCTAAATTATGTTGCATGAAATTACAAGGGGCATCAACGAAGGCAAGTCAACTCTCTAGGATTTTAAAGATTCTCCTCACTCCATGTTCCTACACGTACAGTTCCTGCAGGAACCCATATCTTGATGTTGTGTTTGCATTGGACGCCAGCAGCAGCATTAATTCAACACAGTTCCAGACACAGAAAGATGCATCAAAGGTAATGGAATTCTGTTTGATAATTAACGCAAATTAGAACATATATCCTTCAAGAAACTCTGCTTTAGTGTTTGCAAGTGTTGCTACATAAGGCTCAAGGGATGGATACCCTTACTTTGTCTAGTTTCCTGCAATTTACAAGACAAAACTTGTTTTGCAAAATGTCCCGTGTCTATGAATATCCAATTTACATGTCAGGTGCAATATCACTAACCACTGCACCTTTGCACAAAGTAATAATGATCGTTTATTATAGACATACTTATTTTTAAAATGGAAAATCAAGTGTTCTGCGTTTATGTAACATTTTTAAGACAATGACCTTGACAATTCAGTAATTAAAATTCATTTAATCTTGTTCATTTCAGTTTATTGCCACAATCGTTAATATCTTCCGTCGCATTCGCCCTGGTGGATCCCGTGTGGGTGCCTTGACGTTTGCCGATGATGTGATGAGAAAGTTCGAGCTGAATGAACACACTGACTTGGCCAGCGTTATAGCTTACATAGATGCAATTGATCAAAGCGGTGGGTCTCTCTCTCTCTCTCTCTCTCTCCTCTCTCTCACATACACACGCACACACAC